>JAVDPK010001950.1:92528-109079 GCA_034780415.1 Cichlasoma orientale
GCAACAACACTGTACATATGACATGTGTGTGTGTGCTTGAGAAAACCTTTTTTATACAGCACATTACATAGTTTGATGATGTAGCAGTACCACTCTGGCATGGTAATGGGACCAGGGATTGTTTGACTGACTGCCTGTTTGAAAATCTGTGTTGGCTTTGGCTTTTTGGGAGGTCCCCAAACTAACCACGGGCACAGGAAAGGGAAGAGAAAAAAGGAGTGGGAGTGTACTAAAAACCCAGTGGGAGGTGGGAGGGACTGAGCTGAAAGTGTTAACACTGACAAAAATACAGGAAGGGAACAGGCAGAGAGAAACGCCTGCTGTCAAGTATTACAACTGTGTAACCGCAGGATCTTGTTCCCCCGCGCTCATACCCACTCCCACTATGTGCCATACATCAGGGCTTCAGTCTTAGACTTGATAGCTGACAGCTGTGGACTGCATGACAGCCAGCAGCTTGGTTGGTGGCCTCATCACATACAGGCAGCACTAGATACTAAGATGCTCTCTGTCACTTTAGGGGGGAAAAAGTCAGTTTTTCCTGTCTCCAAAATATGGGGTTAGGTTAACCATCGATGATGACTTCAGAAGGTCAGTCCTAACTATCTTAACCAGCTTCAGCTCACGTGTGGGAACTCCCTGAAGCCTCCAGGTGATGAGCTGCTGAAGACTTTGCAGATGTTAATTTTGATCTATGATATAAAAACAGTAAAAGTAAAAAAAAGGGAGGTGTCCATATGTTTGACTGATTCTTTATGTTTAACTTCACTACATGCAGTTATTAAGGCTTCCTGTGTGTTTGTGTTCCAGTGCCATCCCTCTGGAGAGAAGGATACTGACCATGCTGCAGTGGCTTCACCTGCCTGAAGGAGAAAGGTGGGCTCTGTGTTTGATTGTGTCTCATCTTGTTGATGTTTGCAGCCACTTGTTAACCCTTTCAGAAAATTCAGAGAAAAAGAGAAAGTGACCCTGATTCAAGGTAGAATAGTGCCAGAGTGTGTGTATACCACAGCTCACCCACTGTCCAATACAAGCTGCCTGTAAATGTGCTTTCTCCTGATTGGCTGCCTCTTGTGCATGAGGCTGCTCTGCTATGTGTCTGAGATGACCATATTAGGGATATCTGCTCTTGCTGACATCATAAAGAGCCAAGAATAAAAAAGAGCAGTCTGAAGCTTTTGGCTCACATGATTGACAGCTTGCTGCCAGGTTATAATTTAGGTTAAAATCTGCCTGGATGCTTTTAAAGGATGCACAAGATGACTCGTTCTTATTTTTGCTGTTTTACTTTCATTTCCTTGCAGTTTGTTTTGCTTTTCTTTGTTACATGAAAAAATGAGGAAAAGCTGTTTTAACAGTGAGATTGCAGAGGAGTCAGAGCAGCTTTCAGAGCTAGTTATATCTGAGGATCATCAGTATGCAGCTGAGAAGACGCTATATGAATTAATTTTTTTAATGTAAGGTTTGACACTTATTATTAATGTGCAAACATGCATACATATGTTATACAGCGTGCAGAAGGTGGTGTAGTAAAACATGTGAGATATTTAAAAGCTCAGCGACTGTGCAGCTTTATCACAAAAGTCTAAACCATCCTTTGCCTTCCATAATAAGCCGGGTTTCACTCACTGTTTTTTCAGGCCTTATATTTACGCCATGCACTCTGAACATCCGGACACATATGGACACAAAATGGGGCCCATGAGCACAGATGTAAGTACTGTATCTGCATATATTTATTGGGGGGATGTGTGTGGAAAGTATGCATTTAGAGGATCATCACGCGCTCTCTGTGTTCCAGTTGAACAGCTCTCTGAGAATGATTGACAGAATCGTGGGCCAGCTCATGGACGGGCTCAAGCAGATGAAATTGCACCGCTGTGTCAACATCATTGTGGTGGGGGATCATGGTATGGACACACACACCAGCGCGAGCGTGTGCAGCGGTATTACGGCGAGCCACAGGCATGCTCAGTCCGCGCAGCAGCATCTGTGAAGCAGAAGGGGCTCACACAGAATAACACTGCTTCATTCCAGTTGTGCGATAAGCAGAGACTAGGACGTAGGACTAAGGATGGAAGACAGGCTAAATACACAAAGGGAAGGTCAACTGAACACAGGTGAGACAGAAAATCAGGGCTGGCTATCACAACAGGAAACAGACTAAAACTGCAGCAAGGACCAACGTAGACCGGGTCACCTACCAATCAGAAGGTTGTTGGTTCAATCCCTGGCTGCTCCAGTCTGCATGCCAAAGTATCCTTGGGCAAGATACTGAATCCCAAGTTGCTCTCTGATGTTTTCATTGGAGCGTATTAGAACCAGTCCAGTTACCATTGTAGGCAGAATAGAACCACACCCTGTATGAGAGGGAAGTGTAGAAACGTGGCAATGAGATCAGCTAATCTTGACTTCACAGCCTGCCAGAGCTAATGCTTGATCACAGTGATGTTACAGATTGACACCTTTCACTCTAACAACACACTAAAGTTTCCTAGGATGCTGCATTAAACAGCTACAGCTGATATGTGCATGTTGGCGCTTTTCTTTTACAGAATAATCAGTTTCCACAAGAGGCTGAATTCTGGTGATTAGAAACCAGAGCCAAAGTGGAGCCTGGACCTAGCTGCTGCTAACACACTCACATCCCTGTGTTCTCAGGTATGGAGGAGGCCCACTGTGATCGGACCGAGTTCCTCAGTAACTACCTGACCGGTGTTGATGACATCATCCTCGTCCCCGGGGCCCTTGGCAGAATACGCTCCAGGCAACCCAACAACACGAAGTGTAAGAGGTCAAGTTGATGTCTTTGTTATTTTACAGAGTCTTTTACAGACCTCACTGTATTCTGTGCTTTTGGTCAGCAAACATGACAAAAGAGTTTAACAGCTTGAGAAAAAAAGCTTCTGATGTGATCGTTAGCAGTGTGTACAGTACTCAGTAAGTACTACAGTAAGTGAAGTTTATTTATAAAGTGTTTTTCACAGAAAAGAAGTCATAAAGCCCAACACAGTAGAGTAAAATAAATATGAAAAAGAATAAAGTAAACAGTTAAAAACAGTTCCAATCAATAAAAAGTCTCAACAAAAAGTCTGTGTAAACAAAAAAAATTAACTGCAGAGTCGGCTGAACATAGTCACAGTGGGAGACTGTTCAAAGTCTGCAGCTTGAAAAAAGGCGACTGGACTTCTTTAAAGTTTCTTGAAGATGTTTCACCTCTGATCCGAAAGGCTTCTTCAGTTCTAAAGCCAATGGTGGAGAGTCCCAGGTATTTAAACCCTTTAACAGCAGCGATTGCTGTGGATGCACCTGTTACCTGCCCTTACTTGCGGTGAACAGCTGATTAACGCCGAGCGTATCACACCTGAGACGTCTGATCAAATGCGCTTTGAATTACCGTAATCACATGACCGTTTGTTGCCGGTAAATGAAGGGTTAAACCCCAGCTGGGTGTCCTCTGGAGGTCTTCGTTGACCCACTATTGTTCATGTGCGTAATCACACACGTCAAGGTGTGAAAAAAGGTGTTATTACAATGAGTGGTTTGGGGTGAAACCTCTGTGACACTTCGGACCACTCTATCAAGTGGCCTGCTGAGGTCACCTGAAGAAAGGTGTGAGTGGGGGTTGAGGTGCCTGGGAAGGGAGCTCCAGCTGATACATGTACATGTATATTGGCACCTTCCTTTTACAAAAGGGTTTTAGCACAGGGAGCTCAGGACTACACTATAAGTTGGAGACAGTTGTGTCGTAATCAACACTGACATTCCCTTTAAGGCAGAAGGGAAACAAAAGGCACACATGCATGTAAAGAAAGCTCTTAAAACATGTGGTTATCCCAACTGGACCTTCATCAAATCAGCAAAGATGCACATGAAAGAAGCTCAGACACCAACCGGGGAGAAAGACAATGACAAACGAGTCCCCTGCTGTATGTGGCAGGTTTGCCAAAGAAACTCAGATATCCCAGAATACTTCAGACCAGCCACGCAGGGAAAAACTCCCAAACACAAACTAAGCAGCAGAGTGAATACTGTGCAGTGCAGTGAGGAGTACTCGGACCTCTACTGGAGAAACCAGACAGCAACTTCACAAACACATGGCACAACAAAGAAGAGCCACATCAAAAGGACAGCACTCAGCTGAACATGTGCATCTAAAGGATAAAGGTCACTCTTTGAGGACGCCAGCGCTCACATTTTGGACAGATGGTACTGTAGCTACCACCACAAACACAGTTTGCCAGATGAAACTGAGGATAGATCTGAAGCACTTAAAGTATTTTTATTTATTTGTTTTTGTAGCGTGAACTTGAAAATGATTTTACTCGAGTGGAAACCTGTGCCTGGTACTTTCCATCCATCCATCCATCCAGCCATCCATCCATCCATCCATCCATCCATCCATGCTTCCATCCATCCATCCATCCATCCATCCATCCATCCATCCATCCATCCATCCATCCATCCATCCATCCATCCATCCATTCATCTTCTGCTAATCAATTGGGGTGGAGGGAGTTTATGGGGATAGGTGGGGCGTACCCTGGATAGGTCTCTGGTCTGACACAGGGCGTTGCACTTCATTACTTTTTCACTTTTCTTCTTCTTTTTCAGACGACCCCAAGGCTGTCGTGGCCAATCTAACAGTAAGTGCTGTTTTCTACTATCAGAAGCAGAGGGACATGTAAGCTGTGTGGGGGGGAAGAGAGGATGGGGAGTGACAAAAATTATGCAACTCTAGTTCACTTGTTAATGAAACATTAACTATGAGTAAATGTGTCAGTCACCTCTGACTGGTTGTATTTTTCTTGTAGTGTAAAAAAGTGGACCAGCACTTCAAACCGTACTTGAAGCAACACCTGCCAAAGAGACTGCACTATGCTAACAATCAGCGCATTGAAGACGTTCATCTGCTGGTGGACAGGAAGTGGCACGTTGCCAGGTACAAGAGGAGCTCTTAAACAGGAAATGCACATAAAATACTTTGACTTAAATCTAAATACTTAGAAGCTAACAGGAAGATTGTATTTTCTGATGCTTATCCTGAAAACATCGCGAACACTCTGGATAAACTTGATGGACATTTTCTCTTAATGAGAACTGATCAGGTGCAGGTCCTGTTTTAATGCTGCATGTCTTATTTCCATGGTGGTGATTTGCCACAGAACACAAACAAAATGTTACTGCCCATAGACTGAAACAATCAACTTAGCTTCCAGGCACTGCTGAAGTGCCTTAAAGCTACATTCTCACCAATGCCTGTGGAAGGAGCCTTCAGGTCCTTTGCTCTGTGACCTTATTAAATACTTTGCTGATGAATTTATGGTAAGTTTCAAGTCTTACTGAATATAAAATGATATTCATTTTGTAAATTATGGTCCATAAAAAAGCGCATTTAAGCACATGTAGAAGCAGCAATGAGGCTCTGAATGATGGAGATGCATGCTAGTGGAGCATGTTCACATGCCACAAAAGAAGTCAGATGATTGTAGAGTTATGAATATTTGTGCTCATTGAGAACTTGCCTTGCCATGCGGAGTGTCTTCTGAAAGAAGTTTGAAAACCACTGGTCTATAATATTGTGAAAATAGCAACATCGGGCCTACTCAGTTAAGGTGTGTAGTGGATCACGAGCCTGCCAGTACTTGGAGAAAAACCAGGCTGCTGACACTGAAGGAGTTCTAATTCAGTGTGAATTCGCTGCTGCTCCTGCCATCACAAACCTGCTCCAACATCGCGCACAGTCGGTGTTGATGTGGCATTTTTCAGCCCACCCATTGCTGAGGCTTTTTACCGCACATCTTGCATCACTTAAAACCACATTTTATGTCAACGTGGGCTGCTATCAACGTATCATTAACACATGCGTTGCTGAAAAGCTATACGATGCGGTGCCCGGAGTCACACATATGTTAAAGAAAAAACACACTTGTGTTTTTCAAGAGAGCAGCTGCTGAAAGTTTAATGACGTAATAAAATGAACTGCGACAGGCGTTTGATGCCGAGCGGTGAAGAGTCAGTGACAAAGAAGCTATGAAGTCATCCTGACTGGAAGTGAAAACAAACCGTAGTAGCTAACTGTGTGTGTGTGTGTGTGTGTGTGTGTGTGTGTGTGTGTGTGTGTGTTGTATTGTTCTTGTCTGTATCACAGCCTAACACTGAGGTGTGGTTCAGGGTTGGTTGGTGAAACTGTAGGAGAGCTACTTTGTGCACACACGGCTGCTCAATGAAAGAGATCTTTGAGGTTTCTGTGCAGCGCTCACAGACAGATGGGGCTAATCATTGGCACCGCAGTGTAAGCAGAGTGTTAGAACGCTCACACACACACACACACACACACTTGAGCGTAGTCACATATACACGCGTCAGTTTCTGTATAAATCCCAAACCAAGTAACTGTTGACACCAAATGAAACGGTGTTTGTCTCCTTTGCCCCTCGTCATCTCCTCATTTACATTTTCAGCATGCCTGTGGCTTCATCCTCCCGCACACTCACATTAGGGTGTATAACTGAAAGTAGTGTTTTAATGGACACTTAATAAAAGTGGCTTCTTTTTTTCAGTTGGAGGACTTTAGCTTGAAGGCCTTGTTGTCCTGGGCTAAAGAGCTAAAAAGTGAATACGCTGCAGGGCAGCTGTATCCTACTGATGTGGAACTGCACTCGTTTTAATAGAGTTTGATGACACTGCCATGATATTGTGGTTCCAGGTATCACAAAACACAGAACCGGGCACGCGTAGACTGAATCGACGGGTTCCTGTAGCTGCAGTTTGAAGCCGAGGCCATGTTGTTGTTGTTGGAGCTACAAGTGACATTATTTAGACGAGCGGGCAGAGTTACAAGTTAGAAGTTACACAGACACAAACCTGCTACTCAGTACTAAGTAACAGAGTAGAAACATGCTGGACTTTCACTGAGGAAAAACTGGAGCACAGGATTTCTGGACTTTATCGCTGTTTATCAGATAACTGCAAGAAATGCTCCAAATGACACCAATGCTGCAAACACCTTCGAAAAGTCCCTTTCACTGATTATGACTATCTCTGCTCTATAGGCAAAATTCTTTGCTCTAGTTTTTGATATGCTACCAGGTCAGTTCTAAGTTCTTAATTGAAGACAGAAATTAATAAAATACATTTTGACCCTTGAATTTAGGAAAATGGGGGTCGAAGCTAATTTCCAGATTTCCAGATGTCACTTGTCCTAAAATATTTATGCACTTTTGATGAAATTGGGCTCATATGAATGGGAACTGGATCCTCTTGGTTACACATCAGAGAAGATCCCACTGAAATTCTGATCCATTCCTCCTCACAGGAAAGTCCCTGAAGGCAGGAGGCACTGCGGCTTCGCTGGAGACCATGGATATGACAACAAGATCAACAGCATGCAGGTACTCTCAATAAGACTCATTTGTTTTTATTCACTGTTCCAGCTCAGCTTTCAGATCAACAAGGTGTATCATATATAAATGCAGAATTTATGTAAGTGTAGTGGGTCTAATATGTCATCAAAACCCTCAGTAAGAACGTCAGACATGTTCTTAAGAGTATCGAACATTTTCTTCAGTTTGTTGTAACAAACAAATCATCAACTTTCATTTTCAGACTGTTTTTGTTGGATATGGACCTACATTCAAATTCAAGACTAAAGTCCCAGCCTTTGAAAACATTGAGCTTTATAACGTCATGTGTGGTAAGGCTTCTTTTCATCTCCCTATGTCGGTGGACTTGAGGTTCTTCAAGGTTCCACAAAACATGTGTTTTTCATGATGTGTGATGGTTAATGTGGCATAACTGGTGTTAATGTGTGGCATCTTTAGTCCTGTTTTCAAACACATTTGTCCCACTCTCAGATCTTCTAGGTCTGAAACCAGCCCCCAATAATGGAACCCATGGCAGTCTGAACCACCTGCTAAGAAGCCCCCCCTACAGACCCACCATGCCAGAAGAGGTCGCCGGGCCAACAGCCTCTGGTCTCGTTCCTGCAGGAACAGACAGCTTGGGCTGCAGCTGCGATGAAAAGGTCAGCCATGATGAGTCAGTGGCAGATCTAAGCCCAGCTTCCTGTAATCCTCTGAAGGGAATGTTTTTACAGTTTACTTGTCTGCTCATTTATACACTCAGATACTTATTTAGATACACCTCACTGGGACCCGGTTGGACCCGCTTTTGCCTTCAGAACTGCCTTAGGTCTTCATGATTCAACAAGGTGCTGGAAGTTTGGTATATTGATATGATACCGTCACACAATTGCTGCATATTTGTTGGCTGTACAACCATGACGTGACTCTCCCGTTCATCACATGCCACAGTTGTTCAATTGGATTGAGATCTGGTAACTGTTGAAGCCATCTGAGTATATTCAAGCTCAAATAATCTCAAACGGGTTTCTTAAACATGACACGGCTCATTATCCTGCTGGAAGCAGCCATCAGCAGATGGGTGCACTGTGGTCATAAAGGGATTGAGGTGGTCAGCAACAAGTCTCAGGGAGACTGTGGCGTTTAAACAATGCTCAGTTGGTACCAAAGTGTGCCAGGAAAATATCATCCTCACCATTACACCACCACTCCCAGCCTGAACTGTTGATACAAGGCCGGATGGATCCAGGCTTTCATTTTGTTCATGCCTAATTCTGATTCTACAGTCTGAATGTTGCAGCAGAAATCAGACCAAGCAACGTTCTTCCAATCTTCACAACTTCCAACCCACAGAACCAACATAACTGGATTTTTGTCTCTTTTTTGGAGCAAACTCTAGAGATGGTTGTGTGGGAAAATCCCAGTAGATCATTATTTGCTGAAATACTCAGACCAGCCCAGCTGGCACCAACAACCACGCCACGTTCAAGTCACTTAAATCCGCTCTCATCCTCATTCTGATCCTCAGTTTTGACTAGACGATGTCTCCATGCCTGAATGCACTGAGATGGATACTGGATACTGTTGGTGTCGGCATCGTCAGCATGTGTTCCACAGAAACTTTAAAGTTGGTCATAATTCAAGAACGATGTGATCGAGATTGTTTAAATTCACACGATAGATGCAGCTGCTAAAAATCTTGGTGACCTTGACCGACAGGAGGCAGCTTCCCTCCCTGTTCCCAGCAGAATTTACTAACTATATGCTGGGTATACTGGGGTTAACTGGTCTTGTCTTGATCCACAGAACACTGTGTGTTTCTGGTGAGTTTTGATTGGTCAAATGTGTACTACCCAGTGAGATGAGAGGGTTTTGGTTGGTGATGTATTTGTTGTGGAATCTTTGCTTTTTTGCAGTTTAACCTTTTTTTTTTTGCACAGCTTTGTAAAAAGATTCATCTGCATGGGTCTGTCATTCAGGATGATTCGATGGTCCTGAAGAGTGATTGCTGTCTTCTTGTAGAGCCTAAATAATTCTTTGTTTTCTGCTGCAGAGCTGGAGTCAGTTCACCTCATCAAAATTATTCGTTTATTGACATTTTTACATTTAACTACCTTCTTAGTCCAGACAGGATCACTGTGTGTGGAGCTGTTTGGACTGAGGTGAATTAGACCCAGCCCTGCCCTGCACTGTTTCACTTTATCTATGCTGTGTTTGTCATTCCCATGTAGATCTCTGGCAAGAGATTGTTTCAATCTCCGATCTTTTTGCAGTTGCGTGTAAAAAGTAGGGGCCAGAGAGGTTTGAAAGTGACCCTTGTACGAGGCTATAACCTGGAGTCACTCTGGCTCTGTCTCTTACAGAACAAAGTGGAGGAGTTAAACCAGCGACTGAGGCAAGCTATGGATGGTCAGTCTTTGATGATACTACTGAAAATGTCATTAACAAGTGACTTTTTTTAAAATGCGGGAATACCAGCAGATAAAATGTAAATAAGTAAAACGATGAAACAGCTTGCAGTGAAAGTCGTGTCACTGCCATGGATTTCATGTGTTCCTCTGTAAATGCCTCTTGTTACATTCCTGCCCGCCTGTGCTCTGCCCTTCTGTGCTCATCCTCTCTCAGACAGCAGGAACCTGCCGTACGGTCGACCTGCTGTCCTCTTCCGTACCAAATACTCCATCCTTCACCACAGCGACTACATCAGTGGCTACAGTGAAACTCTCTCCATGCCTCTCTGGACATCGTACACTGTCAGCAGACAGGTACGGCTGCTCACTCTGCTGTCAGTCATGGTTTTTCTGTAGATTCTTAGTTAATAGTTTAGCAGATAAATGAGGCGTAATCATAAAGTGTCAGAATTTAAATTTGATCGATTTCTTCTATAAGTTCATGTTCTTGTGCAACTCTGGACTGCCCTCAGCACGGCTGCTATTTTTAGATCATTCTGTGGAAAACCTCTTCTGAGCACCTCCACTGATTTCCTCTGATTGAACATTCAGAGAGAGAAAACATCAGCTTCTGTGTCTGACCTGATTATCATGCTGATGAGCTGGTTCTCCAGCTGCAACCCAGACACCAAACAGTTGTTTTTAGTAGAAGAGTTTGCCTGAAAGCAGCACAGTAGGTCAGTAGCCCAAGCAGGACCTCGATGTTCATAGGGCTGCACACCTCGAATAGCCCCTCAGATTCAGAGTTTGAGTGCAGAATACCACAGTGAAACAACCCGGCACACTGCACTGAAAACACAATCAAGCCAGCCTGTGACCAGGCCTGCAGCTATAGATCAGTTTAGTAATCAAGTATTGTCTTGATTGTCAATTCAATTCAATTTTACTTATATAGCGCCAAATCACAACAAACAGTTTATATTGTCAGGTAAAGACCCTTCAATAATTACAGAGAAAACCCAACAATCAGACACCCCCTATGAGCAAGCACTTGGCGACAGTGGGAAGGAAAAACTCCCTTTTAACAGGAAGAAACCTCCAGCAGAACCAGGCTCAGGGAGGGGCAGTCGTCTGCCCCCCAGACAGGTCGGTCTACACAGAGTCACGCTTTATAGGCTGCAGTCAAATCCTTTGTTTGACTCCTCAGGTTTTAAGACAATTTCAGTTATTAAAGGTGAAATCTGTCACATTTGTCTTTCAGTCTCTTTCACAGCTGTAACTTTCACTATAACTCTTTGATAATTAAAGTAATGAACCCAATAAGGATACCAGCAGTAACAATGAAAATACATGTGTCATACAGTGCTGCAGTTAAATTAAGTATTATTACATATGGAAGGAAACTATGAACCTCCTGTACAGCAGACATTTTGGCAGTTCATAGCAGGAAAAGTGCAGTCGTACTTGACAATGTCAGTAATGGCTGGATAACTTCAGTGTCCTTCAGTTGTGGTTGGTGTCTTTGGTAAATAAATTTGTTTCACCTGCTGCAAGTCTGAATGTCTGCTGAGAAAAAAGGTCCCTTCTAGTAACTACTTGGCTCAATTAAGTACATTTATAAGCACCCTCCAAAAAATAAAGTTGGACCATCTCCCATTTTTCTGCCTGTGGTGTGTAAAACATTTGGAAATCCCCAGTGTGTATAACCAGACCTTTCCTATCTGCACTCTGGGTGTTTGTGTATGCGTGTGTGGTCCTCCAGGTAGAAGTGTCTCCTCTGCCTGAAGCTCTGTCCAACTGTGTAAGACCTGATGCCAGAGTCCCTCCAGCATACAGCCAGTCTTGTACCAACTACAGAGCAGATAAACAGATCACGTACGCCTTTCTGTACCCTCCACGTAAGTGAACCACCACAACATAAACTCACACACAGTTTGTCTGGTTAAAGTTTTACTTGATGCTTAGTCCCGAGGGGAAAAGCGGTGCTCACATTAAAAACAACAAAGAAAAAAGACTTTATATGAAAGATGGACATCGCTACAGTTGCTTTTGAAATAGGATTTAGCTTGGAGTTAACAGTTTGGGGGGGTGAGCCAGAAGTCTCCATATTTTGACAGGAAGGTAGAGTGTTATGTCATCAGCTTACAGTAGCAAGCTCGGTTAGCAAGCTGCATTTATAAGCTACATCAATGCAAAGCGCAGAGACAGATATGTGCTGCTTAACATACCAGTTTAAAAGGAAAAAAAAAAATCACTCATCAAATTTCCCAGACAGGATGTACAATTCAGCGACACAAACTAGCAAAGACGAGACCTGCCCGTGTTTGTTTAACTGTCAGTCAAATTAAGTATGTTTCTAACTTTGCTTTAAGAAAATCCAAACTTGCTATCAAGGGGGAAATTAGCTATTAGAAACCTGTATCAGGCTTAAACATGGTATTTTTATGGCTGAACTTAGACATTTTAACATGGGAGTCTGTGGGGATTGACTTACTTGGCCTCAAGTGGTCATTAGAGGAACTGCGGGAGAAAAGCAGCTCAGAGTGAACAGCAGGCAGACACTTTGGCATCAGCAGCCTGAATCCATGAAGCCAGCCAGCTCGTGTCAGCAGTCATGTGTAAAAGTGTTGAGAATGTTTCCTGGGACCCTTTAAACCAGTAATCACAGTTTGAGTCTCTGACCATCACTATCATCGCTGTTTCTAATGGCTCCTTCCAGTGCAGCCTGTCACAAAGCAAAAGTCTAAAGGAATGTTAATGTCTTGCATTAATGATACATGCTTTGATTCTTTTACCTGCAATATATCTGAAACCTCTGCACCATTTTCCTTATCCTGTGTCTTATTAATGTAGAGAGTAGACTTCCCAAGGAAGCACGCCCAAAAGCATGCCCTGCTTTATCATACATTTCACAGGTTATGATAAAGCATTGGGGCCATAATGTATAAAATGAAGATCATGTTGCATTAAATAAGACTTGAAACTAACAGCTGAGACTATACACTTATCAGGAAAGTGTTTACTGAGGTCAGAGGTCATTTGCAACTGGACGAGTTGCCCTCTGCTGGCCGTTAGAAAGAATGCAGCTTTAAGGCTTTTTTGCAGTAGGTTTATTTTTCAGGTCTGAAAGCTTCATATTTTATATACAACCTACAAATTTTATTTTTTGATCATATTCTGTCAATTCTGTCACTGCTTCAGGTATATTTTATTGACATGTTAATTCCATTTTCCTTTGTTGGCAGAACTGTCCTCAAACATAGACAAAAAATATGATGCCGTCCTCATCACCAACACTGTTCCCATGTATCCTGCATTCAAGAGTAAGTCTTTACTCCAGCTTTAGTGAAATCCTGTTCAGATCTCTGTTATGATTTTAATGTTTTTTTATTTGTGTCTCTCTCAGGGATATGGGGTTATTTCCAGAGAGCGTTAGTGAAGAAATATGCCACTGAGAGAAACGGAGTGAACATACTGATTGGACCCGTATTTGACTACAACTATGATGGTGCCAGGGACTCAGCTGAGAAGATTAGAGAGTAGGAGCATTCAGTATTCATACATACATAATTCTGTTGAACCTCCTCACTCCAGGGTGAATTAACAATATACATTTTGAGATTTTTACCTGGGACGGTATAAAACATTATACAGTGGAAACTTTACGTGTCACTGTTTGGAAAGTGTCTTATTAAATTGCTTTTTGACCTATAATGTTTTTTGGGGGTTTTTTTGCAGGTATGGAAGTGGGACAATCCCGATCCCCACTCACTACTTTGTGGTCCTGACGAGCTGCTTGGACTTCGCGCAGGCTGCAGACTCGTGTAACGGACCGCTCAACAGTGCCGCGTTCGTCCTGCCTCACAGACCCACCAACGATGAGACCTGCAATGTACGAGTGTCACAGCTTTAAAGTGCAGCATCACATTTACATTTAATTTCCCCTTAATTTTTCTGACCAGTATATTAAACACCTGATCCACAGCAGAGAATCAGCTTCATAGTTTTAACATTTTTCTCACTACATTTTTTTTTTTGAGCCAGAAGTGAGAGTGGAGTGCTAAATTATCATCTAGCAAGCATGTTTAGGAAGCTGGTACCCACTCTGTGCAGTGACCAAGCATGTGACTGTGAAGGATTAGGGTTCATTTGAGGCTACATAAACATATTATCAGTCACGTGCAGTTTATTCTTTACTCCAGTGGGTGTTTGCCTGAGAAAGACCCGGTTGGTCAAAACATGGTTCAGTTATAGCACCAGTGGTGCCCACAGATGTCACACCTGATTAACTGCACATCTTTTTACAACATTAGCTGGAGGGACGCACAGTAACAATGATTACAGTCACCGAATGAAAAGTACAAGATGAGAAATGCAGCGTTAAGCTTAAGAAATCCTGTGAAACATGAGCCGCCGACTTGTTTGCATGACCATTAATAAGAAGTGACTTCTGAGAGCAGACGTGGAAGCCGCCGCTAATGCTGCGTGTCCTTCTAACTGCCTCCGCAGAGCTCAGAGGAGGAGTCTCGCTGGGTGGAGAGTCTGATGAAGGTGCACACAGTTCGGGTCAGAGACGTGGAGCTCCTGACAGGCCTGGACCTGTACCGCAGAACCAGCCGGAGCTACGCTGAAATCCTCTCGCTCAAGACCTACATGCACACCTATGAGAGTGAGATCTGATCTCTGCTAATGTTACTGACATTATGGTCAGCCGTGGTGGACGTTTGTGGTACCGGGAAGAGATGGAGTCATCTGACCGCACCAGCTGCTCAGTGCTGCGGTCCCTTCATTGACCGTGTGTTTTCATCTCATTCACTTGATCCTTGTAATTTTAGATACATTTTGAACACCACTCAGCTAGCAGGTGTGGTTCTGGCCACCTGAGCTTGTTTAACCTTTGGAAGGCATAATTATGATATGATGATGATGTTTGCACTGTTGCGTCCATGCTTTTCAAAAGGTGCGCCTGCTTTACAGATCAGCATCCATTCACATAAATGCTGCTGCACACTAACATCAGTTTGTACTCATCATCCACCCATGGCTGTAGCTACTTCTCTCTGAGGGCTGGGTGTGACTGGAAAAGGTCACAGCTGATAATGAGGAAGCATATCTGTCTCCAAATATTCAAAGAGAATTAGCACCACAACAAAGAGACCATTCCAGGGACATGAACAGGCCGTCAGACGACGAACCGACCAATCAGATCATAAGAGGGTTTTTTTTCAAAATACAAGTAATTTTTTAAAATTCAAGTCAAACATCCTCCTCTGTTTGTAGGCTGTATAATATTCCAGGTGGATCGGAACACTTTTAGTTCCTCACTTCTCCCAGGTTCTCGGAGCACTGTGCTTCTTCCTGATTCAAGACTGGTCCAAGACTCTCTCTGGAATCACAGGATCTTTATGTTGTGCTGTGTCCTTTCTGTAGAATCTCATTTGGTCCACGAGCATTAATGCAAAAAGTTCATCTGCTCTGTGTTATTTGATGTTCTGTCCTCTGTGCATCTACACTGTGGTCTCCAGGTTACCTCCACAGATTTTCTGTCAGCTCGAGCGAGTCCACAGCTTTTATTAGGAAAATGTAACAAATGAATTCAGTGAACATTCCAAAGAAATTCCCAGTGAATTAAATATGTGAACCTGAGGCTTTACAATTACACTAGATCTTTCCATAAACTCATGCACACATATGAGACTGCAGATGTAGAGAACTAGATTCCATACATCATAAAGAAGCTGTGTTTCGATGATGTAAAGAAAAAGTGACTTGCTCTGCAGCTCTGACAGACTCAGAGTCCCGGAGAACTCAGCAGTAAGGATTCTAAAACCAGAGCAGCCGGCTGCACCATGAAACCCTCTGTCCGCAGTCAGCTCGTCCTCATCGTGTTCAGTGGTTTAAAATGCCTTTAGTGTGTGACGTGGACTGATATTGCGGTGTGTGTGCGTGCGCGTGTGTGTGGGGCTAGATTTCAGATATTTTTTTGTGTATGTGTGACTGTCAAATGAGTATGTTGTGATTTTGAATTAACAGTGTTAATGATGATTTATTTGTTTGCCCAGAAAACATTTACCACCTGTGAGACGGACCTATTTAAGCTTTATGTTCATTTCTCAATAAATACGTGTTTTTACTAAAAGAGCTGTGCTGTGTCTGATTTCATCAAGAGAGGAACCCAACCATGGTCACCGCTACAGACCTCCATACTTCATGTGACCTTCAGATTAGCTCAAGGACAGTGAGGAGAAATGGTTTTCCATGGAGTAATAAATCACACTTCTCCATCTGGCAATCCAGTGGATGAGTCTGGGTTTGGTGGTTGCCTGGAGAACGTTACTTGTCTGACTGCATTGTTCCCAGTGTAAAGTTTGGTGGAGGGGGGATTGTGGTGTGGGGATGGTTTTCAGGAGTTGGGCTCTGCCCCTTAGTTCCAGTGAAAGGAACTCTTAATGCTTCAACCATTTGGGCAATTTCATGCTCATAACTTGGAAGTTTGGGGACGGTCCCTTCCTGTTCCAACATGGCTGTGCACCAGTGCACAAAGCAGGTCCATAAAGACAACCTGATAGAACACCTTAAATTAGAGTGGGTACTGTGAGCCAGGCCTTCTCATTCAACATCAGTGTCTGACCTCATAAATGCACTTCTGGAAGAATGGTCAAAAATTCCCATAAACACTCCTAAACCCGTGGGAAGCCTTCCCAGAAGAGTTGAAGCTGCTATAGCTGCAAACCCTAAAACCCTATGGATTAAGAATGGGACATCGCTCAAGTTCAAATGTGTGTGAAGGCAGCTGA
>JAVDPK010001950.1:111802-125341 GCA_034780415.1 Cichlasoma orientale
TGTGTGTGTGTGTGTGTGTGTGTGTGTGTGTGTGTGTGTGTGTGTGTGTGTGTGAGAGAGAGAGAGAGACAGAGAGAGAGAGAGAGAGAGAGAGAGAGAGAGAGAGAGAGAGAATGTGAGATGCTGTGTTTGCTCTGGTACATCGTGGTGGTAAGGGCTAAAAATCAGCTGCCCCGGGGCCTCACACAGATGTTACACCTGTGGAACAGACTGTAAACAAAGTTTGGAAACATTTCATCCATCTTCTCTTGTTCAGTTCAGTCCTGAGACGGCTGATTTCTGCACTGCAGACTCCCATCTTTGCCTCTTCGCTGCAAGGCCATGTGCCACTTCATCACGCACTTACTCCACTCTTTGAACAGCAAAGGCGCCAGCATTGGTTAATGTCATGGCAAACCAAGATGTTCCATATTAAAGTTTGAAAGTGATAACTGAATTAACAAGGTGCCAGGTAGTTTAGCTAGTACCTACCTCGCTAGCTAATGTCACTAACAATGACACTAGTCACTCATATGAAAAGAAAAAAGCATGTTATGTTATGCGAGCACTTGTTGAGCTAACAGATTAATTTGCATTTGCTTGCAGGTGTGAAGTGCATTGATACCAGCAGCAAGGCTGCTTCAAAACCAGTATTAAGGAAAGAAGCTCTACATCAAACTGAAGGGAGGCTCACCGGATTCAACTGGATACATAGTTGCCATATCGGTTCTATAATACCACACTGCTTGCTATAATTAGTCATTCAGTGCTGATGGTCTGTTTTAATTCGTAGCTTGATGATTATTTCTATTGCTGGTTTTCTCCATAGACTCTCCTGCGCGGCCATTGTGCACTAATAACCTTTCTCACTCACCATCATCACATTTGTGGGACAGTGAGACTTCATTCAGTTAAGGGACAGAGTATTGATGTCAGTTTCTGACAGGAAAATTCTTAAATAATGACCACGAGGAGCGCTGTGGATTAATGCAGTTTAATGGCTTGCAAGTCGGAGCAGTTACAAACAAGTTGCCACAAAGGCTACATGAGAGAAATGCTCAGCGAGGCAGTCCCGCCTTACAGTTTTTATACTATCATATCTTACAGTCTGCCTAACAACATTAACGGAACACAACAGGGCGTTTCTTTATCTGGTGCTGCCACATGCTGGGTGTCTGACAACTGTCTCTTCACTTCAGTGCACCCAAACTTTCCATCTATGGTAAACAACATATTCAGTATTATTTCTCTCTGTGTGTGTGTATTTGTTATTCTTTGTTTTTTCTGTAAAACTCAAAGAACAGAATGTGCAGAACAACAAACTTATTTTAAGCAGGCTGCATACTCTATCTTAATGCTTCATTTCAATATACATACTAAAGCAATGTTAAGCATAACAGATTAATGCACAACCAATTTTTTATCAATTTCCTGATGTTCCCAAGAATGGATTCTAGTGATCATAGTTCACAGGCTAAAGAGGTCAAACTTTAAGTTCACTTATTTCAGGTAACCTACTTTTCGTGAATGCTGGTTAACCATGTCTATGTTTGGACATACAGTAATGACTCATTAGCCTTTAGCAGCAGTAACTTAAACTAATCGTGATCTGTATGACGTTATCAGTCTCACGTTGCTGCAGAGAAAGTTGCTTCACTTTGTTGAGGTTTGCAGGTATTTGTTTATGCACAGCTCTCCCTGCTGCAGCATTTCAGTCAGATTGTGGTCTGAACTTTGACTGGGTCACTGCAACATCTGGATTCTTTTCTTTTTCAGCTGTTCTGCTGTAGATTTGTTGGTGTTCTTGGAGTATTTTCCAGCTGTATAACCCAGTTTTAACCAGGCGATTGCTATCAGACAGATGGCCTCACGTCTGACTTTGGTTGACTCAATGACTGTAAGGCTCCCAGGTCCTGTGGCTGCACAACAAGCCCAAATCAGCATGCTTGACAGTTGGTATGAGGTGTTTGTCCTGATAGGCTGTCTTTGGTTTTCCACCCAACATGGTGCTGTAGGTTATTGTCAGGCATTTTCATCTGCATTTTTCCAAATGTCTAGTTTGTTCAGATGCAAAAATAAGCCATACTGCCATGTTTGTTTTTGGCAACCCTTCCAAACCAGC
The DNA here is from genome assembly GCA_034780415.1 of Cichlasoma orientale. NCBI lineage: Eukaryota > Metazoa > Chordata > Actinopteri > Cichliformes > Cichlidae > Cichlasoma > Cichlasoma orientale. The sequence continues at coordinate 113,904 of JAVDPK010001950.1, forward strand.
CACACTCGTTGTTCAATCATGAACTTTAACCTTTAACATGCTAACTGAAGCCTGTAGAGTCTGAGATGGGAGACTGCTCCTGGTTCTGTGCAGCTTCTCTGAGCATTGCACGGTCTGACCTTGGGCTGAATTTGCCGGGATGTTCACAGTTTAGCAGCTGTCTTGAATGTTTCTCACTGCAGAACGATAGATTTCAAATTGCTTTGAAATGGCCTCATAACCTTTCGCACACTTGCTTCTCTAAGATCACTGCTCATGTCTTTCCTCTTTGGCATTGAGTTAATAAAGGACTGCAGAGAGGCCTTTTTTTTTCACGACTGTATCAACTCATTATGGAAAATAAAAAAGGCAGTGAGAGCACATGAACAGGTAAACACAAAGTCAAGAATGTGCTCCCAACCAAGAGGTTGCCAGGTTTCTTTGGCTTTCTTGACCCTTTTGTACATTTTTATGCAAATGCAAAAACTCCCGAGGCTTGTTTCCTGCCTCACACTGAGACACATAAAAAGAAATGTGAGTTTGCGACCAAGGACAATTTATTCAATGAACATGAGGTGGTGATGGGATTAAATATTTTCAGACAATCCCAGCTTAGGGTAATGAACTAATATAGCTGCATGTCACATAGGAATGCTCAACATTAACTTCACCACAGTGGGACACCAACTTAATATGGAACAAGAAACGCTGTGCTGAGCTCCGTTTTGTCCTCATGGCTGGATTTGCTCTGAGGTTCCAAAACACAAACAACAGGACTTTCACATGCTGCTTTGTTCCCGCTGAACCTGCCCTCGTCACCCACAGGTACGCGTACTTGGAGCCAGATCAATAGATCCGAGTGTAATTCTTGCACTTTTCAGCAAGAAAAATAGGTTTGTCAGCCGTCTTGGCTATGTGTCAGGAAATGTTTGACCACGTGACCCCGGGGCTCAGCGGGAGCGTGATAAGAAGGGTGGGTGTATAAATATCCAGCCAACAGCACAGGGCCACAGTCTGCCTGCCTGAGGAGACTGTCACACACACCTCCAGCAGAGAAAAGGTAAGACAAAAGGTCATCTGTGGAAGTTTAGTTTCAAAATGCTTGCAGGTGAATTCAGGTTTCAGTCATTTCATATCACACTAAATAAATCAGAACATTGATTCTGTTTCTAACTCATTTAACAGATGAATCTTCAAGTCCTGCCCTCCGTCCTGTTGCTCTTCGCTGCTGTCCGTGCGTTCCAGTACACCGAGCTGGCGCAGTATGTCGACAGCCACCAAGAAGACTATGTGGAGGTACATTTATCTGCTCCTTCCTCGTGCAGCTCTGAACTCTGAACTCTAGAGGGGCTGTGATCTTTGTTGTGAGGCGTATCAGGTTTGGACCATTTACAGCTTAGAGTTTATAAAGTCAGACGAGCTTTATTTAACCCTCTGAGGTCATCGGCGATGACCCCAACCCTCACTTTAGCCTCAGGAAGAACCACAATCATTTCTGTTTTTATTAAGTTGATCTCTCAAATATTTGCAATCACAGAACAAAGAAAATAATTATTCTGACTTTAGTTAGCACTCTGAAAACTGCAAATATCACATATTCTGATTGCCTAGGGTGGACTCAGGCTTAGGGTTGGGGTTATGAACTGGTTCACCAGAGGGTCCAGTGTACCCCCACTGCAGTGATGCCAGTTATTACTGCAACTTTTGGCTAAATTTTCTGTTCCTTGCTCATTTATAGCTGAAATCTTCTGAAACTTGGAATAAATACTTTTTGGGTAAAATGCAAAATAGGGGAGACAGATTTTTAACTTGATAAGTTAATAACAATAAAAGTAAGAATGATTAAGATCAGTGATAGTTGGACACAATCAGAGCCAAAATTAAAAAAGTAAAAACTGATGTGCAGCTAAGCGTGCTAACTGTGAAGGAATCTGCATGTGATGTAACTGAGAATTCTTCGAGGCTTATCGGGTCGTGGGTCAAACGTACAGGCGACCTCCTCTGGATCATTTTCTTTACACAGGGTTGCTCACACCTGTACTACATCAGCAAGCCCTACAGTTACAAAGTGGACGTGTCCGACATACACAGTAGCATCGTGATTACTATCAGTAATAGAGAGATAATAAAACTGTAACTACCCGAATATTAATCTAGTGACATTAAAAATTAATTTTTGTCTTTACAAAATTAGAAATAATAATAATAAAAAAGATCAAATAAAGGCCCAGAAACTGAGCATTTTTTTCCTCTGGGATACATTAATCTCAAAAATCATTCTAAATAATATCCATTAGTAGTAGGGGCAGCATGGTGGCACGGGGGTTAGCACTGCTGCCTCACAGCAAGAAGGTCCTGGGTTTGAATCCACCATCAGGCCGGGACCTTTCTGTGTGGAGTTTGCATGTTCTCGCCGTGTCTGCGTGGGTTCTCTCCGGGTACTCCAAATGCATGCAGTCAGTGGGGTTAGGGTAACTGGTGATTCTAAATGGTTGTCTATTATTTATACCCTATTATTTACAGATTGATCACAGTGATTTTCCAAAAGGGAGAAATGTAAATCCCATCACTGAGTCAGCGTTAGTGGATGATGGTTTCTGGTGCTGAGTCAAAGGTGGCAGTACAGAAACAGAGACTCTATGAATGAACAGGCTGAATTCTTTGATATAGAATTGATTTTGCTTGATAGACACTAGTAAATGGACTGGTTCTTATATAGTGCTTTTCTACTCTACTTTATACAACACGCCTCGTTCACCCGTTCACACGAGCACTTTTTCTATGCCTAAGTTTTTCTATCTAACATTCACACACATTCACTGAACGCATCGGAGAGCAACTTGGGGTTCAGTATCTTGCCCAAGGATCCTCTCCTCAACCTGCTGTAGAATAGAATGCCTTTATTGCCATTATACAGGATGTACAATGAGATACCTCCTGAGCTAGTAGTGGGTAGGAATAATAAATCACATATTACTCAGTGGCGGGGGGATAAGATCAAGTTCAGCGATGATGCTATGGATCTTGCATGTGTGTTTCAGACGCTGAGGGACTGGGTTGCAATTGAAAGTGACTCCAGCAACGTCCAGAAGAGACCAGACCTTCACCGTATGATGGAGACCGCGGCTCAGAAACTGCGGCTGCTAGGAGGGACTGTGCAGCTAGTGAATGTGGGCGAGCAAGAAGTCAGTGACAGAACCGCCTCTCTCTGCAACACTGCCCCTCCCTGCTTTTTATAAGTTCTTGTTGATATATTGGAGCTTTGTATCTAATCATCACCCTAATTGGCTGGTAAATACTGTGGATCTCACACAGAGGTTGGCTCATCTGCAAACTTCAAAAAAGCAGTAGAGCGGTCAGGCCTAAATCTGCCTCCTCATTACTGACTGAGACACTACAAAGCAGCTTCCCAGACTCATTAAACATACTGTTTGTGTGTGTGTGTGTGTTTGTGTGCGTGCGTGTGTGTGTGTGAGAGAGTGAGAGAGGTCAGACTAGAGGGCAACATCCCCAGCTTCTCAGCACTAATTAGGAGCAGCCTAGTATGAACTGTTACTCTATTATATTGTCTTAGTGAACGGTTAAAACAATAGCTGATGATTTCCTGACAACAAACTACAGTGTAGTGGAATGTTTATTTCAGGAAAGCAGATCCTCTGCCCTCCTACAGGAGTACCACACCGTGCATTGTTGAATTTCCTTTGATATTTGAGAAACACACACGCTGAGTGCGTAGACGCTTGAGGACTGCTGCAAATTGTAAAAGCACACTTTCTGCACAGAAGTGACTTTAAAGTTGAAACGACTGACGGGTGCAGGACGACTCGTGCTGATCTCACCTGTTCTGTTGTGTCTGCAGCTTCCTGATGGCCAGATGCTGGAGTTGCCTAAAGTGGTGACAGCTCAGTTTGGCAGTGACCCCAGCAAGCACACAGTGTGCATCTACGGCCACGTGGATGTCCAGCCAGCGAAGCTCGAGGACGGCTGGGCAACAGATCCTTACAACCTGACTGAGATCAACGGTAACAGCCTTCATGCTCATTAGCCTGCGTTACAAAGGCATGCTGCTCAGACCCACAGAATTTCATTCATGTGATTCTAGAGGGGTTTAGGCTGCAAAAAATGATTCGCGTGTCTGGGAAAACCTTTGCTGCACAAAACATGTAGAATGTTTCCATGTGATGAAATGGAGCAGCCATACAGTCCCTGCTTCAGCTGCCTGCTACCTGCTAATGGATTATCCACCTTGTCATATATCAATCAATAGTATCCTTCGCTGTCATTGGTAGTCACTTCAATCGCTCGCCTCGGGAGCGGCCCGCTTCACCTTGCCAGCAGTCATTTCACCTGCTGTCACTTCAAATGATGTCATTGACATATACACTGCTCATGAAAATGAAAGCAACGCTCTGAAAACACATTAGAAAGAAACCTGCTGGATTATCCATGCTGCTGTGGACTGAGTAATGTGTTAGGAATGATGGGAATGCAAATTATTATCTACATCATAAATGGATACATTGATATTGTAATTTTTGTACTTTTAGGCAATCTGTATGGACGAGGCGCGTCCGACAACAAGGCCCCAGTGTTAGCCTGGATCCATGCTGTGGAGGCTTACCAAGCTCTCAGTATGGTAAGACAAAGTTCACCATGCTGCTGGATAGGCCGACACGTCCCAGCTGAATCCAGACATTTGAAATGTAAAGACTGGGAACAGAGAGCGGCGCCTGGGGCAGGATGGATTCAAGCGATGACTTCTATTACTGGAGCAGATTTTTTAAGCTGAGTGGAATACTCAGCGGATATAACAGGAGCAAAGTGCGTACCCTCAGGCTAGAGAGAGACAGGAGAGCTGAGCCAGACTAACTTGCAGTGTCAGTGCGGGTTTTTGCAAACTCACGGCAGGAGTCTTCCCCCACCGTTCATGCCGCTTTGTTGTCTCGTCAAAAAATATGAAGCTATATGTGCACATCAAAGGCCTCAGCCAGATGCTGGGTGCACTGAGGAAGAAGAAGTGTGTCGGTGTGGGTTCGAACAAAGCTCGTAATTCTAGAGTCTGCCGAGCTTTTTGAAATATCGTTACAGTTTTAATAAGACGCGCTTGTTCAAAGTTAAGCTTTTGTAGAAATGAGACTTTTCTGCTCATCTGCTTCCCACCACAACAAATCACGGAGCTCTTCTCCCATCCTCCAGGATCTGCCGGTCAATGTGAAATTCATCATAGAGGGGATGGAGGAGACGGGCTCCAATGGCCTGGACGCCATGATCCTGGCCCAGAGAGACACCTTCTTCTCAGACGTGGATTACATCATCATCTCAGACTGCGGCTGGCTCAGCAGACGACCCGCCCTCACCTACGGCACCAGAGGCAACTGCTACTTCCTTGCTGAGGTGGTGCACCGATGAGCTTCCAAACATCCTTCACTGAAACGGTCGCTCTGCTTTGTGGTGATGATTTGCTTTGTGCTGTTTGCAGGTTGAAGGACCAAAGCAGGACTTGCATTCTGGTGTTTATGGAGGCACTGTGATCGAACCGATGGTCGACCTCATTGGAATCCTCGGTGAGTCTCGTATTTGAATGCATTAAAACACTTTATTCTGGTTTCGTTTAACCTTTATTTAAATTTACAGCGCTGTGCTGTTGGATGTGTCAATTATTTCTGGTGGTACTGCTCAAGATTGAGGCTTGTTAGGACTTGGTGGGCAACACTTTTAATGAGCCGCGCTACCCAGTCAAGCTCATGTTGTGTGTGTGTTTTCTTTTATAACCACATAAACAATAAGCATCTGTGGACAGATTGTTCAGTTATTTAATATCCACCCTGAAACAAACATGTCATAAATGGCATTTTCTAAAATGTTAGTTGGGTTCTTTTTGCCAGTCCCAAGATTACAGTAACACAACAGCAGCTGAGCTGGAGCTGAGCGAGGCTGGGGTGCATCTGAGGGCCACAGCTGTGAATATTGATTATTGTGGGTTATGTGATGTTATGGTGCCTAAATGTGCTCTTACATGTACGCACCCGTAATTACTTTAAGCCTCAAGTGACCAAGCTGCTATATGTTAGTGACTGAAATGACCAAGGGGGCATCATTTATGACCACATCATATTTCACACAGGATACTGTTTGTGTTTGTGTTCATGCTGCTTCATTCATCGATGACAGATTATGAAAAATGTAACAATAATTATTATACGTTCGGTTCATACTGCGTTACAGAAATCACGGCTCAGTGAATTATGAAACAGTTATTTCTGAATCTAATGATCAGTTCTGCGACTAAAACAAACAGTTACTTAGAACTTCTTTATTCCTCGCAAACAATAACAAAAAAATAAACAAATAAGAACAAAACAATAACAGAGTTCTCAGGTGTAGTAGACATTGATCAATTTATCTTTTTTTTGTGGTTTTTCTGTCAATTTAAAGTTATATTTTTGTTATTTGAAGCTCCGCCTCTCTAAGATGCTTTTTTCATACCGGATCATGTTTCATGTTTCTGATCTGTTGCCAATGAAGCCAATTAGTTGCAAAATCTTCCTCCAGCTGTTTCTGTTTAGTACCACTTACTGTTCCGGCCCTTTGGTGCCCCCATCCCAACGTTTTTGAGACGCGCCGCTGCCCTCAAATTCAAAACGAGCTAATGTTTTTCTTAAAATGAAAATATTTCTCAGTTTAAGCATTTGATATGTTTTCTATTTCTACTGTGAATAAAATGTGTTTCTGAGGTTTGGAAATCATTGCATTCTGTTCTAACTCTACGCAGCTTTTTCAGGTTTGGGTTTGTAGACGTGATTTTTCAAAGGTTTCCTTCAGAAACATTTAGATTTCTGAAAGATCTATAAATTCTAGAAGATCTTTTTTTTGGCCACAGCGGTGAGTGACAGGAGGAGAGATACGGGGAAGACACACAGGAAATAGAGACAGGCTGGAACTCGAACCTGCGCCACCCTCACTGCTACATGGTATATGTATATGGTCGCCTGCTCAACCTCTGAGCCACCCTGGAGGCCCTAAATAGCTGTAAATTCTAAATGACACATGCCTAATCATTTTGTCATTTCATTTTTAAGCCTTAACGTTTGCATTTTATTGCAGTCAGAAGTGAATATTTTGATGACAGGCTGCACTCCTCAGATGGCACCGACAGAGACACTTATTAATCAGTAACATACAAATAAAATGCCAGATTTTCACTGATCAAACCTTCAGCAAGGACTTCCTGGATGATGCTGATAGAAAATTAACATAAAGCCATGATGTTTCTCACATAATTGTGCTCAAAATTCTTCAAAGGGAACCAACATCAGAATCGGGGTCGAGAGGTCCAGATCAGTGACTCAAGTAATAACACACAGCTGCTGGCTACAGACACCTGTCAGTACGGCCACACCTGTAACTTTAAGTCTCAGTGACGTTTAAAAGGATAAATGAACTGTAAACATGCGTTTTTTCTGCTGTTAAGTTGGTGTTTGAACAGGAAATGATGGCGAGTGTAAGCAAAGGGTCTTTCATCTCATCTAAGTTATTATTCGCTCATTAACTGAATTTATGTTCAGAGTAAACGCAGCAAGAAAGCAAAGCATTGCTGGTGTCTGCTGACATTTAATGATGCGCTTGTCTGCTTTGTCTTGTTTCTTTGTAACAATGGAAGACTTCCTTGTTGACATAACAGCATTTCATTAGCATTAAAATATTCAGTAAGTTCTCTTAGATCAGCCAAAAGAGGCATGTGAAATAACCATGGGATAAAGTATCATCGGCATGCAGTGTTCATTTTCACTGATTTGGGGGGGTGGGGTGGGGGTGGGGGGCAATTTTTAAAAATTTTTTTCAAGTGTTGTATTTTGTAAGCAAAGGGTTGGGGTACTTGAACCTTACAGTGCCACATGTGTCTTTGAGCAAGGCACTGGATAACTCTAAGCTCTTGCAACAAACCAGTCCAATCTTATCTTTACAAAATATAAGTTGGCGTCCTTTAACACTGACACCAGCCTGTTGTTGCTCCATTAGACACACTGATCAGCCCCAGTGGAAAGATCCTGATTCCCGGGATCAGGGAGGCTGTAGCTCCCCTCTCTGATGAAGAATGGAGGCTGTACCAGGATATCCAGTTTGACATGGACGACTACAAGAATAAGATCGGTGTCAACCAGCTCATGTACAGCAATAAGGTAACGGAAGGCATTCTTGGAAATGGGTCAGCTGACAGGGACAGAATGCTCTGGGGGACATTTAATTCACTACCTCGCATGAGTCAGAGTTGAAGCTGTTGTATTCAGCACTAAAGATCTCTAAGAAAAACAGATTTGTGCTCTGTGTCATTACTGTGGCTTCCAAAACTACTGTGAACAACCTCAGAGCTGCTTTAACCTCACGTTTAAACAAATCTCTCATAAGGCCTTATTTCATCTGTTTTAATGTTACCATAACTTGGATCATCCTGCATTAGACTGATGCTGAAAACCCGCTCATGCATTTGGTACCTGTAGATTGGGACTATTGTGAGTTACTGCAGTCATTTTTGACAGGTTATGTTCTTCAAATCAGACATTAAACTAATAATCCATTTAATCTGTGCAGTATCTCAAAAAAAGCCTTTGAGGGCAGTAACAGGGACTAGAAAGAATGATCATATTTTTCCCATATTAAATTCTCTCATTTGACTTCCTGTTAAATCCAAAATTCAGTTCAAATTCATATAGAAAGTCTTGACCAATCAGGTCCCATCGTGTGACCTCTTAGTGTCATGTTATCCTAACAGAGCACGTCGCCCTCAGACTGCAGGCTTTCCTGTGGTTCCTAAAGTTTGTAGAGTGAGATGGAGATTCTGCTGCTGTGGAACCAGCGCCGTGTTTGGGTTCAGGACTCACACACTCTTATTTAAAAATAAGCTTCAAGCTGTTTTTAGGGTTAGGGCTGGACCAGCTTAGTCTGAACCAATGCAGCTAAAGGTTTACACTACTGGGGGATTTCCCATAATGCACTTAGTATTACTAACACTTCCTGCTTTTTCACTCACCATGAGTTTAAATCTCACTCTTACATGTCGTTACCTTTTGTCTGCCTTCTCCAAGTTTGGTTTTAAAGGGGGTTCTTCCCACAGTGCCAAGTGTATGCTCACAGGGGATCATCTGATCATTAGCGCTCTCTTTATGATGTTCTAAGGTTCCTTACAGTACAAAGTGTCTTAAGATGACTTCTGTTTCGATGGCCCCATGTAAGAAACATTTTATTGAAAATAATAAATTACATCCCTCTCCCAAAGGTGGACTTGCTTGCTCACAGGTGGCGCTGGCCCACTGTCTCCATCCATGGCATTGAGGGGGCCTTTTCAGACCCCGGCACCAAGACTGTCATCCCTGCTAAGGTCACTGCTAAGTTCTCAATTAGACAAGTTCCTGACATGGACCCTGCCGCGGTCAAGAAACAGGTAAAATACATCAAACTGATGCTCTGTTCTCCTCCAGCTCCGTTTTATAAACTGCCTCTGCTCGTTTCTGGTTTCCTGTCCTTTAGGTGACGGACTACCTTCACTCGGTGTTTGCCAAAAGAAAGAGTCCCAACAAGCTGAAAGTCACTATGGTGATAGGGGCCAAGCCTTGGCTGGCTAACATTCAGCATCCGCTCTACGAGGCTGGAAAGGCTGCTGTTAAGAGAGGTATGGAGCAGATCGTTGTGTTGCCACCAGTCTTGGCGATCAGGGAAAGAAAATAATCATCATCAAAACTAGTTACATTTTACCAAAACAGTACTTTTTGCTTGTCACCAAACAGGCTGGATTGATCGATCTGTGTGGAATCATGTCACTGAGCACATGCATTATATAAGCAGCCAAATACAGACGAGCAGCCCGTTTGTAGCAGCTGCATTCCCCCATCGTCAGTATTAGACGTGACGTTTCACAGGCTTCATTTGAAAGGCCAGTTTTTTGGTCACCGTTTACACGCTGCACACGTCGTCCTCTTCAGCTCCTGTTCACACTGCAGAGGTTTTTCCTGCTTCATCGTTTCCTCCACAATCCAAATTATACAGCTCTTAGTTTTTTTTTTCGAAAGTTTTGACACAGCCTTCCTGAGGATATTGGCTAACTTTGAACTTTTATGGAGGTGGTTTTATCGTGTTGTTTTTTATTATGATTATTATTATTATAGCTCTTGGCTGCTCTTTTTATGTTGTTGCTAAATACCTCAGTTGTTGATTTCATCTTTAATCCTTTGTAGTGTGCTTTGTTGCACATGCACCCTGCAGGTGTTTTGAATGGTAACCAAAGAAGCAGCCGGTGTTTTCATCTGTCCTTGTTTAGTGTTATAGATAAAAGGTAAAAAGTGTGAGATGATGTAACTGTGAGTTCCAGAGAACAAGTGATAAATGTGGTCTTTAATTGTTTGTGTCCATGTTCTATGTTTAGTTTTCAGCATGGATCCTGACCTGATCCGTGAGGGTGGCACCATCCCCATTGCCAGGACCTTCCAGGATGTGACGGGAAAAAGTATCATCATGCTGCCCATCGGAGGCTTTGATGATGGTCTGCACTCCCAGAACGAGAAAATGAGCAGGTTAGACCTTCCTGTCTGTACAGGCCTGCTGCCGCATCCGTTTGTCAGGAGTTCTTAAATAAAGCTTCTTTTCTACTGGGTCTTTTGGCGTGTTGGTCACACCTTCTGATTTCTGACAATATGCAAGACAAAAGCTTGGATTTAATTATAATTTAATTATAACAACAGCCCTGAGCTGAAAAATCATTTCGCCACCATAGAGAAACCACATCGGACTGAAAGCTAATTGGGACTGGGTTAAAGGTGGGCATGTTGTCAATGTCACACGAACACATGGGGGATGTACTGTAGCTGTGGTTCAGCAGGAAGAGCTGCTCTCCTGACAAAGGCAGACCAGAGTGGGCACATTTTAAAGGCTGATGTGTTTGTGTGCATCATGCAAGTGCAAAAATGGGCAGCTACTGCAGAAAGCTCCAAAAAGATGGTAAAAGCTGTTTGAGGTCACAGCAGAGTTGGTGTCTGAGGTGAGGCTTCAGCGGCAGAAATAAAGACACGCTGGTCAGTTTTCAGAGCGCTTTCTAAGCCTTACAGCTGCAGCAGAGTGTAACAGAGCTTTGATGGAGGCATAATGTACCTGCTGCTGTGGATAAAAGTGCATTTGATTGTATTTATGATGTTGTTACCTTTAGCTTTGCCAACCATCTGCTGTTTTTATTCTCTCCCAGGTACAATTATATCGAGGGAACCAAGTTATTCATCGCCTACCTGAATGAAGTGTCCCAGATCCAAAAGACTAGTGTGTGATGTTTTATGGTGTGATCACATGACCTCATCAAAAACGTTCCAGCTACAGAAAATTGTGCTTTGATATTTCTCCTCACTCTATCTATCTATCTATCTATCTATCTATCTATCTATCTATCTATCTATCTATCTATCTATCTATCTATCTAT
>JAVDPK010001950.1:125441-141359 GCA_034780415.1 Cichlasoma orientale
TGTGTGTGTGTGTGTGTGTGTGTGTGTGTGTGTGTGTGTGTGTGTGCGTGTGTGTGTGTGTGTGTGTGTGCGTGTGTAGAGCGGTGGATGTCGGATGCATGCATGTGCAGCAGAGTAGTGTGTGACTTACCCCCGGCTGTCCCTGAGGGCTGACAATGCTCTGACAATGCTGACGCGTCTCAGCATCCCACTCCTCCAAAAGCTTTCATCTACAGTATGTTCGCTATCGCTCAAACTCCCTCCTCTCCTTCCTGAACGCACTCTTTTTCTATAGCATTTATCTTCCTGTACTACGGCTTCATCCTTCTCGCCTCCTTTCCTACTACACTCCTCTCGTTTCTCCTCATCCTTGTCTTACTCTCTTACTTTCCTTGCTCTGCATTTCCAACTCTTTATTCACTTTCTCACTCTTTCTTTCTTCTTCACTCATCTCTCTCTTTCTCTCTTCCTCCCTCTCTTCTTCGCCTCCTCTCTGTCGCCCTCATCAGTGCTCCAGGAGCTTGGTATCGCTTGTCTCTCGGCTGGCACAGAGAACAGGCAGACACATGGGAGGGCTGTTTTGTAATCCAGCAGGTCATACCACCCTGGCACAGGAAAAGGGGGGGCTGATGGGATGCACAGAGGGAGGGGAGGGGGGAGGAAGGACTTAGAAGGCCTATACTACTACCTTCCAACCTATACCTTTGCTGCATCCCTCCGTCTGCACGCTGATGGTCTCTCCCTTTTTTTCCCACCGACGACGAGGTCTCGCCTCACTACATCCTCTCCACGAGTTGAGGTTTTAAGAAGGAGAAGACCATCAAGGAAGGAAACAAGGAAGGAAAGAAGGATGAGGGAGAGTGTGAGTGGGAGGAAGTGTGGGAATGAAAGGAGGGATGAAAAGGAAGAGGAGAGGAAAAGATACTGATGAATAGAGGAAGGGAAAGGGGGAGGGATGCCTCGAAGGGTTGTAGACTGAATCAATGAAGCCTCTTAACTGAGGAGATATTTTTTAAGTATAGGAAGCAAATGTATGATAAAATGGGAACAATGAGAGCAGTCATGAATTGGTGATGTATGAAACAAACAGATGAGCAGAAAGAGAGCTGAAGGAAAAGAGCCGTAGAAAAAGACAGAGGTTGGGACTCAGCGGCTGTCTGGCTCACTGTGAGCTGTCATCTCTCCTGCAGTTGGTCAAATTGCCGTCCATTCATCTTCACTTTCACCTCAGTCAGCTCAGGAAGATGCTGTTCTTCAGCACTTAGAATGTGACTGAGAGAGCTGCCGGACCCTGCTACCATCGTAGGTGCTTCGACTAGACGTTTCTCAGATTTCAGAAGCATTATACTCCATTAGCATCTATGGTATGGAACTGGGGGGAAAGTCTTTTACCTCCATTATAACTGCTATAGTGTTAGCTCAGGCAAGGCCCAGCTGTATAGAACAGCTGATCTCAGTGCCAGCCTACGTTAGCTGATGGCTCAACTAATACCCTTCTACACATCCAATCGGAAACGCCTTAATCGGATGTATAGAGGCACGCTATTTAAACTGCTTTAGGCTGCCTACAGTTGCTGCGCATCGGCAAGCTGCTTTGCAACCCACCTCCTGTTTCTTACTAGGGGGTCTTGAGTTTGAAAGGGTGGTGAGGCCCCAGAGTCAAATAATACCTCCAAAAATGACGTAATGATTATGATAGAAAAACGGTGAAAAGCAATAATTCAAGTTGGGCCACACAGTGACGCAAATTTGCTTCACAGCAAGAAGGTTCTGGGTTAAAACCTGCTGGCCTTTCAGTGTGGAGCCTGAGTATTCTGCCTGTGTGGTAAAGAACATACACTCATGACTATATTGCCAAAAGTATTCACTCACCCATCAAAGTCATTGAATTCAGGTGTTCCAGTCACTTCCACAGGTGTATAAACCAAGCACCTACTGTAGGCATGCAGACTGCTTCTACAAACATTAGAGAAAGAGTGGGTCGCTCTCAGGAGCTCAGTGAATCCCAGCGTGGTACCGTGATAGGATGATACCTGTGCAACAAGTCCAGTGATGACATTTCCTCACAACTAAACTTTCCACAGTCAGCTGTTAGTGGGATTATAACAAAGTGGAAGTGACTGGGAACAACAGCAACTCAGCAATGAAGTGGTAGGACATGTGAAATCACAGAGTGGGGTCAGTGGATGCTGAGGGTCATAGTGTGCAGAGGTCACCAACTTTCTGCAGAGCCAGTCACTACAGACCTCCAAACTTCATGTGGCCTTCAGATCAGCTCAAGAACAGTGATTAGAGAGCTTCATGGAATGGTTTCCATGGCCGAGCAGCTGCCTTAACCTTAACTGCAACGGCAGCGCCTCTGATGGCAGCAAGGCCGCAGACACTTATCTCTTGGATGGGTGTTCTGGAACTTCATTTTGTTATATGTTTGATATGTAATGACAGTAAATTGATTCTGATTCAAAGTGTCGGATACAGTGGTGTAAAGCACGCCACCACGGGACTCTTCCAGAAGAGTTGAAGCTGTTATAGCTGCAAAGGGCGTGCGAGATCATATTAAACCCTACGGATAAAGAATGGGACGTCACTCAAGTTTATGTGTGTGTGTGAAAGCAGACGAGCAAATACGTTTGGGAATATAGTGTATGTGAGATCCAAAAAATTCCTGAATGAGCCTCTAAATAAAAAATAAATCCAATCTTTTGGCTCATCTCCAGCTGGAGCCTATGCTAGCTGCCATGGGGGGAGAGGTGGGGTACGCCCTGGACAGGTCACCAGTTTGTCACAGCATGTAAAGATAAGAAGACAGAAAAGTTGAAATCCTGAAGATGGACTCCAGCTCAGTCTCAAAGAGGCTCAGATTGTCAGACAATTCTGCAACAGGTTTAAAATCCAGACACAGCCCACCAAAGTCCAGCTGTGGGGAGAGGGCTTCATATGCTGTTTGATGATCCGCCGAGCTCTCTTAGACACTTTTCTCTTTCACTGATCAAGCTCTGTGTGGCAGACAGAGACAGAATGAAATGATTCTATATAGGCATAAAATTTGGACTTAATGACAATTTAGCTGTTTTAGCTTTTAAAGATAACTTTAATGTCATGCAGCGTGCCATGATTCTAACAACCCGACTTATTCTCAGTCTTCTATCGAACATAATGAACATAATCATTCAGCATTACGTCCTCAGAGTCTCACATTGATGTTTAACTGCTTGTATAAATTTCTGTAAGCATATTTTAATCAGCTGTTAATGACCAAGCTTTGCCTATATGTTGCAGTAGGCTGGGTTTAATTGCTGGGGTGGGGTATGCTAATGTGACCGCGTAAACGCCTGCACGTGTGCTTGGTAGAGGGAAGGATGAATACCCACCGAACCGTGAAGGAAGGTGACCAGAGGTGTGTGCATGGGTTTGAATGAGAAGTCTTGAGCAGCAGTATTCCTGCAGCTGGTTTGACATCTGCGCCTTGATAAGGGTTCATCTCATCTCTAAATGAAGAGCAGCCTTCCAGGGGAGGGGGGAAGAAACTTTCTAATCCATATCTTATCTATTGCAAATACCTCATTAATACTGGTGTATATTATTTAAACATAACATGAATATTTTTCAGTGGTCTATATTTTGTCACATATACAGTTAAACTATGCAACAGGGAGGCTGTAAAACCGCATGTTTTTATTTCAGAACTAGAAAGTGAAAGGGATTAGCCACGAGCATGAGGTGCAGCGCGGTGCTGAGGACACGTAAGCAGACGTTATTTCATATAAAGCTGGTTCCTTTTATGGCGGATGAAAGATGCGAATAGAAGAAAAAAGCTCCCAGCAGCCACGGCTTCAGCCTCCATTTGCATCTTAAGCAAAGAGGAATGCAAAGATGAAGGCGGCGTTTTGACTGAAGGCTTCTTTTTCAACCATTTAAAAACATTCTTTCCAGTTTATTTACCAAAGACATCAATCAGCAGACCTATGTGCCACGTATGGACTGATGCACATGTGCAGCTATTGTGTGTTAGTTATGCTTCTGAGAGCAGGTATTGATTGTCATCCATATGTTAGCACAATGGACTGGGAAATGAGCCCCGCCCACACTGACAGCATTCAGACCTCATACATACTTATTGCATTTCTTGAGATCCTAAAAAGGTTTTTGTCTCAATCATGTTTTTTATGCTGAGCAGTTCTAATTTCAAATGTGCTTACAGAGAGAAATTAGGGACTCAATTTACAGAATTATCTTCATATCCACAAACAAATGTGGCACGACTTGAATAAATGAGAGTGTTGAACATATTTCCAATTTCACATTCAACAATCTGGTCACGCTTGTGTGTGAAGCCCTGTGTACACAGATGTCAACAAGCAATTGTGAAACATTTATAATCAGACATGTAGACTGTGTTACATTTCTGTGTAGATTTAAAGGCCTTTTTAAAACAATTCTTTCTCTGATGCGCATAATTCTGTCATTTTAGTAAATTACCTGAAGAAGAACCAAGTTGGAGACAACAGGAAATGGCACTTCTGCTAAAATATGGAACTTTTATTGGACTTGTAGCGTTAACAAAAGCAAACAGGGCAAACAGGAACCATCCAAGGAAACGAAAAAAATAGCCCCCTTGCTCATCTTTGATTCCTTTCCTTGCATCGTAGCCCCTCCCACCAGAGATGTGAGAGGGTGAGGTGAAGCAGAGTCACGAGGGGGGGCCATTATTTTTCACAGCAAGGTTAATTAAACATCACGTTTGACAAAACTATGTCATAAATAGTTTTGTCATCGCCCGCCTACAGCTGTATTTTACGATCTCAGATATAACAGGACATGTTTTATATTCAGGGCCACTTTTAATAAAATTCATAACGTGACTTTATACCTTTAAATTTCACACACAGAATCAGCGAATGGCACAAAGTCTGATCCACAAGTTGTTTAAAGAGTCCTCCTCCTGCCATGGTTTGGATATTCCAGCAGTGTGTCATGGCTCTTTTATATGCTGAAGGTAAAAACCCATCAGCAAAGGATCCATCTACGCATCCTCGATTATGGTTCCTCTGCCAGGGAGGAGGAGGCAGACAGAGGACAGACTGGATGAAGAGCTACAAATGAATGAAATGAGGGAGATGCAGTGACAACTGGGAGAACACACCGACTAAATATACACATTATGGAGAGCAGAGTTATAGGTGAACTCAATCGCACACTAATGTGGGCGGGAAAAAACAAAAGGAGATAAATACAGAAACACAGAGAGCCACATGAGGAACTGACCCCCCAAAATAAAACAGGAAGAGCACGGAAAGCAGGACCAAAGTGAACCGTGGAGGAGAACACATGGATGCTAAAGACGAACACTCGATAAAACAAGAAGTATGGATGAAAATGTTAATATTCAAAAATAAAAGGGAGGGCGACACTGGACTATAACTGGAAACCATAAAAAATATAAAGTTCATAACAAATTCATTCTGTTTTAACAAGTTTTAGCAAGGAGGTTTCACATGTGCTGCAGTGCATGTACCTATAGATGTATATCACATGTGCATCAGTGTTTTACTCAACACACAAGACAAGTGCATAAAGCAGATTCCTGCAGTTCCCGGCACCATAAGGCGAGGATAATGGGCTCATATCGACAGGCTGTATGATTGACAGGTGCACAAAGAAGCCCTGCAGTCAAGGCTGAGCTCGCTGCAGCCGTATTCTGTGCAGCCCCATTTACATGCCGCCATGTGGAGTAACTTGCAGCTCGGAAACCGATTTTAACCACTATGCTTGTGTAACAAATTGTATCATTAACCTATTTTAGCTTCATAAGCCGCGTGGTTAGCGAAGTAGCTTTCTTTGATGAGGACGACGCTGCTGGATGCCACTCAAAAATGTGAAGTCTGAGGCCTTAATTTCAGTCGCACTGCGCTGCTGAGACATTGTGCTACAGGAGGACGCTGCAGCTCAGGCACAGATATTGTCGTCTTTCTACGCTACATTTCGAAGAACATGAGAAAACGTGCCATCCACATGTGTAAACGTACACATCTTTGTGTGTATTTGCTGTATCGGTTGACGGTGTGTTCGCTGCTTCTGCCCGTGTACTCGTCAGGGACAACAGCAGCGAGACAAAGCTCCTCAGCTGGACAGCTTGTTGTGTTTCTTGTGCGTGTGTCCATGTGTATGCAGCACGTTATGGCTGCAATATACATAAAGCACACTGAATGTGTGAGAGCTTCCAGATGTGAGGTGGTGTGATCCCTGAACCAACAGAAGTGACATATCTGCACACGCACAGCAGAGCACGTTTGCTCAGCCGCTGCTCTGTGGCCATTTTATTTCCTCTGCAATATGAAAATCAGCTGCTCTTATTTTCTCTGAAAGTCATTTATTTAAACAATATTCAATCCAGCGTTTGCTGTTAGAGAAACAAACCTTATTACCACAGTGCCGCTAATTGCATGCTACAGCCTCACGTAAACATATGAAGAATAATGCAGGCTGTGCATTGTTGTGGCAGTGGGGGTGTACAGCTGGCTGCGTATTTCTCTTTGCATACAAACCGGCCCTGCTCTGACACACACACCACAAATATGCATATTATGGTGCATTATACCCCACGTCAGTTATTCCCACCATAAAACCACAGTCAGTTTAGTCAAAAAGTGCGTTTGGTCAATTGCATGATCAAATGTCTTATTAAGATTATTAGATATTAAGATTATTATTAAGAAATAAATGCACACACAGATGGCACATCACATATTGTTCAGCTGAAGCTGGTAATGCATGCATGTCTCTGGAGGCGTACACAAAAAAAAACACCACAGCTCCGTGAATTTTTAACCAGTTATTAAGAACTTTGGTTTTATCAATGCTGTTTTTTATGATTTGGTGTATTTGGTTACATTTGGTTACATTTGGTTTTCATACCAGAATAATTATCTTATGCTGATAGTGACATAACAGTCTAAATGCTCAGAATTAAATCTATCACTAAAAAAATCATCTTAACAGCTGATTGTCGAATATCATTTTCAGCATCTTCTTGCTGCATTACCTCATCTTTTTTCTTTACCTGACGCACGTTAGCATTAGCTTCATTCAGCGCAGTGTTTTTAGTTTACAGCAATTTAATCGTCTTATCTCAAAAAGGAGGTTTAGAGTAATATATCAAATGAACACGTTCATGACAGGAAAATATTAAAAGACTTCACATCTATGAAACAGAATTCCTTATTGTCTGTGTAGGTTCTCAGTCATCCAGGTCATGGCAGTCTAAGTATTGGAGGGAACTGGACTCCCAACTTTTAAATGCCGGCAGCATTGCAACCACATACGATAGAGCAATAATTCTTTTTGCATATAAAACTAGAGGATTAACACTTACATATGATGCATTCAGCTTGTCCCAGATCGCTGTATCCTTCGTCTAACGGGTTTGCAAAAATCACGTAGAAAGCGCTAACAACATTAGCATGTACAGCTATGGCAATTTCTTTGTGGGTTAGTGCGCTTTTTAGCTACTTTATGTAGTTACTATGGATTTCCTTCACACATATTATTATAATTAGGGTTCTGAAGATTCTATTGATGCATAGTGAGTTGACATTCCACACGATGGTACTACAGCATGTATAACTGTAAAGATATGGTCTGGCGGACTTGTTCTATTATAGGTCTTAAAGGGCCACTAACACACATGATGAAATGGTGGGACAAAGTCTCAAAAAGAAGTCACACCTTGGCTCTTGTGATCCTCACATATTCCTGTGAACTCACCTGATGACAGGGAGGGTCAACAACTCTCAGGTTCACCTCCAAGGGGACAATCCCACTAAGGGTTAAATAACTAGGACTCTCCATCAGTTTCTAGAGCTGAAGAAGGCTCTCCGATCATCTTTGGGTCAGAACCTAAAGATTACCTGAACAGAGACAAGGATCATGTAGAGACCTTTCACCATCCAAGAGGCGTACACTGCAGCAAACACTATGCTGCATTGCTGTGCAGTGCTCAGACCTTTATGTAGGAGAGACCAATCAAACACTCCACAAATGCATTTGAGAGCATCGGAGAGCCGCCTCAACAGGACCAGACTCAGCTGCATATCTGCACTTAAAGGAGCAAGGAGACTCTTTCAGGGATACTAATGTTCACATTTTGGACCAAACAGACAGAGGTGGTGGGTTAAGACACCAGCTATCAGCCCCCTACAATGCTGTCTTCCTCCCTTCGTAGGCCATTGAACCCCCACTCACACTCAACCCATGTGACCTCAATAGCTCAGATGAGTGCAGGGTGGGGCGATGTCTGACAAAGAGCCTCAGCCCCTGTGATGGTAATGACCCATGCTTCGTTTCACACCTTGGCTCATGTGACCCTTAACGACTCACATAATTAATAGTGGGTCAACAGCCCTCAGGACCACCTCCACGGGGACACCCCCAGTGAGGGTTAAACACCTGGGACATTCAACATTTACCTTGTTTGCCTGTGCTGACAGAACATCTCTGCATTTAGGTGTAACAGCTTCTCCTCATTATATTACGGCAGCTTCAACACGTTTGCTGTTGCAACTTTTTGTTGGCACAGTTCTTAGAATATAAAGAAATTCCCTCCAGTTGGCATCATCCAGCCCAGAGAGGAAAGCAGTCACTGGAAACCGAGTGAGAAGCCTGAAGCCTGAGCTTTGGGCTCACAGGTATTACTTGTACACATATTGACCTCGTTTAATCTGAGCATGCATTACTGTCACAGTATAGATGTCAGAAAATAAGGAAAGGCAAAACTTTAAGTACAACTAAAGCTGTGTAACAGATTCCCTTTCTCTGCACAGCAGCTGTATCAAAATGAAACCACCACAACAGTTTTTTGGGTATTAACAGCAAACGACAGCTACTACAAAACTATAAAGTACACAGTACTCGAGTCCATGGTAGCAAACTAGTCTAAGTGTTAAGTTATGTGCGTTAATTATTTTCTTCTCAGTGCAGTACATTAGCTTGTGCATGTACCCACATTTCATCTCATTATTATCCAGGAGATTAACAGTGATGAGGCCATTAGGAGGCTGTAAACCCACTCCTCTGCCTGTTATGATTACATAAACTAGCCGTTATATTATCATACCCAACAATGCTAATGGGATGGAGAAAAGAGTGAGATGCAGAAAGATTCAGCCAGCGCTGACTGATGGAGAGCTGTTTGTGTGGTTTTCTTATATTTTCCAAATGTGGCTTTTAAGTAAACAAACACGCGTGTTGTTACCTTTGCTTTATTCCAGAGAAAAGAACCATTTGTAGCATTAAAGACACGCAGCAGGTTTGCTGCAGCCTCGTTACAAACACAAAATATCAGCTTTTGGAGGGAGCCTTCCACATCTGCTCAGTTATTTCAGTGTGAGTTTCTGCTGCTGCGTTATTTCCTGCTTCACCAGTGAGAAAAACATGGGGTAAAACAGAAGATGTTAATTAGACGATATTAACGAGCGAGTCCTTCGATTCTAAAACCCTCGTCTTCACTTAACACACTGTCGTCTTCTGGACCCGTCGCCACACAGAAGTTACAGTATAGCACTTTTGAAGGAAATTAATTTTTTCTCATTAATATGCAAATGCGGGCATCAGGGTGATCCAAAATCTAATCAGATTATCTCCTCTATAGGCAGAGAATCTCTTACCATGCAGTTTTCTGGAGTTACTCTGCATGTTATGTGCATGTGTGGGTGTGTGTGTGTGTGTGTGTGCGCGTAGATGTCATATTGTCATATTACAGATGTACTGATTAGGGATAATTAAGCCATGCAGTTTATTCTTCATTAACTTTATAACATACTTTATGGACTTAAGTGGTGGAACGAGTTCAGTCAGAGCCAAGACTGGGTTAGCAATCAGAAAGAGGGGCCGACTGTCTCCAACCTCCACACCCCCCCTAATCCTTGGTTTGACCATGTAACAAATGACTACAGAAAGGTGGACCCGAATGCAGACAGGGAGGAGACAGAGGGAACTCTTTACAAAGTCCAACTCATTTACAGTGAGCGGGCTAATCTTTAAACAGGAATCAACCTGAAACATTTATCAGAATAAACAGTCCATCCATCTGAGCTCCAGAAACTGAGGATCAGGAGTGGAGCGAGGACAGGCTTCCAAAGCACGGGAGAGGAGAGGGAAGTTCATCCTGAGGTCCGGAGAAAGTGAGAGAAGTCGTGAATTGAGGAAATGAGCGGCTTACTTGGCTTAAGTGCTTTAAATAACACACACACACACACACACACGCACACACGCACACACGCACACACACACACACACACACACACACACACACACACACACACGCACACAAAACTCACTGACTTGATCGATCAGGGATCGAGCCACCAACCTTCAGACCAGCTGTGCGTCTTTAGCCACAGCATCCCAACACTTTTCCACTCCCACTGTGTGACCAGCTCGCAGTGAAAAGGTGTTGTTTACTTCCCTAACCTATGGTGTACTGCGTGCACATCTTCTCTCCATTAACCGTGCCCTCGCTTCATTCCTGCTTTTGCGTCGCCATTGTGTTAATGGCATATTGCTGCACCTGTAAATGAATGAGATAGCGTGAAACTGTTGGCACGATTGTGCTATTTGCATGAACTAGAATAAGTAAGAATACATAAAAATGTTACGTTATGAAATAAGGTTCTTATTTCATAACCTTGGTGCACTATCCTAAAGAGAAGTCAGCACATATTGTGCTTACATTGTTTTGGTTTTGCTACGGTATATGAAAAATCTGAAGTCTTTTAAGGTCCTGAGTTTTATCTACATCCATAAAATGTCTTATTTTAAAAGTCAAATTATTTTTAGATGATAGGGGCACTTGTGAGATGGTACAGTGAACTACATTAATATGAAATCAGATGAAGTCCGTCTCGAACAAATCCATTTTTAGCCTCCTTTACAGCCGTCTCCATGTTTGCTCTTTTTGTATACAGCTCTCATGATTTTCCCTGAAGGTAAGACGAAGAATGATAAACAAGTAATATCAAGGATGCTAAGCTGAGGACTGACCCAGGGAGCGAAGCAAAGCATTATTATCTCTGTTTGGTAGAATATATGTAGAGAGACACGCTGCACAGAGCAGCAGTATGGATGAGCCAGGGCAACATTTTCATCCTGGTCATGACCACAATTTGACACTCAAAACGGATCCTGGAAAAGACTCACATTACCCGAGCATTGAGGTAATAGTTATCTGCACGCAGCGGTTATAAGAGGAAATAAAACCTCATCACTGATATTCATCGAGGCTCAAGAATGAACCTACAAGAGGCACTTCACAGTGTTTCCACAGAGTGTCTGAGTCACACAGGACACACATGAGGAAGACTTGTAAACGTTTCAGTGGGGGACTGCAGAGAGTCAAGGCCACTGGCATAGCAATTAAAGATAAGGAGACATAAAGTGTAGCACCATGAAGCGGATGTCTGTGTGTGTTTTCAGATCGCCTCACATGCAACATGGCTACAGGCAGCAGGCAAGCAAACTTTTAATTACTTCCTTTTGTGAGGTAGATTAAGTGTTTGTGTATTTTCTTAAATTCACTGCTATCACGTTCGTATCATTTTGTGTTGTCTGTGGAGGTAAGGCAGAATGGTGGATGTGCATTGAGATGGCTGAATATCAGGACTGCAAAGGAATATATTGAAACGTTTGGCAGCATCTGTAGCAGCAGATGTGTGAAGGCAGGGTGGAGGCTGCTGTGCATTCAGGCTGGTCATGAAAACAGGTGAAGGCAAAGTGCAGCCACAGCAGAAGGAACATGTAGCCATTGCTTTGGTGAGTGCTGCTTGCCTGCGTTCTCCCAGATAGCCCAGCCACCTATATTGTCTTCCTTTATTATTTTGTCTTTTTTATTTTCAGAGCAATCCCAGGTGGGGGTTAGAGCTCTGGGGCAGGCTTTTCAGGGCTCGGGGCCACTGAAATGTTTGCCTTTAAGCTGGTATACTCTGGAAGACGGGTAGGTTCAGGTTTGGTTAGGTAGGTCTGGGGAAACGTTCTGTGGTGGTTTCATTTGTTGTTAGCATCCAGCAACAGCCCCACACTGTGCTTGTCACTGAGCGTGTCTATTTCAGCTTGGCTAATTGGTCCGCTAATGAGCATCTGCAGCTCTACCTTAGCTGGCCTGGGTGTGCTTTGCAGTGTTTTGTTCGGTGTGTAAGTATCGCAGAGGAACCATGATGCTGTCGGTAGAGTCTTCTCCTGGTCCTAAGCTGGATGCTAGACCGAGGGTGTGTCTAGCATGTCTACGGATAGAGAAGGAAGAGCATGAGACGTAGTTCCAGCTCAAGAAAGAGATGGAGCTGAAAAGGTTGGAGGCAGAAACAGCAATCAGGTTGAGCTAGTTAGAACTCCAACAAGCTTCTGGTGCTATGATTGCTGGTGCTCCAGTGTCTACATCACCATCTGACATCAGTAACAATAGTCACCTGTATTTTCAGAGTCAGATGTTGATATTTACTTTGAGCACATAGTTACTGCGCTGCATTGGATGTGTGGCTCATGCAGTACTTTGCAGAAAGCTGCTGCATTGGCAGATAAGTGAGTTTTGGCTCTCGTCATGGACTGATGATGATGGTCAGCAGTCATGTGAACTGACAAAATCTGTGACAAAATCTTTCCACCTCAGTGTTGTCACCATGGGAATCATGGTGTTGTACAATCTCAGCTGCAAACAATTACCGTATACATCGGTATGCCAGTGCAATGAAGCTGGAGGACTAGCTGGGTCTACTGGTGTTCCTTGGTGCCACGAACACATCGGGTCCTGACAGACCTGACAGGACTCACACAGAACACTTCCTTTGCAGTCTTTGGTTGCAGAGTCTAGTCAGTGAACTGGACCCATTGCAAAATCATTGCTGTGGTGTATGATGAGTGGATTTTAAAGTGTGAGAAGAGATGGTTCAGTCCTTAAACCATTATTTTTCTTTTTGTTTGTTTCTTTCTTTTTGTATTGAAGGGTCCTTAACACACCTGAATTTGCACTTATGGGAAAGGGTGTTGTGGCCCTAGCAGGCCTATGAGTTGTGCGGGTGTGTTCTGTCTCTTACTTTGCACCGACGCCCACTGACTCCAAAATACCCCTGACACCCCTCTCACAATCCACTTCCCCACCTCTCCCCTGCAGCCGTACCCCGAATCACGCCCCGCCGCCACAGTGGTGACATTTCAGTTAGTCAGAATGTTTAGGAACGTAAACAACATCTTAGTCAGTTTATTTTCCTCTTTGCTGCTCTCTGCTGAGGCCATCTCCTGAGGCGGGTGCTGGGGGGAGTCTTTGCTCAGATTGGCTTGCTCTTCTGTGGTCTGTGGCTCCAGGGCCCCTCAGTCTGTGGTGCGGTGGTTTGTGTGCAGTTGATTGGTGTGAGTACTATGGCAGGCACAAATCCACTTCCAGTCCAAAAACTGGGGCAACGCCCTGTGCTACAGTGAGGTGCAAGGCACCCGGCAGAACAACACCGGCTGACCCACCTGCGTCATAACCAACGCCACAAAGCAGATCCTGGTACTAAGATATGTCCAAAGCCAAGGAGGGAGAAGGGCTGGTTAGCTGAATTCAGAGTAGTATTGTAGCAATAAAATTACATATCAGAAACCAGATAAAATATATGACAGTAGCAGGTCCACCCAAAAACATGGTTAACATTAACTGACAGTGCTAAATATGTTCCTCAATTATGGGTATATATATTTTAGCTTGCTTTTTATGGGCTTGACCTTAGTTAAAGTGAGAAATATATCTTATCTCCAACCTTTGAAGCATACTGATTACTTCTAATTTATTTCCCGACGGGACAAAAATGTGCCATAAAAAATCAAACTGTGCAATCCAGAATCCACTGCAGCCAACACAGCATCAAAGATCTGAAGGCACCTGCAACAAACCCCCCCACATCTATGAGGCTGACACAAAACTAGCAGCTACAGACCACCATATTCAGACTGATGCTCAAGCAGTGTAAACGATGACCAGAGGGCTTTGCATGGCTTGGCACGGGACACTATACAGTCTTGTGAAAAGTGCTTCACAGGATTTAGGAGGG
This sequence comes from Cichlasoma orientale, assembly GCA_034780415.1. Lineage (NCBI taxonomy): Eukaryota > Metazoa > Chordata > Actinopteri > Cichliformes > Cichlidae > Cichlasoma > Cichlasoma orientale. The sequence goes on from JAVDPK010001950.1 coordinate 139,493, forward strand.
TAAGTAGCAGCCAGGTGCTGCTAATCAAATGCACTTGAATCACTGATCATCAGCAAGTGTGACCACGCGTACAGAAGCAGGAGCTGGCTTGAAGCATTCGAGTGTGACTGTGTAACACTCAGAGGAACAGCAAAGAAAACAAAACAAAAAACCCAAAGAGCTACAGTTCAGACTCAGTCAGCATGTTCCCTGTTAAAGTTCATGGCAGTACTATCAGACAAAGACCGGATAAGTGTGGGCTGTTTGGAAGAGTTGCCAGGAAAAGCCTTTTACAGAGTTGGAGGGGTGATGATTTGGGTTTGTTTGGCAGGCAGAGGGCCCGGGAACCACGAACTCCTCTGGGTACCAAAGTACTCCAGAGTCAAATGTGAGGCCATCTGACACCTAAAGCTTAGCCAGAACTGGGTCATGCAACAAGACAATGGGCCTTATTTACTAACAATGCGTACTCACAAATCTGTGCATGAACAGTGCGAACGAACACTTCATCCTCAAATCCGTGATTTATCGATATTTTCCTACCTAAATTTTTCATACTTTAGGAACAAATTTAGACGTCCCTCTGAAGATGAGTATGAGCAAATGACAACCTGTAATACTAAGAATTCTTTTTTATTATTGGCTTCTGGCCATTATTTATGGGTTTTCAAAACTAACCACAAAATGTTCAGAATTAAAATAAATTAAAAAATAGAATGCGAGTATAGAAAATGGAAAATGAAAAATAGAAAGGTTTTAACCTTTTTAATTTAAACATATTCCATTATCTCTTCTTATCTCCTTATCTCTTTCATTAAAAAGGACTTTACTGGATGTCATTGTATACACTGTAATGGATGCTGGAGAATCTGGGTTGTTTTCAATGCAGTTCATTGACAGATCATTTGGTTCTTGTCTTCCTCCTGTTTCCTTCTTTTTCTTCTACTCTGTCAGCTTGTGTCAGTGTGTGTCTGTGTATGTCAGTGTGTGTGTGTGTGTGTGTCAATGTGTGTCTGTGTGTGTCAGTGTGTGTCAGTGTGTGTTAGTTATTACAGCCCAAGCGTTGCTTTTTATTTATTTATTTTAAACAGTCGTCAGACCTTCTCCTCATTTCTTGCGTTCGAGGTGCAGGCTGCTCTCTTCCAGCATCGTCACCACTCTCTCTGCTTCACCTGGAGCTGAAAGCGTTTCCTTATATAGAGAAATGGGAGCGGGGCAGCAGGCAGATAGTAAGTTGTATGGCGATTGCACACGGCTGCTGGTTATGAATGATTCTGATTTACTAACACAAAATAGAACACAATAGGCCGCTATGCATGTTGCATAAATCTGGCAGTAATTTTACATACAAACTCATTTTTTGTGCAGGGTAAGAACGTCTCCACACAAGTGACAGTAAATGAGGCGCGATGATCCCAAACACTAACAAATCCATTACAGAAAAACCTGAAAAAGAAAAGAATAAAGTGCTGCAGCGGCCCAGCTGTTGCTGTTGCTGCTAAAGGTATTAATACAAGCTACTGAATCACGTGCTATACTTGTTTTTTCACACACCGCTTCTGCATTTTGCTTAGTTTTTGTAAAATAAATAATGATACAGCTGACCCTAAGATAGCTGGGATAGGCTCCAGCCATCCCCACCCTAAAAAGGATATGCAGTGGATGAATGGATGGATGGATGGATGGATGGATGGATGGATGATACGGTGTAATATGTTCGGAGGTTGTGTTCATCTAATTTTAAGACTAAGGTCCAGATATTTTTCATGTCCTGATATGTAAAGCTTAAAAGTGTGTACTGTGTATGTGAGGTTATGTGTATAATACCTGTACTTCAAAGTAACCACGACAGGGTCACGATCAGGCATTCTGTTCTGGAAGCCTTTGA
>JAVDPK010001950.1:175600-187195 GCA_034780415.1 Cichlasoma orientale
TGTGTGTGTGTGTGTGTGTGTGTGTGTGTGTGTGTGTGTGTGTGTGTGTGTGTGTGTGTGTGTGTGTGTGTCAAATGGTAGGCAAAATAAAAGAAGTAAAATTGTACTGTATAATCATTTCTGAGCACAAAAGAGAGGACAAACTCAGCTTTTTGCGCCTCCTGTTTTACAAAGCCTTAAGCTTTGAAAGGTTTCTCTGATTGGGTCCATCAAACAGACAATGTGGAGAGTGGAAACATCCAACTAAACATCCTGCCTTTTTCTTTTTAGCTGTGCAACATGAAAACTCAGACAGTGGAACTGAAGTCTGTTCTTGCTTGTCAAAAGCAAAAAGGAGAAGCCTAACAAGAATGTACCTTGTGCTTGGACCGTCTGGGGTTATTGTAATTTTGCCAAACATCTTTCACTACATAAGATGAATGCATCTGCAAAAGTCATCAAAGCTATATAACCACAATCAATTCACCAATAAATAAATATTAGTGTGACAGTGCAAACCGCCACCTCATCATGTTGGAGGGGTTTGTGTGTCCCAGTGATCCCAGCGGCTATGTTTGCCCCCTGGTTGGGTCTCTCAAGACAAATTGTTCCTGGGTGAGGGGCAGGACGAAGAGCGACTCAGACGAACCTTATGACAGAAAGGGAACAGTTTACCTTGACCTTGTGTTGTGCATGCGTGTCTCTGTGTGTGTGTGTGTGTGTGTGTGTGTGTGCTCCATGTGCACCAACATGAATAAAATTAAAACATAAACAAATAAAAAGTCAAATAAAGAAACATGGCAAGCAAAATGGGGGTTAATGGGCCAAGGTGATGAAGAAGTGGAATGATTCACAGGTCTTGATTCTGGCAATTCTTTGTGTGGCAGTGTGGCTCCTGTAGACCCTCCACTCACAGAAGGCATTGTAGGGGTCGCGTGCAGTGTGTGCAGCGGCCAACAGCAGAGGCCCTGGCAGACCAATCCCGGCTATCGAGGCTGGCTATTGGGACATGGAACATCACCCCTCTGGTGGTGAAGGAGCCTGAGCTACTGTGTGGGGTTGTGCGATACCAGCTAGATATAGTTGGGCTCACCACAATACACACAGCCTGTTCATAATTTTTATGAACAGAATTTCTAATTCCTTTTGCCTTGATGGCCTCAGAATCTTATCTCTGCTTTTTTGAGGATGATGTGGTCCTGTTTGCTTCATTAGGTGGTGTCCTCCAGCTCACACTGGTGCAGTCCACAGCCAATTGTGAAGCCATGGGTATGAGAAGCCCGAGATCGTGGTCCTCAGCAGGAAAAGTGTGAAATGCCCACTCCAGGTCAGGGAGGAGTTGCTGCCCCATGTGAAGGAGTTTAACTGTCTCGGGGTATTGCTCACAAGTGAAGGGAGAGGGGAGCAGGAGATTGACAGACGGATTGGGGCTGCAGCTGCAGTGATGTGGAAGCTGCACTGGTGGTGAAGAGAGAGCTGAGCATAAAAGCTATTGATTTACTAGTCAATCTACGTCCCTAGCCTCACTTATGGTCATGAGCTTTGGGTAGAGACTGAAAGAACAAGACTGTGGATACAAGCGGCAAAAATGAGCTTCCTCCAAAGGGTGGCTGGTCTCTCCCTTAGAGATCGGGTGAAGCTTGCAGTCATTTGAGAGGGACTCAGAGTAGAGCTGCTACTCCTCCACATCAAAAGGAGCCAGTTCAGGTGATTCGGGCATTTGACTAGGGTGCCTCCTGGGCGCCTATTGGATGAGGAGACCCCGGGGCAGACTCAGGACAGGCTGGAGAGATGATATCTCTCTGCTGGCCTGAGAATGCTTCAGTGTTCCCCTGGATAACTTGAGGAGGTCACTGGGGAGATGGAGGTCTGGGTTTCTCTGCTTAGGCTGCTGCCCTTGCGGTCCGACTCTGGATAAGTGGAAGAGGATGTTTGGATGGATGGATGGATGGATAGTGTGACAGTGTTAGCACACTAATATTGGCATTCTGGACAATGCACATCTGAGTCTACCTTTAAATGTAATTAAACCGGTCACAGCAGATGACTGTCCCTCCCTGAGCCTGGTTCTGCTGGAGGTTTCTTCCTGTTAAAAGGGAGTTTTTCCTTCCCACTGTCACCAAGTGCTTGCTCATAGGGGGGTTGTTTTGACTGTTGGCTTTTCTGTGTAATTATTGGAGGGCTTCTACTTGACAATATAAACCGCCTTGAGACGGCTGTTGTGATTTGGCACTATAAAAATAAAATTGAATTGAAGTGAGCTGAAAAATAGCAGAAGAGCTGCAAACAGAAGTGCATGGTGGGATAATCTTTAGTAGTGATTTGGTAGAGACCAAAGTCAAATTAGGCTTTTATGGGAAAAGTATCAACTTATATATACATGTGATGTCATAAGATGCCACACATTCAGTCAAGAACAAGCTTATGCTCAAATTTTTACAGCCCATGACATGTTGACCATGACATAAGTCCTTCAAGAATTCTTCTCTATGGGAAATACCCACTCATCCAATAATTATCATTACATCTGAATATATAACCAAAATGTAAACCTCATTGTGCACAGTGCAACAGATGGCAAATCATCAACTTGTCAGTGATTCATCCTGTTAGAAACATGCATTTCTGCACAAATTTCATGGAAAGCTGCTTCCATTAAATCATAACCATTCACACATATCACTCTGAACCAACATTTTTAACCGGTTGCACAAGAGGGGATCAGACAAAGTGATTAAAATATATCATCTGCGAACCGTGAATTTGAGTGCAAAATCTGTGGCCTGTGTGTAACTACCAATTACACACTGAGATATTTCACTGGATAAGAAAAAAACACCAACCTGTTGAGGAAAATAAGTTGAATGTCTGGCAAATTTAATAGCAAAACATCCACTCATCAAAACATCCAAATGGCATAGCTTTCGATAAATGTGAAAAGCTGTTCTCTGAAAGACGAACAGCTTTTGTGGGATCAAGTCAAATTTCTAGTCATCTGCAGTCCTGAAAATGAACAGATCAGCCTGATGGTGTGAAACAAAAGCATGGGCCGAGAATACTCACTGACGTGCAGGCATTTGGTGACTAAGATGGCTGCTTTTTCAGTCATTTAATTGGTTCTGCTGTGAGAATATGGCTTGATTATTTCATGTCTTTCTTTAAGTAAGCACTTCTTTGGCTGCTGCCCTGCACCACATTCTGTCTTCCTCTTCACTTTTTTCTCCACTTAATTTCGACTCTCTCCCTGCATCTGCTTCCTTCTATATCTCTGCCATTCCCTCTCTCATTCTCCCTTTTTCCTATCTCCCCTTGTCCTCTGGCCTCTGGCAGGACCTCCTTATCACCTCCTGCTGAATGAATGTGCTGCCAGCTCATTTGCGAACAATCAGTGTCGTCAGAACACAAAGGAGCGCACAAAGCTCCCCTACTCTTCTGCAGAAAGTTTTTGGATGAGGCAATTACTGGAGAGGAGATTGGAGCCAGGCCAAGATGTAAAACAACAGCAAGAGAAAGAGAGAGTGGGGCGGGTTGGGGGGTGTCAACTGCGTAGAGCAATGAAAGGTGAAAAGGGGTCAGAGAAGCTGAGGGGGAAAAAAAGAGGAGGACGAGGGTAGTGTGTTTGAGGAGGGAAAGGGGGCAGGTGAACTGAAGCTCTGATTTCATGAATATTTTTTCCTGAACAATGGAGGGAAACAAATATTCATGGCCCTGGGTAGAGGCCCAGTGCTCAGACTCCCTCTCCTCTCTGTAATCAGCTTCGTAACAGTTTTTATTTACACAAACATACGGCTGCAATCATCGCGGCCGTTTCATATTTGTGCAATAATCACATCAACTCTTTGTGGCTGCTGACAACACCAGCATCACACCAGCATCGGAGTGGCGCTGCCTGGTTTTCAGGGTCAAATAGAGAAAAACACACTGGACATCATTTACTCCCATGTGCAGAGAATCCCTGTTCTTTGTGCACAAAGTGTGCAAGGAAAGCAAGTGTGCACCAGATTTGCCATGGCGATCCCTAAAGGAGGGAGCAGGAAGCTAGAAGAGGAGGAAGTGTAAATGGTCATCCAGTTTATAAGGCATTAGTAAATTAACAGTTTTATTTTAATTTTTTATGCAAGCCTTTTTAAAATAATGTGTTTGCTTGATTGTTTTAAATCCATGCATTGAGTTAAGGATTGCTCGTAAGCAGTTTGCAACAGACCGCAAGCAAACTTCAGGTCCTGCCGGTGGAATAAGTAAGGGAACACATTTTTTTACAAAGACAGTTCTGCTGCTTCAACTTAACCACATTCTGGTGTGAGCAGCTGTATGTCTTCATGCCACTCTACATTATCCCAACTCTAAACAGGAAAGAGATTGTAAAGACTGCACCAGGATGCTACACAAGCTGAGAAATCCTGAGGATGCAACCACTTTGAGACAAGTCGCAATGATTATGTCGCACCCTTAAACACAAGGAAGAGTGAGAGGGGAAAGGGCCAGACCAGCACAAATCCCACACTTGGATTCTTACATTCCTAACAATGCAGACATAGTCTAAAGACCACTCACCATGAGTGCCTCATCTGCATAGCTTTTAGATTAGGTTAGATTAGATTAAACTTTATTTATCCCTTTGGGAGAGTTCAATTTATGTAAGTGGTTTTAAAATTACAACACAAGATCAAATAATGAGTCACTTCAGAAAATGTTAAGGCCTTTAAATTCTTGCATTACATGTATATACATGTTTCTCCATTATAATATGAGATGTGATGCACAGGTGGAACAGCATGTACAACGGATGACACACTGAAGTCCATAAATAAAAGTACAACCAAAAAAAAGTAAAAATATCCCACCCATATGCTGTTTAAAAGCATCCCATTCCAAAACCATGGTTTCTAGATCAGCCCACTGTGGCGTTATTATGCCAACAGACAATGGTCTTCCCAAACTGCCACAAAATTCAGCTGTAACATAAGTATTCCAGTCAATGAAGTCTATATCCATATTGTTAGGATAGTTTGAACTCCTGAGCTTAACTCACCATTACTGCCCCGCATACTATATATATATATATATATATATATATATCTTTTGACAAAGAAATCACAGGAGAACAATTCTGCAGAGCAGTATCAAAGATTCAGAGTGGGTTGTAAAACTCAAGAAGTAGAGCAAAGCACCAGAAAAACAAGGATACCACTAAATCACAGTGAAGGCTGATTTATGGTTCTCAGTTTGTATCTGTTTGTATGGTGTGTGCAGTGAGAAGACCACAGACTGTATAAAAGATACAGTTGCTGTAGCCACATGGTCTGAAATGTGAAACCACTGCATGTCCTGTAAACATGTATTTTACCCCAGCAGGGTAGCAACTTTGGCTGAAAAGAGAAGTCTGATCTTATAGAAATCTATAGAAAACAACACATTGGGTTCCATACACCATGACTTTAATGAATGCATTTAGGATGACTTTATGGTCTCAGTCACTACTTTGAAATCTGATTGAATCTAACACCATGTTCATTTTGTAAATTATGGCCCTATTAGTGTTAAGGAGGACTAAAGATGGGCATGCCTCAGATCGGGTCTTTCTTGTGACTGACAAGTTGCTCCCATATGGGCTTCCAGTGTCCTTGGTTTCTCAGTCATATCCACCCATCTCCCATCACATCTGGTTTCAAAACAGCAAGATGATATTGAAGAAAATGCTCAGCTTGAGGTTTCACATCTGGGCCTCCCTAATGGCACGGTAGCCACATTCATCTTTCACTGCAGTGTAGTTTAAGCCTCCAACAAGCAGACATGTTGTTACCAGAGGGAGATGACGCCATGCTCAGCTCAAATGCAAATTTGTGCAAAGGTTTGCTAAAAGTACAATAGTAGATCCAACAGCAGAGTTCACAGAGGAAGGTGAAAAACAAGAGCTTCTGTCCTTATTTTGTCAGGGACATGGTGAACGCACCGACAGCAACACAAACAAAAGTAGATCCACATATTTTCCCACCTCGCCCAAGCAGTAACAGCTTAAACACAGAACAAAGCAGTACCACACTGCAGCACGTGGACGCTAGGGTGACCAGATCTTGATGAAGTAAATGGGAACCAAAAGGTCTGGTTGTGGGACAAGGTGGATTTGAATATATCTAGCAAACAAAATGTATACAAATTCGACGATGAATGTAATTTTCTAAAAAAAAAAAAAAAAAAAGTATCCATATTTCTTTTTAGGGTTTTAAGCTGCTATACCTGGTCAGTGATATTTCAGCTACTGTTCTGTCGACAAATCATCTTGAGACATGGGGATGAAATGCTATACAGTCTACATTAAGCAAAACACCTGGTCATCACAACTAAGACTAATTACAGGAAGCCTAGACAGCAGCACCATCCATCCATCCATCCATCCATCCATCCATCCATTTTCATCCACTTATCCAATTCAGGAATGCGGGGGAGGTGGAGCCAAACCTAGCTGCCATAGGGCGAGAGGCAGGGTACACCCTGGACAGGTCACCAGTCTGCTGCAGGGTTAACACACAGAGAGAAAGACAACCATTCGCACTCACATTCACACCTATGAGCACTTTAGAATCACCAATTAACCTAAGCCTACTAATTGCATGTCAAACCCAGGACCTTCTTGCTGTGAGGCAACAGTGGTAATCACCACGCCATCGTGCTGCCCCTAGACAGCAACAGAAGTGATCCTACCTTTCAGAAGTGATGTGCTATACATATCCTGCGAGTATCAATGATGCCACTGAAGCATCATTGAGAATTTCTTTTTTGGTCTGTCAACCTACTCACATTAATTTTATCATTTTTGATTGTTGTGATCAAATATTTCCTGTTATACACCATTGTGACTCACACAATCATGGCGATGTTCTAACTAAAACAAATAAATAAATATTTAGTTTTTTTTACTTTACCTGAATATGCAAAACATAACTTCTGCAAACTTAATTTTCCCACAATACAAATTCCGTGTCTTCTTCACCTGCTTCAGGCATGAAAGGTAAAGAGAATGAAAGAACACTGAAGTGCATGGACAGACACACAAAGTAATTAGTCCTGAAGCAAAACACCTGCAAATTCTTACAGTTAGTGTCAAGGGGATGTTGGACTACACAGATGGAGGGTAAGGAATACCAAGGAAATACCAGACATGCTGTCATAACATCATTACATAAAGCTACAGTTTACAAAGAAAAGGTTTCTATTAAAGGTGAAAACCTGAAATCAAGTTCTTCATCTTCCTCCATATTTCTCTTTATAGTTACAGATTATCTCTCAGTATGTTGCAGATTGCAGTCAACTGAGTTCTGTTCTCTTACTAATAGCAACACTTAACAATAAATTATGAAATAAAAATGTATAGGTCAGTTAATGGTCAGTTAACTATTGTGGTATCTTTACATTTTTACCCCGCGTCACCTCAAGAACTCGGGCCACCGCTCGTGTGTAGTGAAGGCATCCAAATAGCAAAGTGACTCCAGACTGGAGTTTTTGCTGGATGGGTCAATAGTCTGCCTCCATCCAACTTTATTTACTCTGGAGGAGACTGTAAAACTTTGTGAAAGGAGTCAGAGGAGCTCACTTCTGAACTATGACAGCGATACTGTGGTGAGCTGTTCATGTTATTGAACTTTTCTGTCAGCAAGTGATGTTTTTTGCTGCTGTTATCCTCTGTTAGCTGCTGTGAGCCTTTGCCAGCTGACACCTAAAGTTAGCTGATATAATATTAGCTTATAACCAGCAATTGTTGTTTAGCCTGCTTGCTGTCAGCTGACCAGAGATGGGAGGGTCACATATTTAATTTGTTGACAATAAGTAATTAAAACAATATCAGGAACGATATATCAGGCATGTTTATGCTCGTGTGTTAGAGCCCTGACTTCAGTTCAGGAGATGAGGCTTGAGGTGAGGAGGAAGAGGATGGCATTTTATCACATGGTGTTGTCTCTTTCCTTAATGTTTTCACTTCTTTGGTGAAGGGGGACCCCTTCCCCGAAGATAAAACATGGGTATGATGCTTCGTATTTTTAGTCTGAAGGTGCAGATATGAATTTAAATGTCCGTCCATGGCCCACAAATGCCAACGACTTCTCCTCTGCCTTCAGCATTCTAAGTGGCCTTATCTGGCCGGGCCACATATGTGGAATGCAATTAGTCAGAAGGGAGATGTCCATCCTGGGAACTGTGTTCAGACATCCACTACAAGAAAATCCACACAGTTATAAGTATTAAACAGTAAAATACACACAATACTAACTTTTAGTGCATTGCTTTGGGCCCTACTCACAAATGCACAGCTGAGATAGTCCAACATTTCTATAACAACAAAAGAAAGAAAAGACATCATCTTCACTGAAGGCCAGAAAGATAAAACATGACATAACCCAATAAAACTGTGCAAATACCATGAAAGGCAATGAAAACACATGGCCCTCATCCCTTCAGGCCTGCAAGGTCCTCCAGCCTTCAACCACACCAACAAGCCTGTAGATGTTGCACAAACACTTTACTCTTTGGAAAATGCAACACTTAACACATCCATATAAAACATATACAAATACATCTTGACCTAGAGCTACATGCAAGCATATTCCATGACATGTGACATTTCACCCAAAAGCCTTTAGTGTGGCCCTCTGCTTGGTCTGATTGAGCACAACAACAGAACTTCCTGTTTCCTGTGGTGGTATTTGTAGTTTTCCTCCTCCTTCAGCTACTGCACAAACCAGAGAAGATTCCCAGGAAATTATTATTGCTCAACGGTGTAAATGAAAAACATCTTCCCATCCATTTTCCACTCGACTACTGGTTAATTAAAAGTTCATAAGAATGCAACAAATTTTAAGAGTACATAATTACACACTAATCAACGAATATTTATGATTACAATATCCTTTTTTTCTGTTAAATAACCTAAAAAAATTACTGACTTCACCTTTAAGCATGACATAAAAGTCAACTAATAAAAACACCAGTTTAAATTCAGCTTTATTCATTTTGTGAGTTTAAATTTGTGGGCCTAGGCCTAATCCAGCCCTAACTATGAGTTTTATCAAAAAGGAAAACACTGAGCCTAATCTTAGATGTGGAGAGGGTGTCTGAAAAGACTGAAAGCTGGTTCCACAGAAGAGGGGCCTGAAAACTGAAGGCTCTGCCTCCCATTTTACTTTTAAATAAATGAAGGACATATCCTGGTCGAGAAATTACTCCAAGATTTCTCACAGTGGTACTGGAGACCAAGGTAATGCTGTCCAGATTATGTATCTGCTTAGATACTGTGTTTCTAAGAATTTTAGGTCCAAATGCAATAATCTTAGTTCTATCTGAATTTAGAAGCAGGAAATTAGAGGTCATCCAGGCCTTTGTGTCTTTAAGATAGTCCTGCAGTTTAACCAGTGTCATCTGCCTTCGTGGGTAGATAAAGCGGTGTATCATCTGCATAGCAATAGCATAGCATGTATGCTATGCCTTCTAATAGTACTGCCTAAGGGAAGCATGTATGATGCAAATAGAATTGGTCCTAGCACAGAACCCTGTGGAACTCCATAATTAACGTTAGTGTGTGAAGAAGACTCCCTATTCCTGGATGTTTAGTACCCTTTGTAGACTTGTACTTATCTGAAGTTGAGCATAAACAACATAGAAGATTTCAGGCTGCTAATGCTATGATAAGATATGCGAATGATATGCAGCCTCTTTCTTATGCCTGATTGGTTTAGTCTAATCATGTGATCATATTGTGCTGTGTGATTGGCTACCTACTTTACCATTATTGACTCAAATGGAGAAAGTGGGGATTCATTTCTAGCAACTGACACTGAACAGCTGGTAGTAGCAGAATAGTGAAAAACTGGGGAATCCCAGATTTCGAGGTAAAGAGTCAGCCTCTTTATAGTAACATCAGTTCTAGGCTGCAGCCTTATTGATTAGCCTGTGATGACAACTTTTGATTGGCTCAGTATTGTCTATCATGTTAGTCAAGGATGATTCATGACCATAAATAGTACAGACTATGACTCATCATTGAGCAATATTAAAGCCATACCTACTGCTCAGTAATATTGCTCAAATGAAAACAACATGGTTGTATTATGTTTTGTACATGGTTTCCTTGTGATTATAGAGATGTTATATGTAATTGATATTAGCAGATTGGGTGCATTATGTAGTAATATTCCTGTACTCGCAGTAAGGATAATATGACGGATAAGATATGCTTTATATCTGGCTTATTGTTATAGACTATATAAATATATAAATTATGGGTCTTGTTCTCTCTATTTTTTATCATGTTCCACAGTTCTCCAGTGTCCAAAAATATAACTGCCCTGTTCCAATTTCCTACTAGTGTACTGAGTGTTCACCAGATATTAATCTTTAGCCACATTAAAAGGTATTTTCAGAGGAGTGATAAAATAACTGCACCGAAGCTAAGGCAGATAAACAGATAAACTCTTCTGATAAGAATTCTTAACATTCAGTATTTGTTTCTTTTCTTCATTTTTTCTTTGGCCATTGTATGTAAGAGTAATAACAGCAGACTACGAAACTGAAATTGTTTTAACATATTTTTCCATATACATTTTAAAGCAATGCAATACTTCATCTAAACATTGTAAGACAATATCTGATATACTGTAACTTAGATAGGAATTGCAATGAAATGGAAAATCTCTTAACATATGATTGCAGGTGATATTTCATAACATCTATAACGCATTTGTCCAGCTGGATGTCATCATTTATGATTGCTGTAAAAACCATGTTGTGTGTAGTGCCAATAACAGGATAATAGCAAACTCTATAACACTAAATGCTGTTTGCTGCGGCACTTTTTACAATTTCTGTTCTCTGGATGATGAGTGAGGAGAAGGCAGCAAATCAATCAATAATTCACATCTGTTAGTTTCAGCCCCAAACTACAGAACGCAAAATCTGAAATTTTAAATATTTAGAAATTAATTTACAATTCAGCTAAAGATCCTGCCAGCACATCAACAGCATAAAATACCATATAAAACGGGAGTGCTGGTGGCTGAGTTTGAATGACCTGAAACTACTTCTAGTCCGTTTCAGGTCATATGTGAACTGTTGTATCATTAGAGGAACTTATATAAAATTAGAAATACAAATAATGAAGATATGCAAAGAAACCTACTGAGAGTCTATGAGAAAACAAACACAGTCAAATTAAAGTAAAATTAAATTTAAAAAATGACACCATGTGTCTGAGAAACTGAGCAGCCGGCTGAATACAATAGAGCCATCAGAGGCTGGCTGTATGATAAACTATATAAATACTGTACACTGGAAAGTGTTATATTAGGAAGGTCATATGATGTTACAGAGCAGAAGTGGTCCCAGCTTGTCTGTCTTTTGGTCCAAACTCATTACCACATCAAGGTTGAACTCTTTCTTTGTTCGTCCCCTTGTGGTGAGGCGTAAAAACTTCAATAGGCCCCTCCAGGATTACATCATCAATAAGCCATTAGCATCCTTATGTTTCATCTCTTTCTCTCTCATTTTCCTTCAACCCCACACACACACACACACACACACACACACACACACACACACACACACACACACACACACACACACACACAC
>JAVDPK010001950.1:187295-200937 GCA_034780415.1 Cichlasoma orientale
CCCCCCCCCCCCCCCCCACCAGCTTAAGGGGGACGTCCCTCAGTTGCACTGACAACTCTTTGGGCCTCATGTTTAAAATGACAGTGAAACGCTATCATTCAACCATTTGAATCACCTTCAGATATTACGTCAGCTTCGTGTCATGAAACAACACGGCAGCAGGCTTCACCTGGCCCTGAAACTGCTTGTCAGTCAGTTCTTCAATTAATTTTGAGCCTCTGAAAAAGGGGACTGTGTATAAAAACACCTATAATTCCTAAACAGTGCAACTCTTTTGTCAGATCCGTTGAATTAAATCTGAAAGTCTGATTTCAAATCCATTGCGGTGTCTTTGTCCGGCAAATTATGGGCCTAGCTGCAAATGCTAGATGACAGTTTACTTGTCAGAGCAATTTTTATAAGAAAGATGCAACAGGTTACAGTGTATTGCATTACACATTACTGATGATGGTTGCATACAGCCTGAGAGGCAATGCGATGCAACAATTTGCCACAAAACATAAACCCATAAACGCTCATTTGCATGAAATGGATGAAAGCTGATGCAAAGTGACATGGCGGCTCAGCGGCCGTCGTGCCATTTTTCTCCGTGGGTCGATGCAGAGATGAGACGAGAAACTCCTGGCTGTGAATTTAAATGCTTTTAAACAAAACCGCAAGCAGTGTGTCACAAGTCAAAGCTTAAGACAAGAGATGGGTTTGTGTTTGTGTATGTGTTTGTGTGTCTGTGTGGCCAATGAACTAATTCATTAATCTGGCTGACAGTTCTCCATGAACTCAGCAGTACTGCCGGTGGTGAGGAATTACAATGAGACAAACTAGGCGTTGTTTGGCAGAGCAGTGATGCTCCCCTGACATCTCCAGCACTGTTAAAGCTGTTTAAAATGGCAAGATTGTGTTTTAGAGGAAGTGGGGAAAGACAAACATGAAAGGAAACTAACTGAACAGTCAAGGCTACAGCAGTAACAAAGCACCAGAGACGACTGGACAAAAAATATTTCTTATCAGTGTCTTGAAATGCATTGTTTAGGTGTTTCCCAGCTGACTCAGACAGAGCTAGTGTTGTTGCTTCCTTCTGGGCTTTTGCCATACAGCTTACCATACTAGCAGTTGAGCTTGAGAGGCAAGGTAGACGAAGGTCCTCACCAGTTAAATGCAGGACGTTCTCCTACTATGACACATCATCCATTTGAAGTGGATTTAAGTACAGTAGTGAATCTGCACAAAGTCTGGGGAATGCCACGTATTGATCTGTTTTTGTTGTTTTGGGAGTCAGACGGTGGATTGCTAATGCTTAGTAATGTTAGCAAGATATGTCTGTACAGCACGCAGACAACTCTGCTAATTAGTGGACAAACTTCTTCTCTACTTCACAGAGAAGAATATTATTTGTTACGTAATTCCATTCAAATTCTCCAAAAAGCAGCACAACCAAGGTTGAGAGATTCACTGACTCAAATTAGCTGAGGACACACCGAAGTGAGGTCCTGTTGATGTGCTGTATATACACAAAGCACGGCAGCAGCGGAGGATTTCAGGTTCTATCTCCAAAACTCTCCAAAAGTCGCCAACGTCACTGGAAAAAGTCTCTAAATTTGTCGCTAGAAGCTTTTTGGAAAAAAAGTTGCTGAGGGTTCTGAAAAGTGAATGTAGCCACAAAGTCACTAAGGCCCCATTTACACAAGAACATTTTCAGATGAAAACTGCAAATTTTTGATGTCTTCCAGCCTCCCGTTTACACGAGAACGTGAAAACAATACTTTTTAAAAATGGGGGCACTGGCACATGCACACTATGGTTGCAGCTCCTATATTCACACTACCAGCTTGTGGCCTGTCAATGGGAACTGTAGAGTTTTCAACTCTTGAGTTTCCGTGTAAACGGAGATCTTTTCTGAAGCATTTCCATCTGAACGCGTTACTGAAAACAAAAACAGTAAAACGACACCTTTTCCACTGAAAAGGGGCCTAAGTTGGCAACACTGCTACAGCTACTGGCTTGAACATCTGTCAGTGGAAGCAGCCACACCCCTACAGTAAAATTAAGCCTTAACCCTAACCCTTCTAAGTATAAAGGTAAATGCATTTATCTGTGAATCCCAGCTGTTTTTAATAAAGGCTAGCAAAACTTTGAGGTAGCAAATGGTCTGCATCAATGTGGCTATTCACAAAATCAGTCTGGCTCCTTTTCATTAAGGAAACCAAGCTCATGGTAATTAAGCTGCACATATCATCAAACCATGATTTTAATCCATCCAAAATATCCTGAACATGACTATAAAATTCAGTAAAAATGATAAGTCACAGACTTTTTTGGTAACATGATGTTTTAAGACATAAATGTCAGATTTTTCTGTAAGCGGACTTTAAGGTGGTCTAGCAGGTAGGATGGAGGGGCTGTGGTAGGTTGTAGCATTATACCAACCTACCCTGACACCACTACACCGCTGTATCAATGTGTCTTGCAGCTTTTTCGGCAGACAGCAGCTGGTCCTTCCTCTTCAGAGCCATTAAGCAAGCTGTCAGTCAGAAGCCTAGATTACTGTTCATCTGTCATTTTTTGCTCAAAGACATGAACAAATACAAAAAAATTCATGCCATCTGACTGAGCACACAATGATGGAAAATCCTTATGTGAGCCTTTGTCTTCCTTTGAATTCTTCACTGTGCAGATTCTGAGCACCTTTGAGTTAAATAACGCAGTCAAAATGCAACAGTTCATCTTGTGAGGCAGCTTCAGCTCTAGAAGAGCAGATTTGCAAGACCACATGTTAATGCAAAGAGGTTGGATAAAGAAGCTCCCTGATCTCTAAACTTCTTCCTTCAGCTGCTCCACTTAGGAGTCACCACAGCAGATCATCTATCTAACCCCATCTCCTCTTCTGTCACACCAGCCCTCTGCATGTCTTCATTCAATACATCCATTCTCTGTGGTCTTTCCTCTTTTCCTCTTGCCTTTCAGCTCCATATTCAGCATCCTTTGTCCAATATATCCACTATCCCTCCTCTGGATATGTGCAAACCATCTCAGCCTTGCCTCTCTAACTGTCCCTCTGATGCATTCATTTCTAATCCTGTCCATTCTTTTAACTCCCAATGAAAACTTTGGCGTTCTCAACTCTGCCACCTCCTGTCTGTTAGTGCAACTGTCTCCAAACCATACATCGTGGCAGGTCTCACTGCCATCTTGTAAAGCTTCCCATTATTTTCACTGGTTGACCCCAGATATTCAAACTCCTCTACCTTCACTGTCCCTACTCATTGCTACCTGCCTCCCTCTCATTCACACGCATGTATTCTGTCTTGCTTCTACTGACTTTCATTCCTCTTCTCTCCAAAGCATAACTCCACCTCCACCCCCCTTTACCTGCTCCCTACTCTCAATACAGATCACAGTGTCATCTGCAAACATCAAAGGCCACATAGACTCCTGCCTCATGTGTCAACCTGCCATCACCACCACAAATAAGGGGCACAGAGCAGACCCCTGATGGAATCCCACCCCCACCTTGAACCCATCTGTCACTCCTACCACTCAGCTCACCACTGTCTGTCTGTCCTCACACATACACCCTCACACACTTCTGTCACTCCTGACTTCCTCATTCAGGACCACAGTTCCTCTCTCAGCACCCCGTCATTTGCTTTCTCTGGATCCACTGAAGCTGCTTCTGGCCTTCTCTAACTTCTCCATCAACACTCTCAAAGCAAGCATCACATCTGTAGAGCTCTTTCTCAGCATGAAGACACACTGCTGCTCACTCATCATCACCTCTCTTCTTAACCTGGCTTCAACAACTCTTTCCCAGATCTTCATGGTGTGACTCATCAGTTTCATCCCTCTGTAGTTACTACAGCTCTGTCTTCTCCAGGCATCATCTCACTCTCCACGACTGTGTTAAACAATCTGTAAAAAGTCCACTGCCCTCTCTCCTACTGTAGAAACCTCCATACCTGCACAGGTATGCCATCACAATCAACCACCTTTCCACTCTTCATCCTCTTTATAGACCTCATGACCTCACTTCCTCCTTCCTAATCCTCTGCACTGACTGATTCACTAACTTTCCACCATCCATCCTCGTCTCACTCTTATTTTCTACAATTAGGAGCTGCTCAGAGTGCTCCTCCTATCTTCTCAGCAATCTCTCCTTACTCATTATCAACACCGTTTCTTCACTAAACATCAGTAATAAAGGTTTGAAAAAGTTAAGCTCCTACATTATGCATAAGCAAATACACACACACACACGCACACACACACACACACACACAGATGGAAGCACACCCACACAGGCTAGTATATCTTCTTATTCCAATTTTGTTCAAGCCTTTGCTTTCCTGGGGGCATTACACCAGTGGGTGAGTATTACTTCTCTTCTTCATCACTCTCTGATTCTGTCATACACACACAGGAGCACCTAAGGGTGGTGATGATTCACAGAGAAACAAGGCGGAGTGAGATGAATAGGTGATGGGGTAGATAAAATTTCTGGTTTAACAAGCATTTTAGAGGTCTTGCATTTCTGGGTGTTTCACACTATGAGACTTCACATCTCATCTGGGTCTGCGAGCGGGTAACAGCACCTCTGGGTAATCTGCTGTATCCTCCCTCGTTTGCTGTGTCATCGTGGCTGGCAAAATGATGACTGTGGGCTTACGGGCATACGCAGTGCCACTGATCTCATTCAGCTGAGGTCACAGTCAACTGCACCCTTGATAATAAGAAGAACTACATTTAGCCCAGTGGGTGACTGCTGTCTTCTTTCCCGCTTTGCTCGTCTTTTACATTTTATGACTGTAGGTTCCAATTAGAAGGAACATGCCAGACTCTCTGTGTGAACGGGCATGAGCGGGAGTTTGTGCGCGTGTGTGTGTGTGTGTGTGTGTGTGTGTGTGTGAGAGAGAGAGAGAGAGAGAGAGAGATGCACAGCCACTATCAGGCGCGCGCACACACACACACACACACACACACAGTCAGCTGTTTCACACGACCTGTGATGGGCGCTGCCGTGTTACCTGATCACCAAATGATTGTACTGCTCCCTCAGTTTTCCACAGAACAGTCACACAGTCCCAACTGCAGGTTTTCAATGATCAGTCACAGGATCCTTGACACTTCCTTGAGACAAGCATCTGGAAGCATTGCTAGCATCTGTTTATTGTGAGGGCTTAGAGGTTTGTGCTAGTTAGGACAAAATGCATCCAGATGTTACCCAGATATAAATGAAATGCTTACTTAAGGTAAGGATCTTTGTGTCACTATAGCCAAGATGGCGCCGGTGTCACTGCTGTTTCTGGCCCGCTGCACTCAGGGGATCATTCCGATTCTGGTGTTTGATCGCCCAACACATTTATTTATTTTTTAATAACTGTTGGTTCTGTGTTTTAATATTGTTACTCATCTGGCGTACAGCACTTTGTATCTGCTGTCTGTCTCTGTGTTAGCAGAGAGACATGTGTGCTTCCTGTGTCTTGTATTTGGGTCCTAATCCTGCAGTTCATGCTGAAGTAAACTTCATTATATTATTAACAGGATGTGACGACGATTAGGTGGGATTTCTGTGTGCATTTGATTTTTTTGCAAATAGAAACATTTAATCAGGAGAACAATTGAGCTGAGTGTTCGACTGTGTTTAAAAAGCCGTCATTGGAGGTTTTGTTCCTGACTCGAGAAAATCTGAGCGTACGACATGTGGTGAATGTTATGGACCGATTTGTAGATTTTCTGCATTCACTTATGAGGGAGAGCCAAAAATCCACCGACTGACAATTCAGCACATGCTGGAAAATAATGTAGGGAGACTCTCGATTGTTTTTTAAAAGGAATTTTTGTAACTTTTTTCATGTTCTTTTGTAATATTATCCCTGCTGAGTCATCACATATATGGACAACAATTTGTTTGTTTGCCCAGATGTGAGAATAAACATATGAGTTGATAAGTTTGTCTGATACTGGGCTACTTTTGTACTTTTTTTTGGGGTAAGGCCCCAGGCACCCGGGCCTAGAGCCCAGTTGGTGACCACCTGGCAACCAGCAGCTGTGAGGTGGTTTCAAGCGCTAGAAGTTGCTTGCTGTTAGTGTGAAATTGATTGTTAAGCCTCAGTCACACGGGTCTAGAGACCCGTCAGTGACCCCTCAGTAACCCCTCAGTAACCACAGGCTGCTAGGGAAAAATAGGCATTCTAATAAGGCTCTGGGAAACCGGTCTGATCCCAGGAAGCGTGACTCTGGGAGAAAGGAGAGCATGGTTAGTCCAAGAGGTCCAAACAGAAAGATTCCACAAGGAGAGTCGGCCGTCAGTCGAAGCACACCAGCTTGACAGACTGGGTGCTAGAGCTGGTCCTTAAATACAGGTCAGTGATGAGGCTGGTGGTCAGATGCAGGTGGTCCGGCTGAGGCATGGAAAGTCCAGGCTGCACCCAAGGGTTGGAGGAACCTTTGCTCAGCTCCAAACTGGAAGTGTTGCAAATTCCAGATTCAAAAGTGTGATGAGTCAATTTGTTTTCATCCCAAGAAATCATAAAAGTTTTGCAGTTTTTTCAGATGCTGCCTTTCAGCAAAGGTTACCTTCTGACACTGGTGCCTTCCTGAGGAACTTACCTGTTTCATCACCTGCTATGATGTTCACACACCCTCAGGTGCCACAACATCCCCACCAGGGAACACAGGACTGACTGACTGCTGTCAGGGAGTTAAAGTAGGTCCCCTCCTCTGCCAACACCGCTGGTTTGCATCAGGGATGTGTGTTGATCCCCACGACTGCACCCCCCAAACGCAAAAATCAGCGCCTGGCTGAGAGATTGCTGTTGTTCTCGTACCACTGTTCTGATGAGAGCATCCTGAGCAAATAAAAATCACTTCAAGGGGTCATCACAAAACATCACTGTCTCCCCACTCCCCTCCCTTGAGGATATCCACAGTCACAGCTGCCGAAATAGAACCGTGGATATTCTCAGGGAGTCGTCACACCGCATCGTCTCTTTGAACTGTTGTCTTCTGGTACCAGAGCATCAAAATCACGAACAAACACGTTTCTGCTGGAGTCAGCATCACACTTAATTATGCCTGATAATGTGAAATAGTCTCATTGTGCCGTGTTGATTTACGGATGCAGGACACAGTTGTCACAGTCAGTGACAATTGCTACTTTAAACTGAGGGTTTATTTTTCTGTTATTCGCTGCTATTTATGTACACATATACACTATTTACATCTCTCAGTGATTTAACAGCAAACTTTTGACTGACTGTGTACACTGTATATGTACTGAGGCATCTCCCATAATCAAAATATTGTTTTGGTGTGCTGTGGTAGATGAAGGTACACAAGCAACAGCAATGGCCGCAGCCTTGAGAGAACTGTCAAGAAATGTTGACTTGAAATCTTGTAAGAGTTTCACAACTAGTGAACCAAGAGCCACCACGCACAGCTGTCCTCAGGAACGGGCTTACAACTAATACGCTCTTTAAACACAGGCCGTGTTAGCAGGGCCTTACCTGGACTAAGGAGAAAAAAGAACTGGGCTGCTTCGCACTGGTTCAAAGTCCTCTTTCCAGATGAAAGTAAATTTTGCATTTCATTTGGAAATCAAGCTCCTAGAGTCCTGAGGAAGAGCGGAGAAGCAGAGGATCCAAGGTGTTTGAAGTCTGGTGTGAAGTTTCTGCCATCTGTGATGATTTGGGATGCTGCATATGTACTGTGGTCAACTGTGTTTAACCCTGTGCAGTTTGAGCGATGAGATTTCAGAGCACGTCATACCTCAGTCTGCTGACAAGCTTTACAGAGGTGCCAATTTCCTGTTCCAGCACGAGTGAGCAGCTGAACACAGAGTTTAACTACAACAGTTTATTATTGCAGTGCCCGATTGCCCAGCCAACCCTCCTGACCTGAACCCCTCAGACTGTCAAAAAGAAACAATCAACCCAATAATGCAGATGAGCTGAAGGCTGCTATAAAAACAAGCTGGGCCTCAGTAACACCTCAGCAGTGCCACGAGATGATCACCTCCATGCCACACTGCAAGAAGCCCCAACCTAATATTGAGGATATGATGAACATGCTTTTCAGAATTTAAACACCTTTTATCTAATAATATGAGATATTTCTGATTTTCATGATCTCACATCCATAATAATATGTGAACCGTGATATAGCGAGGGACGACTGTATATATATATATATATATATATTTACACACTTGCATAATTACAGTAATGCAAAGTATGCTTGATCAGACGTTTCGGCGGTGATCGCTCTGTGTTTAAAGGTTAACCAAGAACCAGGCCAACTGCACAAGACACCATCAAGTGTGGGATTTACCGAGGAGATGCTCAGACCCCACTGTTGTTCTGCATAGGCCTGAATCCCCTCAGCCAGATCATCAACAAGACTGGCTACGGATCCCGACTACAGAATGGAGCAAACATCAGCCACCTCCTGTACGTGGATGACATTAAGCTGTATGCCAGGAGTGAACGAGACATTGATTCACTGATCCTCATCACACAGATCTACAGCAAGGACAACGGAATGTCATTCAGACTGGAGAAGTGTAGCCAGTATTCAGGAACATCTGTGCTGAATATGGCAGTTCAAAAAAAATTAAAGGAACACTTTGAAAACAGATCAGATGTCAAAAAAGATCTTGCTGGACCTCTATACTGATATGGACAGGGTAATGAAAGGATGCCACATCATTTGATGAAAATGAAAATTAACAACCTACAGAGGGCCTCAAAGACAAAGAAAAAATGATGCAGCACGCTAGACTTTTTTACTGAAATTTCATTGCAGCAACTTAAAATGATAGTTTGTATGGATCCCACATTCTTGTGTGCATCATTTGTGTTGGCCCTGCCAATTCTGGTATTCTATGGCAAATGATAATTGGGCTCCACGGTGCTAGGCAGTGAGCACAGGGCCCACTAGAGGATGTTGAGCCCTCAGGCCACCCTCATGAAGTCTGTTTCTGATTGGTCAGAGGCCTTCCCACCTTCACCTGCTGATGGTTTAAGGACCTTCTACGGCCCTGTCCAGCTCTCCTAGAGTAACTGCCTGTCTCCTGGAATCTCCTTCGCCTGGAAAACCATTCCTGTTTTGGAGTTTGTCTCATTGTTGCCGCTCTAGTGCACCTGTTCTTAATTTCATTAACACCAAAGCAGCTGAAACTGATCAACAACCCCCTCTAATACTTACTCGATGAGATCAATATCCCAGAAGTTTTACTGACTTGATGCTACACTCTGATTAAAAAATGTTGTTTTCACTTTTTAAAATTCTATATATATATACATATATATATATATATCATCACCATCCCCACTATTAGTATCACTGAAGCTCATATATGCCACTGCGGCATATAATCCTTGCAGCATCCTTGAGTATAAGATCAAGGATGGATGTAGAGCAAAGCCATCCATGGAGAAGAAGGCTGGAAGCCAAAATCAGAGAAGCAGGGATGGATGTTAGTCGGTTAACTGAGGTGCAGAATGACATCATGAAAGACAAGGTGTCCACAACTGAGGCCCTTTAAACTGCCAAACATAGGCTCACAGCTCTGGCCACAAGGTCACAAGAGA
This sequence comes from Cichlasoma orientale, assembly GCA_034780415.1. Taxonomy (NCBI): domain Eukaryota; kingdom Metazoa; phylum Chordata; class Actinopteri; order Cichliformes; family Cichlidae; genus Cichlasoma; species Cichlasoma orientale. The sequence goes on from JAVDPK010001950.1 coordinate 196,880, forward strand.
TATACACCCCCCCAAGTCCCAATGGGAGATGCCACCAAAGGTGGCTGAGAGCAAGAGAGCTAAGTTCCTGTGGGACTTTGAATTCCAGACAGACTAGAAGCTGCTATTAAATCAAATACACACTTTCAGTCCAGAAGAGTTCAGTCCTGAGAACAGTTAGGATACTGTGCAGAGTCCTCAAACTGGCCTGGGAGTCATATTCATTGATGCACAGTCAACAGTGGGTAATAACAGCTCCCTTTTAGAGCTCTATCAGCAAGAAGAAGATCATTTGTGACCTCTGACTTTTGCACTTACATTTTTTAATGCTGATGCCCTCTTCGTATGGTTTGGTTAAGGAGTTTCCTAAAAACTGCTTGGTTAGTTTTTTCATCATCCACAGAGCTGATGTTTTTCATCCCTGCAGTGGAGCAGAAGCTTTGGTGGATGCTGAGGTCAAACTCTTCATGTACATCATCATTTGTTTGTTTCCGCTGAACTTTTTTACTTTTTGTGTTTAATAACTTTTCTGCTTCAGCTATTTCAAGATTTTGACCAAAGTGAAAATGCTCATAAAAACAGGCAGGTGGACACGTCCACTGTGTACGAGCAGCTGATTCACAAACACAGGCAGCCTGTCACGCTGATGACATTCTGTCAACGCCGTGAAATTTATTTAAAGGTAGTTGTAGCACTCGGGGAGGCCTGGTAGCTTTTCCTCCATTTCTTTTAAATCACAGTTAAATGTCATCTAATCTGTCGCACATGGACAGAGTAAGGGCAGGGATACGGTAAGCTATAAACAAGGTCAAGGTTGAAACCACCTGAACTTTAAGTGTTGTGTTAAAGTGTAAAACCTGAAATGCTCTCGCTCAGCTCCTCTGCTCTAAAACACCAGCTCATGCTTGTAGAAAATAATAGCCGAAGTGTGCCAGTGCCCAACACTAATGTAATAATCTGGAGCAGCATACTTGGATAACCTGCCTTCATATTTAGAATAATACTGATGCTCTCCAAGATTTAAAACTTAAGTTTCCATTTCACTTTCATAAATTCTGTTGCGTTGACAAATGACGATGTTCATGAAGAATCTGACTTCAGCGTCCACTGAAGCTTGAAATCACCTCATGAAACACATTAGATGTGTGTGGTGAAAGAACCTAACAGTTTGTAGTACCTGAACTTAACTGACTGGATTTTATTGCCTGAACATAAACATGTAAAAAGGAAAGTAGAAAGATAAGCAAAGAGCCAAGTGCTCAGATCCTCGAGTCACAGTGAGGCTGTGTGGCTGTCAATGGTGGACTTTAAGCAGCTTCAATGTCCAAAAATACAGACTACAAAATCCCAAAATCCAAGGTCATACATAAATCCAAATGTGACACTCTTGGAAGTAAAAGGGAAGCCGCGCGCGTGCGCGCACACACACAGCAGCAGAGACCACAGACTATGACACAACAAAACTGAGGGCTTAAATACACACAGGGTAACCGGGAGAGTGGAGACAGCTGGGAACAACAGGTGACCAAATGGAAAAAAACAAACACAAAGCACAGGGAACACAAGACTGTCAAAATAAAACAGGAAGTGACCAACCATGACGCACACGAGGAACAAAGGGACAAACACAAAGAGACAGACAGACACTGGAATACAGCGACGCGGGAAAGACAACACAGGGATTCACTATAAATACCTGTAACTAATACGACCTATGACCTAAAATGAACTAAGAACCACATGAACACTGAAACACAGGAATCTCAAATGACAACAGAACCCAAAGAAACAACACAAAAAGCTGGGCATGCGGCCCAGGACCATGACAGGGCTATCACTCACAGGTCAGTACTGCTGCAGCCAGTGCATCAAGGCACCATAATCAAAAGTCATCTTTTATATAATGGTGGGATGTAGGCAGCATCTGATAAAATGATGCGAGTCCCCAGAGTGAGGATGTGTTGAATGGTCACACTTTATGTCGAGCATCTTAAATGTTGTTTCATCCTACTGCTGGTGCTGCTGCTGGTTTCTGCAGCTGTAGTTAGCAGTTACTAAAATCTTTACATACAAAACCTCATATAGGTAACCGGGTCACGTGCATTCTCTCTATGAAACACTTGTGTGTGTACACTCACTCCGTTATTGATTAAATGGAAGGCAAACAGCCATTGATCGAGCTGTAGATAGCAATGGCGCTGGTGAATAATTCTGGCAATAAGCAGAGTAAAGTGTTTTCCAGTGAGAGGCTGATGCATCAGCATTTATGAATCTAGACTGCGAGAGGAAACCAAGACAGAGTCGCAGTCTAAATGGCAATGTGTTTTTGTGCGTGTGTTTACATGTGTGCATGTGTGCTTGGTAAGTCACAGAAGGTCTGGCCTGCCTGAGGGCAGTACTCATGGCTCAGTGTGAAAGATATGGGGGTGGCACTGCTGCACAAGCTTGAGAAGATACGTTGTCTGAGGTCTGAGGTGGAGGGAGGATGGGAGGGAGAGAGAGTGAAAGATACAGCCACATATGCACACACACACACACACGCAGGAAGCTGGGGAGTGTCTGATAGAGTGAGGGGGAACAGAAGAAGAGTGAGGAGAGGAGGGGAGGGGTGGGAGATAAGCACCTTAGAGGGTGGGAAAGATAACGACAGATAGGGAAAGCAGCATGGAGGCCGAAAGTGAGTGAGCGAGACAGACACAGGAAGAGAAAGAGAGAGATATAGAGGAGGCGAGAGGCTGAATTTAATAAATTAGATCAGGCGCCTTGCTGGTTTCCTAGCAACCCAGACAAGACGAGCCTGGTCTGGCCTGGTCTGTGCTCCAGAGTAAAGGTCTTTCTCCTCCGCCTCTTCTTCCATCTCTCTCTGCTTTTCTTCCTCCTCCTCTTCCTCCTCCGCTTACTCATATCAGGACACAATCAAAGTCCCAGTCATTGTTAGAGAGATGAGTATATTTAGAAGCACATTCGAGGTAAAACAGTGCCACGGTGTGCAGCACTACTCTATCACCATATTTTCTCTGATCTGTACAGCGAGTGTGGCTCTTCACAAAGAAATGTGAATGAAAATTGGGCGAAAGAATACATTTTTTAGAGATTGCTTCTAATAAGTCTGCACATTCATGTAAAACTAAAGATTTGTTCATGTAGACATTTGTTTAGATTTGTTAGTGGCCCGTACAGTGAGTTTGCCATCTTTTAGTGATATTAAAATGTATAGTTAGCATTAATATATCCAATAGGAGGCACTCAAAGTATCCCACAGTGCCTCATGAAAAGTAATGTTTGAACATAGACTCTATAGAAAAGGTCGACTTCCAGGTCTGAAAAGTATATTTTTATTTAAACCTTTATTTAACCAGGCAAAGAGATTAAGAACAATTTTTTATTTACAACTGTGCCCTGGCAAAAGGCAAAGCCTGCTGAGGGGAAGGGAAACAAACAAACAATACAGAACAATAACAAAACAGTACACAACAAATCATAATCATAAAATCACAGTAACCACATTAAGTAAAACATTTACAAACATCCTTAAGAAAGTTCTTCAACTGGCTCTCAAAAATGGGAACTGAAACAAACGTAGTCATTCGGAGCAGCAAAAGCAAACGCCATCAAGCCAACACGAGACTTGGTCCTTGGAGTCTTTAACAATAAATATTGTGAAGAACGAGTATTGTATCTTGTAACTGAACCCGGTTGCAGTAACTGACACAGGCATGAAGGTGAATAACCCGAAAGGGTCTTATAAATGAGAGCAAACCAGTGAACATTACAGCCATTTAACCTGAGAATAAAGATGACAGTCATGTGCTGAAAAACAAAGCGAACTGCAGAATGTTAAATTGTATCCAACATATGAAGAGTCCCTTTACATGCATGTCTATAAACTATATCGCCATAATCAAATAAGGGGAGGATAGTTTTTTCAACAATGGTACGTTTTGCAGGCGAGGTAAATGAAGAACAATTTCTGTACAAGTAACCAAGTCTGATTGCAATACATTACAGTTTTTATTGATTGTTTTGACGCAGCCGTCAACTCAAAATTCACATTTTCAAAACAGTTAACGCAGAGGACT
>JAVDPK010001950.1:201037-214657 GCA_034780415.1 Cichlasoma orientale
TGAGATGGTGATGATGAAGACTGAGAGGTTCCCAGTTTCTTCAAACAGGTCAAAGCAATCAATAAAAACTGTAATATGAAAAAAAAGATAAAGCAGGATCAAACCATATTCTTAAGTATTTATAAGCTGTTACCTGTTCTATAGTATCACCCTCTATAGTGATAAAATCCATAGAGGGGGGAGGGGGCATTCCCATGGCCAAACCACATGACTTTAGCTTTCTTAACATTTAAAAACAAATTCAGTTCAGTAAAGGCCAGCTGTATTTCATGGAAGGCATGAGCAAGTGACTTTACGACCTCGTCAGCAGTGGGACCGGTTGCATATAAAATGGTATCATCAGCATATAGGTGGACTGAAGCCCCAGTGACAGATTGTGAAATATCATTAATAAATATTGAAAAAAAGGGCTGGACCAAGAACTGAGCCCTGAGGCACACCAGTAAGAACAGGAAGCGACTTCGAAGCATGAGCATCAATCTTTACTTGCTGCGACCTGTTAAACAGATAATTAGAAAACCATGTCAGTGACTGACCTGAAATTCTGATACGGTCTAATCTTTGTAATAGGATTACATGATCAACAGCATCAAAAGCTTTGGCTAAGTGCTCTATCTAGTGCTGAGGTTATATCATTAAGAATCTGTAAAACAGCTGTAATACATCCGTGCCCTGAACGGAAACCAGACTGACCACTGGATAAAATGTTATACTCCTCTAAATAGCCAGTTAGTTGTTTATTTGCAAGTTTCTCAAAAAGCTTTGATGGAAGAATGGATATAGGTCTATAACAGTTAACATCAACTTAATTACCACCCTTAAAAAGAGGATGAACAATAGAGGCGTTCCAAGCAGCAGGACTTTCTGCAGTTAAAAGAGAGAGATTGAAAATGCTTTTCAGTGGTCCTGCAGTAATCGGGGCGGCTGTTTTATAGAATAATGGGGCAAGTCCATCTAGGCCTGCCGGTTTTTTACAATTTAAGGAGCATAATTTCTTTCTAACCTCATTTTCTTTAATCAGTTGAAAATAAAATTTCTGAAGAAACAGGATGAAGGCTGGATTGAAACTGAGTAAGAATAGAACCTGCACAAGAAAGCTTAGGCGAGTTCAAGAGTTGTGAACTATTATCTAGACCTGCAGGTGTGGAGGCAGAAACACAGCCAACCTTTGTGAAACGCACATTAAAAAAGTTAGCCACGCACACCTTATCACACCTTATCAGTTACTATAATGTTACCCACTACGAGCGATAGGGGTGAAGCTGAAGGCCTATTCTGCCGTTTTCCAAAATAGCTGTGGATCAGACGCACTTTGTGTAAACTGATCTTTAAAATAAATAGACTGTGATTGACGCACTACTTGTGCTGCTTTATTGCAAAGTTGGCTATAAGCAAGCCAATCATTCTCTTGCCCCGTTTGCCGTGCGTTACGCCACGCAGCGTTTTTATTTTTATTGTTTTGCAGTAAGACTGACAACTCACGAGAGAACCAAGGACTACTCCGATCTTTTATTCGCAGTCCTTTTATAGGAGCGTGGTGTTCGATCACTATTTCAACGTGGTGTTTAAAGAAAGACCGCGCTTCCTCCACTGCGGTGTATGTGTCTTTAACCTGCATTCTTTGAGGTCCTAAAAGTGCATATGTGTTTTATAGACGCAGAAACAGCCGGTTCATTCCGGTAATGACCAAACAATCTACCAAGAGCACAAATCAGCAGGTCACAGACCCCATGAGGTAGTGAGTAATCCATCTAAAACAGAGAGGGACAGCTGAAGGAGAATCAAAATATTCTCATATAGAGACAAACTCTTCTGCTGAAACTCTTTGTCATATTAACCAGTTTAAAAAGTTAACTGGTGGATTTGTACTATGGTTAGAAAAAATATCAAACACTGCACCAAAAATGTAATTTGTGAGGACCAATAGTTAACAGCTCCTTAGATTATAGCTCATATCAATGCTTCCCGAAGTTCAAGTACCATCTCAGCATCACGTGTTGTAGGAGGAGACTGTCTGAATCAGACCTTCGTGGCAAAAGTGCTGGAAAGAAACACTTACTGAGGGCAACTGATAAGAAGAAGAGAACTGCTCGTACCAAGAAACACAAGAAAAGGAAATTAGACCAGTGGAATCTGGACTTTGATGTGATTAGTCTGTGAGATTGTATAGTTCCAGCTGGCATGTCTTTGTGAGACACAGAGAAGGTGAACAGATGGTATCTGAATGTGTGGTTCCTACTGTGTAATACTGGTGGCACTGATGGTGCTTTATTCAGAATTCAAGGCATCACTGAATCAGCGTGGCTACCACAGTTTTCTGCAGTAATACATCGTCATCGCTGATATTTCTGGAGGACACTGAGCCAAAACACACGCTTCTGTCAGGCCTGTTTGACCGAGAAGCAGAATGACTGAGTGCTGCATCAGGTGACCCGACCTCCAAGGAAAGGAAAAGGGAAAACCACCAGGAAGTGCTCAACATGTGTGGGAACTCCTTCAGAATAGCTGGAAAAGCTCCAGATGATGACATCATCAAGCTCATTGAGGAGACCAAGTTTGTAAAGCTGTCAGGGTTTGAAGGAAAAGATACTTTGAAGAACCTAAAGTGTTCTTTCAGGCTCATTTCAGATAGTGTTATTTTAAACACGGGAACTATTAGAAATAAAGAAAAGCCGGTGCATGAGTAACCAACCATTTGGTTAGGTTCACCTGTTCTACTGTTCATTAGTGCAAATATCTAATCAGTCAATCACATGGGAACAACTCAATGCATTTAGGCATGAAGGTATGTATACATGCAACCTGCTGAAGTTCAAACAAAAGGGATTTAAGTGACTTTGAACGCAGCACAGTTGTTGGTGCCAGATGGGCTGGTCTGAGTATTTCAGCAAAAACTGATCTTCTGGGATTTTCACACATAATCATCTCTGGGATTTATGAAAAATGGTCCAAAAAGAGAAAATATCCAGTGAGTAGCTGTCTTTGTCTGGTTTGAGCTAAAAGGAAGGCAACAGTAACTCAAAGAGTAGAGAAGAGTATTCCTGAACACACAACACCTCAGATCTTGAAGCAGATGGGCCACAGCAGCAGAAGAGCGGTCCAGGTGCCAATCCTGTCAGAACTACAGTTCACACAGGCTCGAGTGGACAGTAGAAGATTGGACAAACCTTGCCTGATCTGATGAGTCTCGACTTCTGCTGTGACATTCAGATGGAAGGGTCAGAATCTGGCATAAACAACATGAAAACATGGATCCATCCTGGCTTGTGTCAAAGGTTCAGGCGGGTGGGTGTGGCACACTTTGGGCCACTTAGACACAACTGAGCATTGTTTAAACACCACAGCCTACCTCAGTATTGTTGCTGACCATGTCCATCCCTGTATGACCACAGTGAGCCCATCTACTGATGGCTGCTTCCAGCAGGATAACGCACCGTGTCACCAAACTCAGATCATCTCAGACTGGCTTCTTCAACATGACAATGAATTCCCTGTACAGTCCTCGGACCTCAGTCCACTTTTGGGATGTTCAGCTGACAAATCTGTGATGCTATCATGTCAATGTGGACCAAAATCTCTGATGAATGTTTGCAGCACCTTGTTGAATCTATGTGAGGAAGAATTAAGGCCGCTCTGAAGGCAAAAGGGGTCCAACCAGGTGCTAGCAAGATGAAGCCCATCCCAGCTGACCCTGGACAGGTCAGCCTGTTACAGGGCTAACACACAACAATGAGCAATTTACAATCACCAGTGAACCGAACCCCTCTATAACTGCATGTCTGTGGGGGGAAACCCACACAAACACAGGGAGAACATGCAAACTCCACACAGAAAGGTCTGAACCAAGGTGGATTTGAACCAGGACCTTCTTGCTGTGAGGCAGCAGTGCTAACCATCGCGCCACCATGTACATGACTCTACACACTTCTCCTGTAACCGTATATTTTATTTGGGAATCATTCAAAATTGAACATTTTTAACTGTTGAACTCTACGCTGTGTTTACCAGGAAGGGAAAAGCATTATGTTGGGAATTTCATTACTGTCACTTTCATTTAGAGGTTTTGGTGAGTCCGTATGATTAAAATGCTCTGCAAGAGTCTCCTCTCTCTCTCCTTGTATAAATATACAGTAACTCTCTCTCGGTGAGTTGGTGAAGCGTCGGCGAGCCCGAGACATTTTACGTGCGCCACAGCCTCATCGGGAAGGTTCAAACTGTAGCTGCTCAACATAATCCGGTGTGATTACCAGTCGTGTTGCTATCAGGAAGATCATTTTAATCCGTTTCCAATCAGCTTCAGTGACACGTTTACATATCTGAGCATCAATCCTGACACATTCTCTGTGTGCTGCCGGGTGCAGATAGATTTCATTCACTGACAGATGTTACATGCATAATGGTCATCATATGAAAACACAACAATCTGAGCTTTACTGCACACCTGCACGCTCAGTTATTAAATGGATAAAGCTGTGCATACTTAATATTTTTTAAAATATTTGGACTTTTTTTAGTTAATAAATGGATTTTTTTTTTTTACGTGAACAATTTTGCAGACTCAGTAAGCATCACTTAATGTATTAATCATATTATAATAACCATAAATGGTGTTAACATCAATGAAATTTGAATGGATAATGTTCACTAACATCACCACTAATCTCATATGTATTTATGTCATTACTCCAGTAAATCTGATTAGTTTGTGAATTATATGTGTACCACAGGCAAAAACACTGCTCATCATTCTCATCACATCGGCACACGTAACATTTGATATGCTGATTATTTATTAGTTAATGAGGACCAGTTGTTATTATGGTTCAGGTTTCATTATGGATCTGTGAGCCCATCCTGAGTGTGAGAGCATTGCAAACACCCGTGAGCACAAACAGGGAGCGAGCCGCTCGGTTTAAAAATACAAAAACATGCGTTTTAAGTTCACAGCTTAAAGCAGGTTGGATATTATTTGGATTTGCTGTTCATCTCCTGTGGGGCTCATATGGACTCTGGACCTGCACAGCAAAGCAGGACAAGCTGCTCAGGTCAAACGTGCACGTGCTGTTTGACAGCTGTCTGCTGGAGAATCTTCAAGGCGTGACGCAGCATCATTCAAAGCCTTTGCTTCTCCTTTCTTCAGTGGCCTCAGCATCAGAATAAATTTGCTGCTTCCTGCTGTGCTTTCACCCCGGGAGGATCAGCGGCCTTCGTGTAGGACCTGATTTTCTGATGATGGTGCACCTCCTTGCATCTGATTTGGCTCGATGAGTGTTTGCAAACTCCAGCTCCAGTAATCAATCCCGTTATTCATCAGTGGGATATTCTCGGTGAGTGGAGTGACTCACGTATGTGTAGTGGCCCCACCCTGCCACGTCGTGTTTAATGGTCTCGTGTCAGAGAGAAGATGGCATTACTGTAGCTTTATAGTGTGCAGCCTGAGGTGTGCTCCAAGCTGATACCCAACTAATGGTACTCACGAGCCACCCAGGAAGGCTCTAGTTTCACTGTCTCAGTGGGTGGGGATGCATTTTCACATATAAGAAGCCAACTGAGCCAAATAAAATCCAAATATGAGGCAGATACTTAGTAGGATTTAATAATTTAATGCACAGGCGTAGCCCTGATGAAGCTCCTTAATGAAAGAAAAGGCCTTCCATCTATTTTCATGGCACAGAGAGGAAAACTTCATTAGACCCACTTCAATCATTCTGCAAACAGCTGAGTGGGTCCAAACTGCCCCCACCAGCTCCATATGACTTGGAAATCCTTTCACATGAGCTTGCATATTTCCTCTCTCCATATCGATCAGGGAGCAGCGAGGATAAAAACAGATAGGCTGTCTTTTACGATCGATGTCTGTGTTAATGTTCGCTCCGGATGTGAGGAAGAGGAAACGGGGAAGGGAGTGGGTGAGATGGGGGTAAACACAACCTTCATCTGCTTCACTTCATCTGAAACTTGTTCCAGAGTCCTCAGTCTCCTCACACACTCTTCAGTAATTACCAGTGTGGAAACAGATCTCCTGTCATATGTCTGTCTGCAAATGAACTGAAAAGGTGGGAATGAGAGCAGATATTGGTGCATGAAGAGTGGAGCTGGGCTCTGAGCTGCACCTCTGCATATGAGTGCTCCCTAGTGGCAGCAAGAGGGAACTACAGGGGCACGCAGCCAAACGGGAGCACAGAGGAATCATTCCTCTCACTGTCAGAGGGTCTGACAGCTTCGAAATGATAAGGAGAGCTTGAGGAAAAAATTATCGATTCATCTGTCACCTTTGCTCCATTAAAATGAAACGCAAAAGAGGGGAGAGGGAAAGTGTTGCATCGCTGATTAAGCATATGATGCAAACCTGAGTTAGAGTGAAATTATTCACGTGGAGCAGAAAAAAGGGACGTAAGTGGACAGTGATCATGTGATGGAGCTGTCGTAGGGACAGAGCGTACTTGAGCTCAGATTCACAGTGTTTGCATTTTACATGAGATTTGTGTTCACGTTTCCTGCAGTTAAGAATCTGACAGTGTTCTCCAAGAATGCATCAGCATCACCATCTTTCTCTTTAAACTCTGAGCCTTTCGAATTAAATCACATTAAAACATTTCATTGTGAAATGAGCTGTTACAAATAAATATAGGATTTCTAGACATGCATGAGACTGAACCTACATCAAGCTTATGCACACTGGTTTCATGTTTCAATAGAATTTCAATAAGATAATCTCTACCTGTCAACTAGATATCACCCCCATAAATTTGTGAATTTCTGTCATTGAGTGTTGGTCCATAAATCCTGTCTGTTATCGGCTCTTCTGCATTTGATATTTCTGACTGTGGTATCCTTATGAAGTCAAAAGTCTCGAACCACTCCTCAATTCTTTATATTTTGCTTCTAAGAAGCCAGATTTTCTTTAATTTTTAAGGTGGTCCTGAGCAATAGCTCTGAAGGCTTTTGACTCATTTCGTTTAGCAAAGAAACTATTTTTTCTGACCTTTGTGGTTGAATCTATGTAAAATGCCAGTTTGACAGGCATTAAGCTGTATTTTTGCACCAACAAGGTGATTCCCAAAGAGCTGTTAGTCAAAAACTTAGCATATCTTTGTAAGGTGTGTCGTGTGTTCATAAAAAAATTAGAGGAAACTGGACGAGTGGAGGACAAAAGAAGAAAGCCCCGCCAAAGGGGGGCCACAAGCCTGTATACACCTAGATAGGTGAGAGTGATCAAGGATGGAGATGGAAATATACAGTACTAACATGTGGAGAGAGTGTGCTGAGAAGATGGAAGGAATACTGTGAGGAGGACAGATGGAGGACAGTCAGTGAATCAGTAAGTGCAGAGGATTAGGAAGGAGGAAGTGAGGGTAGCTATGAAGAGGATGAAGAGTGGAAAGGCAGTTGGCTGTGATGACATACCCGTTTAGGTATGGAGGTGTCTAGGAGAGAGGGAGGTGTCAGTCAGTGAGCAGCAGTGCGGCTTCATGCTGAGAAAGAGAACTGCAGATGTGATGTTTGCTTTGAGTGTTGATGGAGAAGTTAGAAGGTCAGGAGGAGCTTCACTGTGTCTTTGTGGATGCAGAGAAAGCAGATGAGAGGGTGCTGAGAGAGGAACTGTGGTACTGCATCAGCAAGTATGTGAGGGTGGAGCAGGACATGAATGAGGACAGAGACAGTGGTGAGGTGTGCGAATGGGATCAAGGTGGGGGTGGGATTCCATCAGGGATCTCCTCTGAGCCCCTTCTTGTTTGCAGTAGCGATGGACGGGCTGACTGATGAAGTCGAGCAGGAGTCTCTGTGGACTGTGATGTTTGCAGATTTCACTGTGATCTGTGTTGGGGGGTAGGGAGCAGGTGGAGGAGAGCCTGGAGGTGGAGGTATGAAAGAGGAATGAAAGTCAGAGACAAGACAGAATACATGTGAGGGAATGAGAGGGAGGCAGGTGTAAGAGTGAAGCTGCACGGAGCAGAGGTACTGAAGGTGGATGAGTTTGAACAGCAGCCACTCCACCCTGCTGGAGATGAGTGTCAGAGGTGCTTTGTGACAGAAGGATGGCAACGAGGGTGAAAGGGAAGATTTACAAGATGGTAGTGAGACCTGCTACGATGTATGGCTGGGAGACAGCAGCACTGACAACAAGACAGGAGGCCGAGTTGGAGGTGGCACAACTGAAGCTGCTAAGATCTTCATTGGGAGTGAGCAGGATGGATTAGAGTTGAGTACAACAGAGGGACAGCTAGGGTTGAGCAATTTGCAGACAAAGTTAGAGAGGGAAGGCTTGGATATGTGCAGAGATGTTGATATACAGACAAAGCATGTTAAATATGGAGCTGTCAGGTAGGAGGAAGAGGAAGGCCACAAGGAAGATTCATGGATGTAGTGATGGAAGGCGTGCAGAGGGTCGGTGTGACAGAGCAGGATGCTGGGATATGTAGGCAGATGATCTGCTGTGGCAACCCCTGAAGGGAGCAGGCAAAAGAAGAAGTGCTGTGCCTAAAAAACTGTCTACAGCAGTCATGTCGTGTCTGGCCAGAAATGGTCTCAGTGGAAGGGTGGCTGTTAAGAAGCATTCTTAAAGAACAGAAAAGGCTGAGGCATGTCAGACTACACAAGAACTGGACTGAAAATCAGTGCAAACAGCTTTCATGGGGTACAACAGTGAGTACGGTCAACAGCGTCTAAACACAGTGAAGCCTCTGTCAGGGTTTGGGGCTGCATTTCATGTAGTGATGTTGGGAATCTTGTCACAACTGATGGAATAATCAATGCAGAAAATTACCATCTGATTTTGATCCACCATGCAAAACCATCTGGAAAGCATCTCAATGGCAGTGGCTTAATTTTTTTAGCATGATAATGATTCTGAGCCACTGTCAATACAGTAAAAACATGTCTGGATAGAAAAATATGCAGTGGAACACTATCAGCCATGGATTGGCCTCCCCAGAGCCAGGACCTCAACATTACTGAAGCAGTGTGGGATCATCTTGAGAGAGAACCGAACAAAAGGCAGCCAACATCCAAAAAGAGCTTTGAATGTCCTTCAAGAAGCCTGGAGAACTGTTCCTGAAGACTTAAAGAAATGACAGGGAAGCTTATGATCCTTTTTTACTGAGAATTCTCCTCATGTGGTGTTCTCCAGGGATCAGTTCTGGGTCCCATTTTATTGTCTTTATATGCTTCCATTGGATCAGGTGATCTGCAAATACAGCATTAATTTCCATGTTATACAGATGATAGGCACAGATAGCCCGCTGATGGGTAGTAACGTAAATCTTATACCTTATGGGATGTCACAAAACTTACCTCAGCTCAAATTCCAAATCTGAGGTCCTTTTATTGATTGCAATCCTCTAGTAACCAATAATGGGCTTGCTCCTACATACATTATAGACATAGTTACACCTTATGAACTGTACCACTGTATTATCATTACTATTTTTTTTCTTAATGTACCTTCCATCTGTGGTCCTGGTGTTAAGGGGCAGTAGAATGACTGCTGCACTGGTTTAATGGAAGCCGAGTCCTGTCACATGTAACCATTTGGATAATGGAAAAGCTCAAAATTAGGGGCGTGGCAGCTTTGATTGATAGGTGTGTTGACACAGGGAGCTGTAGCCTACTGCTGTCCACAAAGCCTCATTTCCACAGATTCAAGTCACTAAGCTGGACCTCCACTGTTTGTCCTTTAATTAGAAGGTATCTGTCCCTGTCTGTTCCAGCCATATAGTTTATGGATGCAACCTGCTAGCATTAGCTGATGACTGAACACTCCACTCCCCATTATAAATATGGTTATTGTTGGCTATCCTAAGAAAAACAAACAATAAAACAAAGAAGGAAAAAAAAGGTGGTGCTGACCAAAATGCAGAGGCCAGAACCAGTGTTTGATGTCATGGTGGCTACATCGGTCTTTTAACATAGTATACAGTGCCTGCAATACATATGATACACTCCATAATACATTCTCTATTATAAAAAAGCTTCTTTCAGCTGCTCCCTTATTCACCACAGCCGATAACTCCACACCTTTGATTTAGCAGATTTTATTTCTTGGACGCCCTTCCTGACACAACCTCTGTCTCCTCCCGGGATGTGCGAACCACTACACTATGGAGCCACTTCAGTCTCTATATGAATAGATATCTAAAGAGAGCAGTCAAAAACATACGAGGGTGATACAGCAGCTACAGAGGGTACACAGGGTTTATAGTGATATTCACAATTACTGCAGATGAAGTGACCACTTGAGTTTGAAAGGGAAGCACATAACAGGATGCATTCTATTACTGGAAGTAGATTCATCTCAAACCTCTTCCTGCTGCTGATGCAGTGCTACTGTATACTGAGGCTATTTTTGCTGCATCTGTATCACATGGGAAAAACCACAAACCATAAGCTAAACCCTATACAGGGAGCAGCAAATACATGACACTGTAACCGAGCTTCCTAAATACTGATTCTGCTTCAGATGGATGTCAAACAAATATCATCATTATTCGTCATCATTGCAGCTATTATGTATATGAAACTAGTGTGCTAAAAATATTCTCACATTTATCCTACAAAAATAGAAAAATAATCATTTTTTATGATTAAAAGCTATTAAAAAATTATAATTCACCTGCATTCACTTAACACTGAGGTCACTGCATTAGAGAGGCCACAAACAAACAGCAGCACTTCTTTGTGCTGTAAAAGAAGCCTGTGATGCAGGCCAGCAGGCCCTGATCAGTGAAGTCATTCACCAAGTTTGTAGACTGACTCAGATGACACAGCGTGCACTTCATCATGTGTTCTTCATCATGTGTTCATGTATGAGTCAAAGCAGATCACTGTTCACTTTGCAATATTTTTAATGTGCAAACACTTCTTATTTTTATTCTTTGGGAAAGTGGGGTCCTGAGGTTCCACGGCGGTCGACAGAGTGACGTCCACCTCCTGTTTTCCTCTAGAGTTCAATATCCGAGCTCGTCTCCGCCTTCAGTCCACTTTGCCACACACGTCCAAGAGCCTGTGGTTGAAGTCCTCGGGGTGGTCGGCGTACGCGTAGTGTCCGGCTCCGCGGATCATCTGCAGGGAGGAATGAAGGAAAGCGGCCGATTAAAAATTACAGAAACTATATGAAGGCGTGTCGTAAAAGGAGGTCGTGGTTTTAATGAGGGGGGCTGTGTCTCTGCTTTATAGCTTTCATAAAACAAAGATGGAAAAGAACATTCACATTTACACCATCAATCAGTGACACTCGAAGCCTCCATACGGTCAATTCTGCAGTTTCTCCTGGCAGAAAATGGACCTTTGATGGGTGAGCACGCACGTGAGCATCAGTGGTCCGCATACAGTTAAGGCACTGAATCTGTAACTGAACGGAATGACTGCCAACCTCACAAAACAAACACACAAAGTTGTGCTCCTTTGTTCAGTGATTTTCCTTTGATGAAGGCTCTAAATCTCTTTGGTGGGTGCCAACATTTTTTATATGCAGTCAAAACCTCTGACTGCACAGTTCTGACTTTTCCTTAGTTTGCACCATCTATAGTTTTTGAAACGGACATTTTCCCCATGAATCTGCACTCATTAACACAGCATTAAGAAGTGAAAACAACTTCATTTTGTGTTAATGAGAATTTCTTTGTGTATCTCACTAATGTCTGAGTCTGTTCTGCATCTGTCCTCACAGCTGCTCCTCAAACGTGGCAGGTATACTGCTGGGAAAACAAACGAGCAGCTCTAAGTGCCAAACCCTTACCTCAGCTCTAACCTAATCCTAACATTAACTGTAAAACCAGGTCTTAAGACGAGCAGTTTTTGAACCACGATGGCCTGATTATTGGCCTTAAGCCCTGTGTGCTCAGTTTAATCAGAGGTTTAGACGCACAGCGGGTCGTCTACCAACTGGAAAGTTGGTGGTTTGATTCCTGACTCTTACGGTCCACCTGTCAAAAGTGTCCTTCAGCAAGATGCTGCCTTGCTGGTGATTCATTCAAAATCCAAGGCACACTTAACCAGCATAAAGGAAAGTTTTAAGCCTAATCTTAAAAATAGAGGGCGTCTGTCCAGCCCTTTATCAGCCACTTCCATCTGCCGGTGGTACGTGGCGTGCAGAGGCCTGTTCTTCCATAATGGCTCCTGTTCTTTCTCAGGTTTCTGCTGCCTCACTAAGCACATGATCCTTTGTGGCCATCTTCCTGATGCACTCGTGGATCTTCGTTGTTTCATCTAGGAAGTGGTTCTGACACTCACTACTCCTCGGCCTCCTTCCCTCTACTTAGCGTACAGTCTCAGGGTGCTGGATTTGGGGTGAAACCATCCATGCATGGTAAGGAGCTTTCTTGTCTTAACATCAGTGGCTTCAGTCTCCTCCTTTGGCCAGCTCATTATCCCAGCAGGGTATCTGACGAGCAGCAGGCGTAGCTGTTGATTGCCCAGATCTTGTTCTTCCTATTCAGCTGAATCCTGCAGACATGCCTCACTCTCTGCAGGTATTTGGAGGCAGCAGCTTTCCTAGCGGCCTCTGCATGGTTCCATTTGCCTGTGGGATTCCAAGATACTTGTAGCTGTTCCCAATGTCTGCAATGTTGCCTTCTCGTAGTGCAACCCCCTCAGTTCTGAGAGCCTTCCCTCTCTGTTACCATCCGACTCCACTTCTCCAGTCTGAATGACATTCCAGTGTCATTGCTGTAGATCCGTGTGGTGTGGATCAGTGAATCGATGTCTTGTTCACTCCTGCAGCTTGATGTCATCCATGTACAGGAGGTGGAACAGATAAGGTACAGCACAGGACCCTCAAGCTCCTCTGCTAGAGGACCTGAACTTGGAGGACAAAGACCACCCACAGGGCGAGTGGGAATTTTATTTTTCTAAATATAAATAAAAAGGACATAATGGGATTTCTACAGGAATTTCTAAAAAAAAAAGGTGTTCCAATGGCGTGAATGATGAATTCCAGAATTTGAGGAATTCAGGAATTTGAGCCGAGTCCATTACAGATGTCCGTGCGGCACACACAAAGTAATGTGTTGAATCCAGAGAGTAGAGACACACAGACTAAAGTGAAGAAAGTCACTTCCATGTACTTACTATGATCTCTACGTGAGAGCGTGGCCTCATCTTTTTGACGGTGAAGCCTGAGACGCTGTCTATGCTGGAGCGGGAGCCATAAATGATGCTGATGGGGACATCGGGATGCAGCTGGTCAATCCTTTGCAGCATTGGCCTCTTTGCACAGCCACATGGCCCAGTCATATTCTTAAAAGCAGTTTCCCCACTGTGACAATACAAGGAAAAAATAATCAATGCACATGACGGAAAATGGTGATGACACTAATGTAATAGTGGGTGATGGATAAACTGCTTTCATGGCAGTTTTTGAGACAAGTGGCATTAATACAAAGACAGAGAGACCTGGGGCTTTGCACGTTCAGGTGGTAAATGTAATCTGACACGGTGTTGTCACTGAACATGGAGGAGAACTTCTTCTTGAAGTCAGGTCTCAGGGTCTGCACCAGAGTGGGACCTGCAGGGAACCAAACACTGAAATGTCAAAAGCAAACATGTAGCCATTAAGAGAGGAGACGCATTCATTACATTTACATTACCAGTAACAGTGGGGGGGGGGGGGGGGGGGGGGGG
>JAVDPK010001950.1:214745-226140 GCA_034780415.1 Cichlasoma orientale
CCCCCCACAGAGAACCCCGGTCTTCATGTCCCTTCAAAGTCGAGGCAAAAAACATGAAAAATCTATTTGATATGATCATCATTGCTTTAATAAGCAGTTCAACTCGTTTTCTGGACTTGTTTAGAGAACATGTGATACTGCGTTATTAAAGTAATTTCATACTGCACATATTTTCACTTATTGTCTCCAGATGTTCAGACACCATTTTGCATCTCTGCATCATTTCCATTCTTCTCATTTTAAAATAAACAAAGTGGTTAAATATAATTTAATAAAGTGATTCTGATTCCTGTTATTCCTCCTTTAGCTGTGCTGCTCTCGTTTCTGCAGCTCTGCTTTCCCCCTCTCTCCTGGTGAGCCACAGCAGGTCCCAATTTCCAGCGGATTATTAAGCTGCTCTGTTAGGTTGTGGGATTTCTTTCATCACCTTCATGCTCCGGTCTTACCCAGTGGTCCTACCAGTCGCAGACTAGCCAGGGGGTTGAAGGTACTGAACATGGCACTGAGAGCTTTGATCCACACAGGGATGACCTGGTCTGAGTCCGATGTTTCCGGACGGTCAGGGAATCCCCAGGGCTCCACCAGGACCACGTGCTTCACTCTGTAAGCCAGAAAAAACAAAGTTCACCTGCTCTTTGGGACAGAAATGGTTTACAGACCTACAAACTGGAGGAATCAGAGGCAAGATAAGCAAACGGTGACCTTGTGCATGCTCTATTATTATTAAACTTTTTTATTTATTTTCTAAACAGAGCACGACCTCAATCTGTGAATCATGCAAAGTGACTCCAGTAGAGCCCATAAATAAACACTAGGTGGAAATAAACAGATTATTTTCCTTTAATTGTCCTACAACATGCTTAAAATTATAAATTCTGCTTCGTCAAAATATTAAAAAAAAAAAAATGTATAAAAAAAAATTCCCCACTTTCACAACCTCACAGTCGGTCACCAGTTTTATTAATCAGTCACTTCGGTTAAAGTAACTGTTTTTATTTGGCTGATAAAATATGGTGACTGTGTGTAAAACATGAGGAATCCTTTAGAGCTGAACTGGCATCAGTTTGATCTCACCGTGATGACTCTGCACGGGTACAGAGAGTGGTGCATTACTGTGCTAACCGATATGAATAAAATCAAAAAAACATGAATAATAAGCACAGTCCAGCAAGTATGGGTGAGTGTGTCCAAACTTCTGACTGGTACTGCATGTCCCTGATCAAGAGCATCTCGAGTTAGAACTTAAAGACCATTTGGAATGCTGAGATAACAGTAAGAAGACAGGAAGAGGGAATTTTCAGTGTTACTGATGAAGGAGGGCGATAAGGGATTGAGGACATTTTATCAGAAGCCGCTTAGGGAGAGCCGGGTGTGTGCTGGAAGCTCTGAGCTGGAGATGATTCAGGAGAGATAGTCTGTAGTGGGAGGAGAGAGCTTTGGAGGACACTGTTGTTATCACAAGCTGCCAGCACCTTAAGGCACACCACTACAACTGTATCCTGTACTCACGCCGGCGTGTTCTGCTGCAATCATGCTAACAGCAAAAGGGCAGAATCATTATTCAAAGCAGCGTTAGCTGCAGAGTCTGGGTTTTTGCCTGCTCCTGGGCAGGTTCCACTTCATTTGTTCCATTTACAGCAGCGATGACAGGATTATTCAAATGTATTACAATTCTGTTTTTATAGAGCAGTCAACACGCTGCCCACTTACAGACCTCTCCTGGGCCTTTCAGCTGGAACACACGGCTTTCCTCTGACCTCCAACCTGCTCTTTGGGGCAGCAGATGAGACTATTTTATACACCTAGCTTGTTAGCCAACAGCTGCTCGATGTGTATGCAGCTGATAAATAATTTTTGTGTCTACAGAACAAGGCCAATATTCACTCCTTCCAGTTCATTTTTTTAGTCTCCATCAACTCCTCCTGCTCAATGCTCCACTGGATCCTCTACAACAGTGTCTGCCTGCTGGGGTAAAGTGACTTTAAGGCCCAAACACTGCTGGAGACCAAAGCCTCTCTGCATCAGTCGGTCACTGATTCTTCTTTATTACACCAAATCCAATCCATATCACCAAGATCAGAACCAAAGGATAACAGGTCCCTTTAATTACTCTGTTACTACAGTAAGATGGGAGAAATGCCAGAATCTGCACCCACCTGCCTGGAAACTGAATGGCGTATGACAGAGCAAGGTATCCTCCCAGATTGTGGCCAAGTAGGATCATGGACTCCAGGCCCACGTCGGCCCTCCACTGTTCTATGGACTGGACAAACTGATCCTCCGCTTCTGCTGCATCTGTGGGGAACACGGGTCTGGTGCTCTGGCCGAAACCCAGTAAGTCCAGCGCAAAGACAGGCCGCTGCTGGGAGAGCTCATCCAGATTCTGAGCCCAGAGGCCCACGCCGCCTCCAAAGCCATGCATCAGAACTATGGGGGTTTTCTCTTTAACGTGGTCACTGCATGAGGACAAGGTCCAGATCAGATTGTCGTTGGAGATGGGAACGAACTGTTTGGTAAAATCAGTGCTGACATCTGAAAAAGAGCAAGAAAAGAGAAGTTAGTCAAATATTTCATCTTTTTGGTTAAACAACCAATTATTCTTCTTTTGTTTTTTCTGTTACACTAATGTGCAAAACCAGTACAACATGATGGTTCTTCATCAGTGAATGTCAGCAGAATGTGTGTCATTTTATTTGTATGAAGCTGTAAAGTCACATGTAAGTTGAGCCTGATGTTGATACACAAAACAAAAGTTCTTCCTGAAAATCACTGGTATTAATTCCACCCTCAAACGCAGTTTTCCCTGTACTCTCTAGTACACGTGCATGTTGGTGAAAGCAGCTCAGAGGGAAAAGAAGGTAGAGTAGGTAGTCGAACCCACCAGCACCCACGGGTCATGGGTCAGCCCTCGTGTCTCTTTGTTGACCTCAGAGGACGGCTCATTTTGATTAAGTTACTTTGTGGCACATTGTCTACCAACTGCAGCTGGAAAAATACAGAGTTTGTGTTGTAACATTCACTTATAAGTGACTAAGTACATTTTGTGTACATGTAGTAATACATGTAATTCTTTTCCTCTCTATGGGTACTGACAGGCTCTGTACAAAGCACACATGGCTAATGCAGAAGACAACACAATGAAAATCCATCCATCATCTTCTTAACCGCTTTTCTAATTTAGGGTCACTGCTCACCTACAGCTGATTCCACACACCTGAGGGAGGAAATCAAACCCACAGTCATGGGGAGAACATCCAAACTCTACACGGAAAAGCCCAGCTGACCAGGAGGTTTGGACTCACAACCTTTTTGCTGTGAGGCAATTGTACTACCCACTGCAGCAGTGTACTGGCCAGGGTGAACTACAGAAAACTGGTAAACATGGTCAAACTGCTGAGCCAGGAGAGGTTCGTTTGGAGCACAGGTCTTGTTGCTGGAGGGAATCTGGAATGCACGCATGCGCTATGGCAACCTCTACATCATCAACAGAAAAAATAAATAAAAAATAAAAAGGCTGGACTAAAATCAGCAGTGGTTTAGACATGAGAGCAACTTTCAGTTCATGTTTTCAGACAGGAAACATTGTGTTTGGCATCAAAACTGCACCCAGGAGTTAAGGACGCACCGTGATTTTGGGGCAGCACAAGTTCTTGAACACTAATGTTAATCAGAAGCTCCTTTACCAACAAATATTCCATCCTCAGCTTCCAATCAGCCAGGAACTTTTAGGCAAGACGATGCAACTTGTTGCACTGCAAGATGGGCAAAACCTTTCCAGAGCTCCTACCTGAACCCAATCTTCTCTAGAAGATTACTGAGGACTAAGTCAAAAAACCAAAACCCTACACTAGCTGCACCGAGGAAGAGCTGCGGGGCGACAGAAACAAGATCAAACCAGAGCAATGTGATTTCTCACTTTCACTCGTTCCTTGAAAACATCCCGCAGGCGCAGACGGGGAAAGATCATTCCAAGAAAACAGCCCCTAAACTTCCGATTTTTCACAGCTGTAATCATCAATCCTTTTATTTGGAAATTCCTGTTCTTCTCTGGTTAATGTTCTCCAATTATTGTCACGCTGTTTTCAAGAAAGAACGTTATGTTTAATAAAGTCCTAATAAGACCATGCTCTGCACATTTAAATGTTGCCTGATGAAGGTCAAATTATAAAAGGATTTATGAATAGTTTTGTAACCATTTGCTGCACTGCATCTGCTAAAACGTCTAAGCTGTTTGCATGAAAAAAATAAAAATTTCCAAGCGATCTCAGTCTTTCAGACCCAAGTGTAGACGCAGTTATTATTCAGATTTACGGCAGTTATTTGTCTACAGGAATCTCTTGGCTGACCTGGGAACACCTCTGTGATATGGATGGATGGATGGATGGATGGAGGTAAAGCAGGTTTTGTTTAGCACAGAACGGGTTGTGTACCCGTTCAGTAGGTGTGGAGCATGAGTGAGTGACCACAGTGTTTGAAACATTAAATCAGCAGAGCTGGGTAATCCTTACATTGCAGCATCTTCTCCTCTGAAGTCTGCAGCTGGCTCTTTGAAGTGGGACACCATGATGGCAGCCAGTTGGGAATCCAGCACCACCTACATGCAAAAAACTCAATAGTATGGGTAGCTGTAGGGCTAAGGTTCATAATACAAATCTCCAACACATAGGTTTGACCCCCAGCTGACCAGAATATTATTGTATGGCCCTCGCTTTCCTCATTTCTTGTCTTTCCACCACTCAAACTGCTTTTTGAGACACGTGAAGAGTCAGATTTACTAACACGTTAAGCCAGCACAAAACCCTCCTTTGACACATAAAATCTACTGTCAAGATCAATCAGAGATGCAGTGAACATTTAGACATGGAAAGATGTGGGCAGTTATTTTTGCAGCTAGCCTTACAGTGCATGTATTTGTAGGAGTTTCCATAGTTTACTGCAAACTGTGCCAGAACGGTCTGATTGCACTGTGCCAAGTGTAAAGTTTGGTGGAGGGGGGGTTATGGTGTGGAGTTGCTTCAGCAGTAAGAGTTCCTTTTATCTGTTGTCATTTTATCCTGTCAGAGGCTTTTAGTGACCGCTCTGTCCCAGCGTACAGCAGTGTAAACCTCTGCAGCAGTGTACAGCACAGCGGTCTGTCATTAGATTATCTGAAAACCACAAACGGTGTCACAGGGCTCAATTCTAGGACCATCTTTGTTTTCAATTAATGTTAACAATGTGGGTCAGAATCTGACCCGTTTACACTTTGATAACACTGGTTTATTGTCACGTGTGCATCTGCAGTTTGCATTTCAGTCTGAGCTGCTACAGTGTGTATTAATGTTAAACCAAGGCAACGCTGTTTGCAAGCACACACAAGGTGCAACATATGCTCCCCTCTCTAAAGACTACAATAAAAGGCACAGCCACAGTGTTTGCAGAAGCTTATAAATATCTTGGGATTATACTGGTGACGCGCTTTCCTTTAAGTCACATATTGAGCATTTCTTAAGTTTAACATAAAGTTGGGATTTTTCTTTAGAAATCACTCGTTTCTCTGCTGCTGCAAGAAAACGTCTTGTTGTAAGAACCTCCCTCTGTGGGACTATCAGGGTCCCCTCAGTCTGTACAGAACCAGGCAAAAAGGCCTTTTCTTACTCAGCTCCATCAACCTGGAATCAATTACAGCAGGAACTGAAACTGCCTAGTTTGATCGCATTGGCAGGTCAGGAGTAACTTATGAGCTGAGTTTTTAAGTGCCACGTTTTCACTGATT
The DNA here is from genome assembly GCA_034780415.1 of Cichlasoma orientale. Lineage (NCBI taxonomy): Eukaryota > Metazoa > Chordata > Actinopteri > Cichliformes > Cichlidae > Cichlasoma > Cichlasoma orientale. Next base: position 220,501 of record JAVDPK010001950.1, read on the forward strand.
CTTGGATTTACTGCATGTTTTAAGCACAATGCAGATGCCCTGCTGGGAGTATTCTATATGTGCAGCTTGCAAACTAAAACCACTGCATGAAGCACAAACTGTGCATCATATTGTCACAGAAATGTGCGTGTATTAATTTGGAGATGTAGAAAATGTTTTTATACTTGATTCTAATCTGCTGCCAGTTCTTTTGTCCGCTGCTGGAATTGCTGCCATTAGAACACAGACCAAGAATTCCTGTTCAATCAATGAGACTAATTTCACTTTGATCTGCTGACAAACTAAAGCAGTTTCCACGTGTACTTTATGAGACTGAGACAGTGACCTTTGATGTTTAACTGGACCCAGTTTAAAGCCATCACCTTAAAAACAAACAGCAGCACACTCACTGATAAAATGATGAACTTGAATTCAAATGTTTATTTTACTGCTCTGTGTGCAAAATCACCAGATCAACAATTTGCTGCTGTTGCATTTTACTATTATTTTTTTTATGTTCTTTAGAGATTTTTAAGCACCATCATAAATTGTAATATTTTACATGCTGAGGCTGTGGAGGCTGAGATGTAGTGCTTAGGTTTTTCCCCCTACAGTTTCTCTGAGCACTGCATGCTCTGACCTTGGGCTGAATTCGCTGGGACATCCACTCCCGAGAAGATTGGCAGCTGTCTCGAGTTCCTCATTTTAAACACTGTGGTCTGATGTGAAGAAGTGTGGCGATGTGTTGTGTTGGGCATTCTAACAGAAGGCGTAACTAAACTACAGAAGGGTGTGACTGAAGTGTGGGAAGACACTGAATGTCTGAACGACTGTTTATTGTGAAAGCGTCACATCTCATGACCGCGCCATCAGCTGCTCCGTGTGGGAAAGCACAGCTTTTAATTTCATAGCTGCCCCTGAAACATTTACTCAGTGCGGTTTAAAAAACATAACCGAGTGCAAAGCACATGTTTTAATCTCCTTAGGTAAGTTAAAAATACTTCAGTGACAAATTACTGTGAAATGCAAACCTTACGTGGCAACATGTGGAAATGTCAAAATAAAAGTCCCTGCAGAGGAAACAAATAGCCGTCCTGACACCACACGTGACTCAGTTTGCTCCTTTCCACACACGCTTCCGTCAAAGTAGTTACTTCCTTACTAAGTCCACCCATAAATCTCACCTTCACTCACTCAATAAATGAATTATTCTTCATAATAATAATAATAATACTAATATATAAATACTCAAGTTGCAGATGTAAATTGCATTATTTATTGACAGTCATTTGGGGACAAGACAGAGGTGGGTATGTGGATTGTAATAAATTAAAACACAGTTGTAGAGTCATAGAGAGCAAAATTAATTAGTCAATTATCAGAGCATTAATCTCCAACTATTTTAAATTATTTGTTTGAGCTTCGTTTGTAGCGACTGAAAAGGACAACTTCAGTTGTTTTTGTGTGTGTCTGCAGGTTCTGCTATTGGAAAATAACTCGTTTCACTTTGAGGACCTGCTTTGAATTATAAAAGTGTGTTTATGCTATATGAAAAATGTGCTTATGTCTTATTGTGTGTGGGAGCCCGTGTCAGGCAGGCTGGGGCAGGTTATGCAGCCTCCTGACAGAAAGGGCCTGTGCAGGAGTTTGCAGAGATGCTGAGGAGGAAGAGTGTCCTTTTATTCTTCAACCAAATTCAGACAATTCAGCCTTAAGCAAGTCTCAACGACATCTATGTAAAATCCACATGTATGTGAGACAGCGCTGCACCTGTGTCAGGGCTCAGTGGCGTCAGTGCGTGGATTTTCAGTGTTACCTTATTGTTTTATCCACGTAGCCCCACACAGTGTTGGCCAGCCCGTGAACACCAGCAGCAGACAGCACTCTCTGCACGACTCTGGAGATATAATAAAGGAAAGAGCGCATGAGGGCAAAGGACAGGGACGGGCTGGCAGGAAGGCCGTTCTCTTCTTTAAATTATCCGGTACCTGCGATGACTTTTTTATGTTTACATTTGGACCGAAGTTTACATAAAACTAGTTTCAGTAAAACAAGCATGACAGTCCACCGGCCGGCGTTAAAATCACAAATCACCGCACTGAAAAGGTTTGAAACGCCCTGTTCGAGCTGTAAAACAGCCGCTTATTAAAAAAATCCCAGTAATGAATTGATGAGGGTGGCCGCTGTCTCTGCAGCCAGCCTAAGTTTCTGAGGACAGCTGGACAGCAGCAGGGCTGCGTCCAGGGAGATGGGTCGCTGATCCAGTAACAGTTACAGCCCGTTAACTAATAAACTATCATTACTGTGGACATGTTCACAGGCAGAGGAATGAGGAAGGTTAGTAGAAATACTCACCCTCTGCTCTCTGGCTCTACCTGCTCAGCCATACTGCAACCCTGAGACGCTTCTCGCGATCACGTGGCTCTGACGTAGTAACTGAGCTTTGATTTATAGCTTCAGACGACTGAGACGAGCGGGGCTTTGTTCGTGCTACCACTATGATGTATCCCCGCTCACCACAGTGTCGGCTTTCTTCTTTGTAATTTAAAACAAACGCACCCAGCTGAGGGACTGCGGAAGTGGTCTATCTGTCAGATCTAAACATCGCTGTGTAGCAGACGGTGTTGGTAAGTAATTAAATTACATTGTGTTGTTAATGTAACACATAACTTGGGCACATAAATGTAACACGGAGTGCTTTTCGTTAGCAGACAGCTCTCCTTTATGGCTGAATCATGCAGCTCATGAAGTGCTCGCAACTATCTTTAACATCATTTATCGTGCTAAACTTATTGTTCAAGTCTTAATCTGATCAAGATGAGTATTTATGCTCATTTAACCTGTACTGTCGAAAGAAAAGTTTAATTTGTAGTATTGTGCAAACCCCTCATTTCCTTGTGTTTTGCTAGGAAAATGAGACATAGGTGCAGTGATTGATGTGCAAATGTAAGCGGAAGTACAGTGTGTAAGGCAAAAACAGAGGCTGTCTAACTCCTACGAGCTTGAAAGTCGGAGTTTGGTGTGACCACCTTTATCCTTAAGCACAGCCTGAACTGTTTAAGGATTCTGCAGGCTTCTTGAAGGACATCCAAAGCTCTTCTTTAGATGTTTCTGCCTTTTGGCAGTGTGGCATCATCTTCCGGCTCCGGGGAGGCCAAGCCATGACTGATGAGTGCACTTTTTGGCATTCATAATTCCATCAGTTTGGAAAGACCCACTGCAGCCCAAGCAGAGCCTCCACCATGTTTCACAGATGGCTGCAGACACTCACTGTTGGACCTCCTCCTTACATATTGATGACAATTTGAACCAAAAACTTTAAGTTTGTTTACAGAGGTCAGGGCAGACGGCCGTATTTCCACTGAACTCTAGAAAGGCACTCAGAGGTATCACCCTAAAAGAATTAAGGCAGTGAGAAGGGTCTGTTTTATCCACTGTCCAGGTGGATAGTCAGTTTTGGCTGAATAACTTCTCCAAAACATCTGTTTGGTGTTGAAGAGCTAGCAGCTGAAGTTGGACTAGGACCTGGCTGTACTTTTGTGTAATACCATTTGGTGGCCCAAGGTGGTGCAGCAAGTCAGTGTAACATTTGTTTATCCAGGCATGCCAATGAGGGTACAATCAAAGAGCAGGGTCACACGTCTGAGAACACTTCAGCGCATTTACTAGTAAAACGCTGCTCCCTAGTGGTGAAAGTTTTAGTTAAATTTGCAGAGGGTAATTACAAAAACTGTCTTTTTAAGGAAAGTGATCCATATATACACTGTATAAAACATAGGTGTCTGAAAAGTGCAGCCAACGTGAAAGTGGAAGAAACTTAAGCCTGCATTCTTTTTAATGGCCACCAGGGGGTGAGGGCAGCTCGGCCCTCTGGAAACACTTTCCAGATGATTTTATGGGCTCTTTCACTTGTTTTGGTCAGTTTGAATGAAATGAAATTTTGGTCATTTAAGTGTCAGAAAGGAAGATTATCAAGGATTGGCTAATGACTTGTGATTGACAAGTTGTTAGGCACTGAGTTTCACAGTCAGAGCCAAACCTCACTCGTCACATCGTGTTTTAAAACACCAAGATGGAGATGGAAACTTAGCTTCAGGCTTCATAACAGGACTGTGCAGTGGGTGATGTCACAATGGCTACGTCTTTTATACTGCCTGTGGGGTTTTTGTGTAATCGTGCTGACAGACAGGACTATCCAAGACTACAGTCATAGTGGTTACTGACTCTGAGCTTCTTGCTAAAACCCACTGAGACCAAAGAGATGTTATGCAACTGTGTTACAGTCACACACTGCATTTAAATATTTGTTTAATCACAAAGTAAAATGATTATGTAAAATAATAGCTGCCTTTCTTCTTTCTTTTACAAAATGTGACATTGTCACATCAAGGATGAGGGTTTGCTTTGTTTCACTGGTAATAAAGCAGAAATAATCCTCCCTCCTTCGTCAGTGGTTACCTGTGTTATAGAATGAAAGCACTCAGTGATGCTAATCGCTAACAGAAAGATATTATAAGTAAATTTAACAGGCTATGGGATTGAATTTTAAACAACACTTATTAAAGGCTCTGCACACCTACACAGGTGTTGTCACCTAAAGCTGATTAAACCTCTGCACAGGCGTGGGCCAGGCTAGAGTGCAAATGATGTGATTTAACACACACACACATGCAGACACACACAGCATGGAAGAAGATGGATGGATATATCTATAATCTATACGTCTCCTTGTTCACAATCTTGAGGTGAAAGTTCGAGTGTTATGCAATACAAAATGGGCAGCCAGTCATAGAAAGTAGCTAAAACTCCACAGGGAGCCTTTAAGTAGTTTGTACATACCCAGTCAGCCCCCCAAACAGCCGTCTAACTAAACTACGGCTTTGCAGCGCCTGAAAGAATACAGCAGCAGAGGAGACTGTGAAAATGAAACACTGCTGAGTGAATGCCGTTTAATTTGGTGTTGGAATTCAGTTTTGCACCCTAACAGTAATATCTCCACACAATTGGCCACCAAATAAGAAAAAATCCTAAATTATTCAAGGCAATGGGTTCATACTGAGGGGAATATTAGTGGTATGCTGGGTCAGGACTCTTTGGTAACTTATTGTGTCCGTTTTCAACATGCAGGGTGGTCTGAAAGACCTAAATAAATAAATAAAATAAAGGCTTCTCACATTCTGAAATAAATGCCATGAAAGTATCCAAATGTTCTCTCTGCTGCAGATGGAAGAAATTTTCCCTGTAATTATAGACTGTACATAAATAACAGGCACAGCTTCTGGTCTTACCAGTAAAACCAGTGTGAAACTGCATTCTTCTTAATGGCCAACATGGGGCAGCTCCTCTGGGTGCAAAAAGTCCAATTACATAGAAATCAATGGGAAAATGTCCCTGCTCACATGATCTATGACCTCAGGAAACTCTTTCCTGAAAGGCTTCTCTTCAGTCACTAGTTAAAGTCGTTTTGTAAATCACTGTTTCATGTACAGAAAAATGGAGGATAAAGAAAGCTTTAGATTTGATCTACCTGTGAGCTGCTACTCTGAGTGTGCCACCTCCTCATGTCTTACCAAGACCACCCATCCATCCATCCATCCATCCATCCATCCACCCATCCATCCATCCACCCATCCATCCATCCATCCATCCATCCATCCATCC
>JAVDPK010001950.1:286463-302185 GCA_034780415.1 Cichlasoma orientale
GTGTGTGTGTGTGTGTGTGTGTGTGTGTGTGTGTGTGTGTGTGTGTGTGTGTGTGTGTGTGTGTGTGTGTATACTGTCCTGCTTTAAAGGGGTTTTAATGTGCCAGCCAAAAAGTCTGCAGGGCCTGAAATCAGTCAGTGTGGCTGCTGCTCCACTGCAGCTCAGAAACACTCAGAGGAGTTCAGCAGTAGCTGCTCTTTTAAGTTCTTTTCAGACATCATCAATGTGATGACGTGAGAACATTCACACACTACACTGGAAAGTGTAACCAATGCAATTGTTGTTTGGTAGCAATATCAGGGATACACCAGTCCATTTGTTTCCAGTTCTGATACGGTACAGAGAGCACAGCTTCGGGTATCTGCTGATACTGAGTCCTGATCAGATACCAGTGTTAAAATAATAAACTGTATTCCTCACTGTGAATGAGAAACTTGGAATCATTTTTTTATGTGTAAACCTTTATTTTAGAATAAACGAGACAGCACCTGCAGCAGATTCAGGTTGCACAGGTGGTCCAGCTACAGACGGGACATCTCAGGTTAAAATCAAGTCAGCTCAAATGCATTCTGCTATATTTTCATAGACATTTTATTACTTAAAGGCAGCATCCTAAAAATACAAATTATTATGGTATAGATTTTTTGTCAAAATGTATGATTGTGCCCTGAACAGGATAAGCAGAAATGGCTGGATGGATGGATGAACCAATGGACATGCTGTATTTTACTGGCTGTGCTGTGGGTGAACTCATTGATTTAATCCAACTGGAAACCATAAAATGCTAAAATCTGATAGCATTAGAGAAAAGAGAAGAGCAGCCTGCTGGTTTGTCAGTCTGGATTAGTGACTGCCACGTGATGAGTCACAGTGTCCAGTCAAAGAGCATGAGAAGGTGTATTTACTAGCTTCTGGTGATTAATTGCTGTTCTGTTTCCTGATGAGAATAATTAGCTGTGACTCATATTGTGCCTGGAGATAAAACTCCGAGACGATGAAATGATACTTGAACTTTGATCTCACTGTGCAGGTGAAATAACTTGTTTGTTGATTGTTTTAGAGCATCCATCCATTTTCTTCCGCTTATCCTTTTCAGGGTCATGGGGGGCTGGAGCCTAGCCCAGCTGTCACAGGGCGAGAAGCAGGGTACACCTGGACAGGTTGGCAGCCTGTCACAGGCCCAACACAGAGAGACAGACAGCCATTCACACTCACATTCACACCTACGGGCAGTTCAGAATCACCAATTAACCTGACCCCACTAACTGCACGTCTTTGGACTGAAGCCGGAATAGAACCCACGCAGACACGGGGAGAACATGTAAACTCCACACAGAAAGGTCCCAGAGACCGCGGTACCACTGATTTGTTTTTTGTTGTTTTTAAACAGACACAGTGGCACTCCAGTCAAGACTGTGAATATGGCCCATTTATACTGTGATCAGGGATCTGGTTAATAGCACATTTTGTACAGGTTGATATATCAGACAGCAGATCATGTCGGCTGCAACATGTCAACTACACAGCAGGCAGAGGCGGTAAACTGGGATATACCCACTGTTACACGGACAGATACACTGGAAACTGGGACAGAAGAGGAAGAAGCAAGTTTCATTCTTTTTAAGAATTAATTGTCCAATCCCTTTGTAACATTTTCAGTGATATGAGGCTGGTATATTAGACGTGGAAGACACCCTTACACTATCAATTTATTCAAAAAGGGCATCGCAGTAGAACTTCCAGAAAACCACTGTTAATGACGAGTTTAATCTGGAGTTGAGCTTTGATCTAATCTGGATGGAGAAAAGACAGATCACTATTTTTTTTTTTTTTCCTTTTACAAATCTGAAAGTTTAAACTGAGACATCTAACACCCGTTCACAGCAACATGTTGCTTTGTTGCTCCAGTTCAGTGGTGATTATGCAAGCTTTTATTTAATGCAGGAAGCTCGTGCCGTTTGCACCAACCTGATGTGGTTTGGGTTGCATTCAAAACCTCACAGCTTTCCTGTTGCAGTGCGTACGCTCTCACCTTTGTTATTGGAACTTAATCTGATCCCTGAACACGGCCCTAATTTCAGCAGCCAGCTGTAGCACAGATCCCACAGACAAAAGATGTGACTGTGAATATTATCCAGGACAGTGCACTCTCCCTCCTATTTTTCACAGCTTTTAAAGGACCTCAATACTGTCAAAGCCTGGCATGAGAAATCAAAAAGCAAGACAAGCTATATACTGTCCTTGTACACTGTCTTACAGCAAACGTGGGACTAAAGATGCACTGATTGCAATTTTCTCGGCTGATTCCAATTTCCACTTTTTGTCTGTGTGACCTGCCGATTCTGATCGGTCCATCTCTGCGTGTAACCCAAAAACAAACAAATGCATGCTTTGAAAGACATAAGAGAGAGTGAAAGGAGAAAAATGCTGTGTACTATACTCACTCTTTGCAGGTGCTGGAGACATGAGTGGGTACAGTGTATTTACAGTCCATGATCATGGTGAGGGTCTCACTGTCGTTAGCTTCCTGAAAGGGTGGCTGGCCGCAAACCAACATGAACAGTATCACACCGAGACTCCAGATATCTGAGGCAGAGACAGACACACAAAAAACCGTCAGAATTAGAGGCAGGCAGCATGGATCATTTTTAAGGTGAAAAATTGCTGAATTTATCATGGTATTTTTAATGTGTTACAAGCACAGATTGGTGTATAAAATGCAAACAAGATGGAAAATGATTGGTCATATTGAAAGTATGACTGTATGAGATTCTGATCCACAGCCACTGTGTTGCAGAGGTCTCTAATGTGCTGTTAAAATAAATATATATCACCTAACCCTGAAACCAGAGACTGAGTAATCACACAAACACCAGTAATGGTGGAGGTTATATTTTCATTTGTTTTTGCAGAGACAGATGAATATTGATTTGACATCATGATATGGATTATAAATTATTACATATGAGGAATGCAAACCTAAGTGCAGGTGGAAGATGATAGAAATGACTCTTTTCAGCCTCTTCTCCATTTTAGTACACATCATAACCTCACATGTCAAACAGCCAAGTGGAAAAGTTGAAATATCACTAAACCCTTTGAAGCATGCAAAATTTAAAAAAACTCCTTTATCTGCACAAGTCTACACAGAGACTGTGGTGTGTGTGTGTGTGTGTGTCATCTAGCACATCTGTACAGTATTACAGCGACATTAAAACCCAGTGACAGGTGATGCTGCTGTGCAGTCTTTGTCCATAATTGACATCACTTCAAATGATGCTCCACTGTGGAAGACGTCTCGTTTTACAAGCTTGTTTCCCCCCCGATCTCTCGTTCCTCTTATGTCATAAGAAAGGATGACTGCAGTAGAAAGGTTCCCACTCAGGGGAAACAAGGAGACAATTAAGGGAAGTGATGTCCTCAGCCAGTGTGGTAAACAGCAGTGACGGAGGGCCGTGTGAGACGTACAGTAAATCCTTCCTCAATGGCATCTTCACAGGTAACACATTCATGCCTGTACACCTTTGTACAAAGACAGCAGTCAGTGCTGTCCAGGGTTAATGCACCATTTTAAGAATAAAAACAAATGCTTTCTAAGACCTCAAATTAAAATTAAGACCAAGCAATGTCCATATGATGCTTTATTTAGGCTTTTACAAACAAACCATAACTACTGAACAAGGGCAACCTCCAGAGCTCAAACAGACCGTGCAGAACTGTGTCACTCGAGGAACATCCTGACAGTCGTTAAAAAAGAACCCAGCAGGCTCATGACCGCCCTCTTATTTCCCCACTCCTACAGGCTAAAACACTCGTTGCTGCACGTGAATAAGGTTAAAAGTGATTGGCTGCTCTCTCTAGTATAGCCTACATTACTTTCTCTTCATGCTGATGGTGAGAAAACAAAAATCTCCCTGCAGTCTGTCCGTCCTTCTCACAAGGTTTCTGAAGCAAGCAACAAAGACCAACATGTACATTATATGTGCCAAATGCTACCAAACTAGACCAGACCCACCAATGTTGTTCTAGAGGCAAGTCTCACAGCTCAGAGTGGAAAGAATCTGATCGTTATTTTAAAGCTCCCACCTAAATGTATGAGGAAAGCACTTCATCCATCACCAATCAAATCTGATAAAAAGTGCTTCAGACATTTTCCAGCTTTGTTACACTTCAGCGACCTGTGCACACAGTTTGACAACATTACAATTCATCAATCCAGAGCGCTGCCACAAACTGTCCCACAAGCTAAACAGATGCCATGCTACTCCACGTTAGCCATACAATAAGCCGAGAAAAAAGTAAATTTACCTAAATTAACAAGTAAATCTGCCTGACAACACCCAACAGAAGGTATTCTGAACCTCTGCTGTGCACAAGCATCATCGAAACAACTGGTTAATGCCCCCCCTCTCCAGCTGCTGATGAGCATAGTGGGGGTGCAGGGGCGGGATAACTGACATCTGTATGTTTCAGGTTTCTAATCTTTGATTTCAGACTTTATAAGCTTTTTAAATGACCCGTGGGAACTCTGGTTTGCTTGCATATAATCTCCACCTCACTGAAACGTTCCCATCCAAAAGCGCACGCATGTGTGTGCTAACACTATAATAAAAGTCATGTCAATTCATCTACGCATATGTGCGCTTATTCGAGTGTACAGATCTGCACTTGCTGGTTGCACCCATGAAATGCAAACTGTCAGCATGCAGAAGCACTGGTCCATACAGACTTTATGCAACCAAATACACATGCACGCACACATACACACACACACACACGCACGCACACATACATACACACACCCTTTGCGTCAGTAGTGAAGGATGAGAACCGGCCTCCAGCATGGAGCTAGGACAATAAACTTTCTGTCGCTTCATATATAGTACGGTGCGGTCTTAACTTTCTGTGTCTCACACACACACACACACACACACACACATACATACAGGCAGATATTTTAGCATCGTTCATTAAACACATACAGTATGCATACTGCATGTCCTGCCATGCCTGTATAAACCTTCGGGTATTAATGTGTAACATTTTCATCACTTAGCAGAGAAGCAGAGCCAACTCACTCAAACTGAAGGGCGGGGGAGACACCACAGCAGCTCCAGTCAAATATTGGCAGCCCAAAGTAATTACCGTGATGAGGATTTTTAAGTAACTTTCTAATTACGCTCAAACACTCAGATGCCCTCAATACCTAAAGGTTTGGCAGAATGGAGCCTTGATGATGCACTGGGAAAAAATGCCAGATAGTTAAAAAACTCTTTTTGGCGAAAAGGATGAGAAAGGAACTTAAAGTGATTGTGAAATGTTCGTAGCTTACAGGGACAGTCTTGAGTTAGCAATCTCTACCAGTGAGACACTGTAATTTGGGTGAGTCCAATCTTTACACTCAGTTTTGTTGGGTTAATATCAGCATTGCAGGACTGGCCTTAGGCTACGCAGTGCTGTGTATAATTAAACTAACTGAGTGACCGTACAGAGAGGGCTAAGTGCCTTTAAGAGGACTTATTTGAAGGAACAGCTTGCCTGATTGAATACTGAGTCTAATTTGAGGGGTTTGGATTTTAATGCTGTTACAAAGTCATCCTTGGCTCTGCTCCAGCTCTGAGTGGCTCTCTTCTCCTTCTCTGTCAAAGGCACCAAGGGGCTCCAGGTCTCTGCTGCACTGCGTGTGGTTTAGTACAGGACAGGACGTTTTCATTCATTTACCCACGTTCACTCAACAGTAGTGAAACAGCAGGGAAATATAAACACTGGACAGTGTGCGTGTGGAAGCAGCTGCAACAGCAGCAGCAGACAGCACTGCAGTTACAGACTAATGAAAGTAGAGTCCCCACTGGACTAAAAAATAAATAAATTAAAAATAAATCAGCCTCTGTAGCAGTTTAGAGGATAATTCCTGTTTTCTGTCTGACTTCCAGATGGCATTTGTTCTGAGAGGAACAAAAAGTGAAATGCATTAATAACACAGAGCCACTGCTAAAGCCCAACAAATGGGCTGTTACAGGGACAACAGAATCCTCGGGTGCACTTTTTCCTTAAATAAAAAAAGGATGCATCAGTGCAATCCGCTGCGTCTCAAAACCCATTTACAAAGTACCTGCGCTGGTTGGATTTGGCCTGAGTTTGTGCAACAGCTACCAGAGAAGCAGATCGAGCATTTTATTGGAGCTGTGTTAATGGACCGAAAAGCTGCCCGAGTACAAAGTGATAAAACAATATGCACCTCTACATTATAAACACCAAAGAGGTCTTCATCCCGAACGCTGAGGCTGATGCTGCACTCTGCTATAAAATAAATTACTGGGCTTAATGTGACCACGTCTGCAGTATGTTGGCAACCTAAAACAGCTCTCGCTCAGCCTGCACCAATGTCTCTTCTTCTTCTGAAATATTAACAGGATAAAGATGTGGAGGAAGGTTAGCTTGGTATGACATTAGCGTAGCAGCTCACTTTTCGACATACCAATTAGATCCTGATGTGTTGACAGACCCGGGATCAGAGGGACACTGTGGCTAGCTTGTGTGTTCATGCTCGTCTCAGCTGCTTTCAGGAATTTTGGACCATGGATGTTCTGGCTGTTTTAAACGCGTTACTGATTTTGTGACTGATTTCCCACCATCTTATATCTTGCTGCGCTGCATGTTGCCTGTATTAAGACCTCCCCGTTCATTCATTATCTGGAGAAGTTTTGCCAAATCCAGGCACTGCTTCAAAGTAAGTGCAATAGAAACATATTTAGGAGGATGCTTGTGAATACAAAGCATTACAACATTAAGCTCATGCAGCCCCCCGTTTTTTAACAAAAACACTGATAACACCACAGAAGCAGTTGTTTTACGTGCAATCTGTCTGCACACACGGCAAGAGCAAAGAGGCGGAGCCGATATCGAGACAGTGAGCTCAGGTCGAGAGAAAGGAAACGTTTTTTAGCATCCAAAGCAGCAGCGCTTTTCCCGTAACCACCATTAAACCTTTACTGGGAAACAGCTGGAGCTCCTTCATCAACCACCTGATCAACAAGTGCCAACGTGAAGGAAAGAGAACTTTGTAGCTGCTCCATCCACCTCTGTTTGTTTCACACAGTGAAAAACTGCAGTATGGAAGTGAAAATATGCAGATGAACTGTTAATATGACAAAACTATTTCTTATCCCATTACTCAATTAACTGATGGAATAATCGTTAGAATGCTCCATTACTAAAATAATCGATAGTCGCAGCTCTAGTTTTAATTCATTTTGAATACAACATGATATTAATTTTATAAATTACAGCTCCCATTAGAGTCAAAAAGGACAATAACACACAGTATGATCATATGACTGATAGGTCACTCACCTATAAGCACGCATGGCTTCACACATGCACTTTCAAAACACTAAAATAATGACAGCAAAAACGCTCAGCTGTAGGGTGACATCACTGTGGTTACATCTGTCTATTATACTGTCTATGGTGCAAAGAGAAGAAAAGCAAAGGACTGCTACATCTGTCAAACTGTGCAAACTGTGCCGGTAAAGCTAGTAAGTCAAAAATCTACAACAATCACACACAGTGTGACAGTACTGCAGTGGGTAATACTCAAAGAAAAGCTGAATAGTTTCCATCCATCCATCCAGTTAACTGCTTTGTCCCATTCAGGGTAGGGACGTCACCTGAACTCATAATTACAGTACCATTTGATTCCAATATTCTGAAAATGCAACAGTACTTGTTTTTCTTTGGTATTGTGGGCAGCGTATATACAGAGGCAGCAATACGTCTGGAGCTTCCCAGCTCCGGAAGCTACGAGTGTTCCAGTTGCTGAAGAAGGAAGCATACTAGCACAGGAAAAACTCCAAATAGCACAGCAAACACTACACATGGAAGACTAGTGCAGCTGCTGTGTGTGTAATTCGACCAGTACTGGTACCACCTACTAAATTTCTGGTATTGTGACATCCCTAATTCAGGGTCATGGGGGTTGGAGCCCATTTCCAGCTGTCATAAGGCAAAAGGCAGGGTACACACAGGGTACACACAGGGTACACACAGGGTACGTGACCTACGACTTCATGGCTGAGTTGCTGTTGTTCCCAATTGCTTCCACTTTGTTATAATCCCACTAACAGCTGACTGTGGAAAATTTAGTAAGCAGGAAATTTCATCACTGGACTTGTTGCACAGGCAGCATCCTATCACGGTACCATGCTGGACTTTATGGACCTGGGTCATAGCAGAGCGATTTAGCATACTCCTGCATGCTTTGGACTTTATTATGATCTGACTCTCCAGGTTGTGTCTCTGTCTCCTGTTAGTGTTCAGGCCTCCAACTGCCACAATCACTGACAAGCAGCACTGCAGGAGATAAAAGTTTACTTTCACATTACACCGTGATGTGTGTGCAATACAGAGAGGGGGCTATTTTTGACTAAAAGTACTGTCTAATAAAAGGGCAGAAAAAAAGGGAGCTGGTGCCTCAGGGGATTGTGCTGCAGACACCCATTTAAACCTAGAACAAAAAGAAAGGAAATTTGTTTTTGGTTGATTGTTGTAACAACGCTTCTTGGCAATAAATCTTATAATTTTGGAAAGTCTGTTTATTTCCCCTTAAACGGAGCCACATATCTTGAGCTTCTGGTATCCCAGGTGCTTACAATCAGGCTCATCATCATTGGAGGAAATCTCAATGTGGAGAGATAGAAATGATTCTGCAACCAGTAGCAATCTAATATCTCCACAGTCTGGGACTACCTCCAGGACGGAACGGCCTTCCTGCAGTCCTGACATCAACCCCACTGAACACTTGTAGGATCAGCTTGGATGTGCTGCTTGTGCCAGAGTGACGAACACAACCACACCGGCTGACTTATAACAAATGCTGGTTCAAGAATGGGACGCCATCCCACAGCAGTGTGACCAAGCTGGTGACCAGCATGAGGAGGTGATGCCAGGCTGCTGCTGTGTGTGGTTCTTGCACATGTTACTGAGGTCCCTGAATAAATAATTAAATTGAAATATGTCTTTTTTCTTCACGCTTCAATCATCCGACTCAATAAACATCAAACAAGTCAGTAGCAGAATGAGCTGTTTGGTACTGAGAGAAGATTTGGCAAGTTTTTCATGGGTGCAACCCACATACTCAACTCTGCGGCTCAACCCACAAATATATTCAGGTATAAGATTATATAGTGCCAAATGACAACAACAGTCACCTATTGATTTAGTATGTCTTCATTGTGCGAGGACATGCCCATGACCCAAAACTGTATTTCCACACAGGCGGCAGAAAAACAGAATTTAAGCACAAACAGGAAAAAGCAGCAGCTAAAAGTGATACAAATGAAAAATGGACTGGTTCTTATATAGCGCTTTTCTACTCTACACAAGCACTTAAAGCACTTAATAAAGCATGTGTCCTTCACCCATTCACACAAGCACTTTCTAACTAACATTCACACACACACAATCAAACCACAATGAAAGTATCAGGAGCAACTTGGGGTTCAATATCTTGCTCAAGGATACTTTGGCACCTTTGATCCCTGGCTGCTGACTCCAGCAATCAGCGATCAGACCACCAACTTTTCAATTAGTAGATGATCTGCTCTAACTCCTGAGCCACCGCCAACCCGGGCTAACCCACGGCTAAATGCTCATTTAAAAAAAAAGAAAGAAGAGTTTTAACCTCTGGAGTAAAATCCCTCTAAATTGGTGTTTAAAAAAAGAAGAAAAAGTAACATTGAGAATGAACATTAAAACCAGGTGATAAACATAGACCATCTTGTTACAATGCAATGTTCTGCAGGAAACAATTAGCTCTTTGTACCCATATTAAATTAAAGCTATTCAAATTCATTCCAATCTTTGTGTTAGATCCACAAGAGGCCAACTAATTGACTGACTGAGACACAAATCTTGTATAAGTACATTTATATAAAAACAGTTGGTTTTATTGTTTGTTTGGGTTTTGTAGATGGCTGGGACTGTAAATTCCCTTTTCTGCTGCTGAGCTGGATTGTAAACCGGTTTCAGCCTAACGCACTTTTCATTTTCAATCCAATCCAAAAGTGATGATGTGAAAAAAGAAGAGTTGGACTCCTGTCCATCCTTTCCTGGTTCTATGAGTATACTGCAAGCCTAGTGGTCTGCCGGGTCAAAGCACCACAGAAGGGTTTTTGTTGTTGTTGTTTGTTTGTTTAAATATTTTTATTTAAATGAATCTTTCTCGCTCTCCTTGCACCAGCAGCTGTGTAGCTGAAGTCTGGAGAAGCAAGCTGCACCTACACATCTCTTCTGTTCCCACACAACTTGCTGTATTGTGGAAGAATAGGACCACTTTAACAGAGTCAGAGCTGGTGGGCAATTTCTGCAGGACATTGCATCTTACCACACTGCAAAAACGGCTCAAGAATACCTTGAGGATACCTCATCTGCAGATTGCTACAGAAGCAAGTGTTCATGGCCCAACAGATCAGAGCACAATGTAACACATGGGGATCCTGCTCGATATGAGGCAGGTGATTTTCACATTGTGGCTGCAACTACAAAAACGCAGGGATCATGTCAGCATTTCTCAAAGGGTTAATTAATATTATCAAGTGCTTTGGGTGGAACATGAACTTTACAAACATCTGCTACTATCCAAAAAAGGTTCCAGGGTTGCCAGATTGATGACGAGTTCATTTAAATCATCCTCAAGCCATTGAATTAATAATATCACTGTGTTAATGTTATCTAAAGATTTAACTTTTCTGTTCAAAAGAAATGAACGGTACAGCATTTGAGGGAGAATCCACTTATTGTCTGTTGTGCAATAAAGAGAAAAAGCAGTGGTGCTGATGCTGGGTAAGCATAGATGAAGGAGAGAAGGAGAGTGGATCGGGCCAAACAGCTGAGCTTGGAAATAACTGAATGATACTGAGGAACCAGTGATATGAAGGTAAACAGCTCCTATTCCACTGCCCCACCATAAAGGACAATTAAACACGAAACCATGGTAACCATGCTAAAAAGGATGACACCTCAAAATAGTCAAAAGGCATAAAAAGGAAAAACAGACATTAAAAAGTCACAAACACTCTGCATTCACCTTTATGGACAGGCTGTTTCCAACATGCACAGAGCTGAAACCTGGAGAGCACTCCTGCCCACTCATCAAGCCTTCAGACTCGTTACAAATGAGCATCAACAAATGCTCCCGTCACTTACAGGCAGAAGCAGGAGAGAGAGCACTCTGGATGACAGCTGGAGATCTGCTACACATCTCATTCGGCCACATACAGACGCGCTGCAGCTCCACCTCCACACCGCACACACCAAAGTATAACATGGTGACTGCATCGTTTCTTGTTTTTGCTCTTTTTTGTTTCTCCTCAGTTTAAGTTCAGTGTTTCCTACATACAGCTCTCCCAGGTATGTGCCTAAATATATCTGGTGACACATTTTAGCATTTTTATTTTATTTCCTGTGATCAGATAATCCTCTCACTTTTACTTTGAAAGCTCAGCTCAGTAATAAGCTAGCCCTGGCCATGCTCTACCCACTGATGCAGTTGCAGTTTTAGTGGCTATGGTGGATCTCATCCTGCCTGAACTCTAGTCTTGGACTGCAGCTGCATCAGTAGTCCTTCGTTTGCTCTTAAGATCTGCTGTGAGCTGGAGGGACGCTCTAACCAGAACTGGTTCGTGTGGCGCTATGCTCAATAAAGCTGCAGAGCAGAATAAGAACTGCCATCACCGGCTGCATGCTAACACTATGAAGTTGGAATGTGTCTGCAGGATGAGACACTCAGTGGTGAAGCAGCTGATCATATTGCTCAGTTATAATTACCATATAGCACTTGGCAAAATTTACAGAGGAGAAACTTAAAAAAAAAAAACAATGTTTGTGTGTCCTTTCACAGTGCAGACATAAGCGCATACACACACTGCTCTAGGGCTGTGTTAGAATCAAATGGAAAACTGTATAGAGAAAGCTATAGCTGGGTATAACAACACCCAGCACAAGAGAAAACTAACTGCTTGTTTGCGAGGGTTTTTTTTTCCAGCTTCACACACGACCTCGAACAACTCGTACTAGAAAAGCCAGCAGCATGTGAACTTCACCTCTACAATCACGAGCTGCCAAGAAATAAAGACGAGTCACAGAAGGAGGGCGTGCAAGACGATGCAGGAAGACGTGCTCCTAACCCAGGTGTGGACTTTTAATGATCACGTGAAATCACATAAATAAGAGATCGATGGGACTGCCGCGAGCTCGCCCTCTGAAGTGGTAATGTGTTGCTCTTTCTTGCGAGAATAAAACTTGATCGGTACATCAAACGGAGTCTCCAGTGTAGTAATTTTCTTTAAAAGTGGTGTCAGTGGATTTATCTGACGGGCTGTCAACGGATATTCTAAATGTGATTATATAATCATTTTTTAAATCTATTTGATTTTGAAAATTAAATGAATTAAAAAAAAAATCTGCAGTGCCAGCAGCACTCTGTCTCCTGAGTGTGCTAAGCTGGATTTCAAGCAGAACAGTTGTCAGACGCAGCAGTGCTGGGTGTTAATGAGTACTGTCCAACCACAATACAGCACGCTGTTTGTGTCAATGTCAGACCAGCTGTGTGGCAGTAAGCCTCTTGGATCAGACTTCAGATACTCCTGTGCTGGTGCAAAGAGAGAGCAAGAGAAAGAGAGCAGTGAATGATTTAGCTCACCTGCTGATCATAAGCAGATTGATAACATCTGGTTTTTACACGTTTCCTTATTTTTAATTTTCTTTAGCTGTACTGACTTCTTCAGGCTGTTTTATATCCGTCTTAGAAATACTCTGCAATGCTTAGACCCCAGAACGAGAAGGGTCAGGGGTGTAAGGCATTTTCAAACGGTTCCATTCTGTGTGGATTTTTTGTTTTTTTGAATGATGCAATTTTGTTAATGTGCAGGTCCACCTTCAAATCCCAAACACCACCAGGAGCAGAATCTAACTGTCCACTTGACTTCACACAGGGACATCACTGCTAGTCCAACTTCACTTTAAAATCACACCTGTAGGTGAGCTTATTTAGAACATGAGAATTCTCTTTATTATTCCTTCTGTTTGAACAATATTTATGTAACCCAGTGCCCCACAACTCTAAAAACAGACACTTTAGAAAGAGAGAACATGAGTGGGAGGAACTAAACTGAAACACAACTTTTCTTGGATCAGTTTCATTTGTTGCATTTGCTGACATCCTAAAGTATAAGAGAGATAACACACACACACACACACACCTTCCTCCTATCACACAAGCTGATCTTCCCCAGTGTGGAAACGGGCCTGGTTCTGGTCAGATGCAGCTGGGGTGCAGGTTCATTTTCCTGCAGCCAGTGAAACTGATTTCCTTCATTTGTCACACTGATAGAAGGTCTGACTCACTCCTGCTTAGCAGTCACAAAGCCTTTGTTAGTGACTGGAGAGTAATTACTACGCTCTGCTTTCCACTGCTGGCTCACCTAAAATTCATCAGCGATGTCTCGCCGTTGAAAAGAGTGGTGTGAAATCCAGCTCATCTTCCTGCACTGTGAAGTTCCTGAACTCTCAATATGTATCATAAGTACTGACAACTACAGTATTACAGAATTATAGTAAAAAAAAGAGAGAAATTTGGGGGGATAGCAGCAGAGTCCTTGAATAAAACAGAAAGATCAAACGCTGTCACAGTCTCTTCATCCCTTCAGAAACAGAAGTCAGTCCTTGGTTTAGGTTTGACAGTTAATCACTTCTGTTAGTCAGCTTGCCTGATTACTGTTCAATAATTACAGTTAAAATGATAGTGAGATTCTTAAAACTCTCATTTTTGTGATATACGAGGGTGGGCTGAAAGGTTCATAGGCAGACCACGAAGTCCTGAACAGCAGAGATGACCTCATCATCGATGTGATACCAAGTGTTTTTTCATGTTGGGGAACAGAAAATAGTCAGATGGTGCCAAATCAGGAGAATATAGAGGGTGATAGTATGGACTTTTTGAAGGTAGTCAATGAACACGATGCCGTTTGCACCCCAGAAGACGGAGACCATCACCTTCCCTGCCGATGACACCACCTTGGGCTTCTTTGGTGGGGGAGAAGACGGGTGTTTCCACTGCACGGGCTGCCGTTTGGTCTCTGGCTCAAAGTGATGAACCCAACATTCATCTTGGGTGAGGAAACACTACGTGATTTTACTTCTCTTAGACAGCCGCCTTAGACACTGTGGATCATAGTATTTTAATTTCTCGTTTAGAGCCGTTTGTGGGTTTCCAAGTCTTAGAGTGGCTTAGGTTATATTAGGCTATTAGGTCCTTTTATGTTAACCTAGGCGATTTTAGATCATTATGTACAGTACTTTGGTCAGTGGTTACTGTTTTTTATAGTGCTTTATAAATAAACTTGGCAAAACGCCTCCAGCAGGAACAGTTTTCTCGAATATTTTGCAAAGACTGCGCGTTGTTGGAGGTTGTTGAACTAGCTTGCTTTTTAGGCACTAATCTGTCAGGCTGGCATCTCCTGCAGCTCTCTCAGACATGCCTTGACAGGGCTTGTTTCCTTGTTAAGCAGTAGGGAATGTAAACACATGGCGTTGCTATAGCAATGATATTGTGATATCATGTATTTTATATCATACCGGTATTATCGCAGATTATATGATACAGCACAGCCTTAATCACAGCATCATCCCTGCCTTCACACCATGTCCCTCCACTCCAATCTTCTGTCACTTTCAGTTCTCCCAACCCAGTGCCAATGCTTCTGCAAGTACTCGCCACCATTTCCTAAAATTATCCATCTCCGGTTTGGAACTCACAATTTCCACTATTCTTCTTTCTCCACTGAGTAAACAAACAAGTTGTATTACAATCTCGTCCGCCTCTCTGTATTACTGTGGCACCATGATGCTTTAATTAGCGACTGTGAGAGTTTGTCTCTTGGCGTCTCTTCCTCTCTGCACTCAGCCGTTTTACTCGATGAGCCACCGAGCAGCTTGAAATGACAGCAGCCACAGAACCAGTAGGAGGAACTGAATCACGTCAAGGCTGAGAAACATTGTAATAAATGCTGTGAGGGTTTGAAACTTTTCTTAATACTAACCGTCAAATGATGAATGATGATGAAGTCCCAGACTTCAAAAATAATGACAATTTTGGAAAAAACTGTAAAGACTAATAAGCTAAATTACTTTACTCTTTGCTATGCATTATGTGCATATTTTAGGCCTGTATGTGCAAAGCAGCTGTATAACTGAGGGTCTCAGTGTTACAAGTCCAGTGGGCCCGCCATGGTTAACGTGACCTCCCACCTGGACTATGCCCCAGAAAAAAAATTACATCCATTGAGTCAAGTAATGTTTCTTATTTTCCTACTGTTCATTTTAATGGTTTTACATTTAAAACAAATGCTATTTGTTGATTTATGTACTAATCATCACTTTATGTACAAAATGTTAAACATGACATTTACACATTTCTTTTACTTCATGCTAGAAAAGCTATCAAATGAGCTCTAAGGTGATAACTCACATCCTTCATTCTCCCGTCACATCCGACTGAATAATGTAGCATCCCAGCCAAGCACAATGCAGTGACCTGTCACTTAAGTGGACTTATTATGCTTTTTGTGACTTCCTGTTAATTTCAGAAATTCAATTCAATTCAACTTTATTTGTATAGCGCCAATTCACAACAGTCGCCTCAAGGCGCTTTGTATTGTAAGGTA
>JAVDPK010001950.1:317667-335811 GCA_034780415.1 Cichlasoma orientale
TATTTTGAAAAAAATGTCAGAAATGTTTTCTTTGTGTAGCTACAGCCCGGCTACCAGGCTGAGCGGTGTTCGTGCTTCTTTACAGCTATGTCCAGATTCATTCAGACCTGCCTGCCTTCAGCCGTCCACCGGTTCCTCTTCAGCCAATCAGAGGAGTTTCCGGTGGCTCGCCTAGTCTTCAGAGCCCTGTTTGGAGCCGCGAGCGGTACAGGTAAGATCTCCAGCAACACACCTGGGGGCTGCGCTAGGAAGCCAGTTAATCCCAGAGTTTAACCCCCCCGCATGATATAAGCCAGCACAAACTCTGAAGTTAAGAAGACAAAGACAATCGTCACATTTGGAGGATTTCTTGAGTTTGGCAGCAGTTGTGCTCCTCCAGGGTTCAGTGAAAGCAGCAGCAGGAGGCACTGGGCTGCTTTCACTGGCGGCACTTCTCTGCGTCCGAACCAAAAACGGAGCTGACAGGATGGAGTTCCTCTGCAGAGCAGTCTGAAGCCTCCCAGGGTTCAGACCTATGACTCATCTACACTATAGTATAATATCATATATACTATTGTATAATATTCAGAAACAAAGTCTTCAGCAGGCCTAATTACTCTTAATAAATCAACTGTTATTATGACTTATTTAGATTTATTTAGTTGTTGCAATTATATTTAATATTATATTATTTTGTTACTTTATTCATTATTATTGTAAATATTAGATTTGAGGTCTTTTTGTCTTAAATTGAATGTTATTTGAATTAATTTATTATTTTGTAATTGTTTCTGTTTATTATTAAATGTTTATCTTACATACTTAAATACTATTAATTTAAAATTCTTCTTCAAAGTTTACTTTCCAAGTATTTTTTATTATAAAAGGATATTAGATAAATAAGTGATATTTGATGTATATTTGATATGATGTGATATTTGACCCCTGTTGTCTGTCTGTCCCTCAGTCCTGTTCCTGGGCATTGTCCACAACCTCCCACTGACCTTTGACCTGAAGGTGGCAGTAGGATGTTTATTTGTTGGTGAGGAGAAGTCACACACTCTGTTCACATCTGTTCTCTGAAACATGTAGAAGCTCACTGGTGTGTGTGTGTTCCAGCTGTGTGTGTCGCAGGCGGACTGCTGTCCTCGTCCTTCAGGTGTTTGGTCCTACTCATGTTTCCCAGCATGCTCGGCTCTCGTGGCCGTTCCTACTTGATGCTGCTGACCCTGTCTGTGCTACTCACAGGTAAACATACACCTGTAAAGTGTGTAGAAAGTAACAGCACAGCACTGCAGCTAAGTATAGCTATCATTATCAGTTACTGTGATCTTTTTCTTGGTCAGTAAGTGAGTAGTATCAATGAATAGCTCACAGTAATGTCCTTGTGTCCAGTGCACGGTCCAAAACATCATTAAATCTGGAGGAGGAAACATTTCTCATCATTTTCAGCTCTTCTGTTCTCGTCATTCTAGCAGACTAAACCTTCTAAACTATCAGTCTAAAAAGTGTTTTCCCTCTGCTCCCCACAGCCGTGTGTTTACGCCCTGAGAAGGTGACAACATGAATCATTTTATACTGATGTCTGCAGTGACTGCGGCTCTGCGGTGCTAAAGCACCACAGATTAAATGGCACACAGCAGGACTTTTATCACCAAACATTAAACTAAAGCTGTTCAAAATCAAATCAAGTTCAGCATTCAAACCACCAGCTGTCACTGCCCGTCTCCACTGACTGCATCTGAACTTTGACCTCATGTTTACAGATATACATGTGTAAATGCACACAAATCTTTTCTCATATCACTTTGGGAAACACTGATATATCGACTGCATCTACCAGTGTCCACTGTTGATCTGTTGCTACGGTCACATCAGTTTTGCACTGGTTTGAAGTTCAAAGATGCTGTGAAGGAGAGCTGAATGGCTTTAACAGTTCTTTTTCCCCTCAGTGCAGATCTCTTTGTTTTTCTTGACCAAAGGAGGAATTAATAACAAAAACAAAATAAGCAGAAAGGAAACAATATCAGCGTCGGCCCAGAATTTGACAATCAGTGCATCCTTAATGTGAGCCTTTGTGGTTTCTGGATGATGTGTCCTGTTTGCAAACTCTTGTCTCTTTAATAATTAAAAGAAGAATTTCCAAAAATCATTTGAGGAAAAAAAGAAGGAAAAGCTGAAAATTCAGAAGATGAATCCAAACAGAAAGCTGATCCTTAGGACCAAACATGACAGATACAATAATGTTAAAGTTAAATGTGTTTAAACATGTTTTAAGAAGCGATTTGAAGGAAGTCTCAGATCCTGTGAGCATCATCATCTCAGGCAGGTCATTCCCACGCCGAGAGGTCCCCAAGGCAAAAAGATCACATTTAGATTTAAGCTGGTAAACGGGGTCCACATCTGTGCTGTGGAGCTCCAGACCCAGATGTGCTTTAAAAGTGATGAATAAAATATTAAAATCAATTCTAAACTGTACAGTCAGTAAGGACTGGGCTGATGTGATGCCAGCAAGAAGCTTGTGGACGTACTGGTTTTATTCTTTAGATGGTTCTTATTTGAAGGAAGCAAGGCCAGACTGAACAGTGAGATTTATGATTTTGAATTGAATAAAATCGTCCAGCATTTGACTGCACTGAGTCCGTCCGGACCAGCAGCCAGGCTGTCCACAGGCTTACTGGAATGCAAACCTGTGTGTTATCTGAGAGAGATGAAAAGAGACGCTGGGAATTTGGATAATTTGGCTGAGTGAACACATTAAATAAAGAACACAAAACAGGACCCAAAATTGAATCTTGTGGTACACCAGTGTTAATATGAGCTGTAGACTTTGAGTAGTTAGCTTGGTGATTGAATGGGTCTGATTAACATGTGTTCAGTTGAATTTCAATTCAACGTATTTATTTCTCTAAACGTAGCACAGAGTAAGGAAATGGGTGTTTGATCGATTCTTTCTTTGTTGTAACAATGCTTCTTGGCAATAAATCTGACACCGCTGGAAAGTCTGTTCATTCCCCTTAAATGGGGCCACATTTTTAAGGAAAATGCATTTGTGGGTTGAGCAGCAGAGTTGAGTATGTGGGCTGTGCCCATGAAAAACTTGCCAAATCTTGTCTGTCAGTGTCAAACAGCTTATTCTGCTGTGACTCTGGTTTGGTGTTGTTTAGTGAGTTGGATGATTGAAGTCTGAAGAAACGAGACATGTTGGCAATTTAACAATTTAGCAAACAGGGGCCTCAGCAGCATGCAGAAGAACCATACACAGCCACAACAGCCTGGCACCTCCTCCTCATACTGGTCACCAGCTTGGCCACACGCTGCTGTGGGATGGCATCACATTCTTCAGCCAGCATTTATTGCAAGTCAGCCAGTGTAGTTGTGTTAGTCACTCTGGTACAAACAACACACCCGAGGTTATCCCACAAATGTTTGTTGCATCCTCTCCACTCCCAAATTCTGGAGCTAGTCTCTGATGAACCCGCTCTGTGGGGGTGAGCGTTGTCATCGTTCGGTCACAGACTGGAGATATGGGATCGCGGCTGGTTGCAGAATCTCATCTCGATATCTCTCCGCATTGAGATTGCTTCCAATACATGGGAGCAACCCGCATACTCAACTCTGCTGCTCAACCCACAAATGCATTTTCCTGGCAAACGCGGCTCCATTTAAGGGAAATAAACAGGCTTTCCAACAGAATAAGATTTATTGCTAAGAAGCATTGCGTCATGATCCCACAGCGGTCCATGACACATTGTTACAACAAAGAAATAATCCACCAAACACACATTTCATTACTTTCTCTGCTAAGTTCATATAGCACCAAATCACAACACCAGTGGCCTCAAGGTGCAAATTTTGTGTCATGTGACGCTGTCCTGTCTGCAGGTCCTATTTCAAACATCCAGGGTAATGTGGAGGCCGCCGCGGTGTCGGTGAGCTGCAACCTGGACCTGCAGGTCCGTCACAGCAAATTAGTGTGGAGAGAAGCCATCAAGCCCTTTCTAATCATCACGCAGGAGGTCATGGTGAGAGCTCTCATATTTTTGTTTAATGGACTGGTATTTATACAGCACTTTCCCACTCTCACTGAGCACTCAAAGCACTTTTACACTGTGGGCCACGTCTGTCCCACATTTCACTTTAATTCATCCAGATGTTGAGATTTTTGAGCCTGGACAGTTGAAATGTTTGACCTACTTTGCTGTGCTCTTGGTAGCTAGGATTTATCCTCTGGGGACTTTAAATATGTGCTGCTTTGTGTTGCTACACTCAGCTGGAATATTACTGGGTTTGGTTCATGAATATTTGCCCCAAATTTCATCATATCTCATCCAGCAGTTGTCAAGATGTCTGGGAAAGTAAAATGCTTGAGGTTTGCATTTTGCTGCTTATAGAGATCTTCACTAATATTAACTGGATTCATCTTCTGGGTATTATGAATATTTGCCCCAAACTTTGACTGCTGAGTTAAAACTCAGGTAACCGAATGCACCTGAGTGCCACCTCAGATTAGCTCAATTTCAAAGAAACACTCAGTGTTCAAGGGAATGAAGCTCGTTAGATGAAGTCAGTTCACCTGTGTGATTACTCCACCTCAAAAGGGTGTGGCATAATACTTGGGAAGGAAGGAAGTGTTCAGTTTATGATGTGTTTAATAGTGTTTGATGCTGCAAACAAATAGATTTTTAATTTTGATTTGGGTATTGTAAGCATATGTTTCAAAGTAATGATTAAATAGACGTTTGCCTAATTTAACATAATAACCTTAAGAGTTATGAGACGATTGCATACATTTTTCTTTTTTTAAAGGTTATCAGCGTAACTAACTAAGCACCTAATCAGCTCCTGCCATGAACGTGAACTGGGAATAAAAAGGAAAGAAACAAGAATGGGTGTCCTGCAGATCCTTTGATGCTGTCTAGGCTGGTGTCCAGTTTGGGCAGAGCTGAACTAGTCATGTAGAATAATATAGATACAAAACAGACAGTTGGGTTTTTTTTTCAGTGGATGTGGTGAAACTGAAGGGGTCTCAGATCCATTTTCCTATTCCAGGATGATAAAGCAGATTTCGAGTTGGAGGCTCTAAATGTCAGCAAGAAGTTTCAGGACATCAGAGATGAAATCGTCCTTCAGTACGGATACGACCGATTCGAAACGAAACGCGGCGGCAGGAACAGCACGCAGGAGGAGTTCACCGCCAAGACTTTAAAGCAGTGCGACAGTAAGTGAGCCCTCAGAAACAGACGAGAGATAAAGCTCAAACGTTTCAGTAAAATTAAAAAAAATTTTAAAAAAGTTCCTTAGGCCAATCAAGAAGAGCTGTATTTAAAAAATATATATCATTTTAAATATGGCCTCAAAATTAATTCAAACTTATTTCACACATGCGTTACAAAATTAGGTTTAATAAAAATAAATTAACAGTGTGGTGTGGTTCGCAGGTGTGGTGGCTCAGGGTGTGCAGCACTGCGCTGAATGGTTCGACAACAGGTGGACGGCGTGCATGGAGACGATTCCTGTCCCCGTCATCAACTCCATCCTCTGTGTTTCCATGAAGTTTCACTTCCTGTGTAACATCATGAGAGGTGAGAGGTTATATGAAATCCAGCTGACTCAATGATGATCAGATATACTCGATTTTTTTTTTTTTTTTTTAAGGTTTAGATTTTTAGACAGAGATAATCAGAAGCAGCTGAGTAGATATCAGCTTACTGCAAACATTTTCTAAATGTCCTCATGAAAATATTAAACTACAATTTGAAGTGATGTAAAAACGGTGTCGGGTAGTACAGTTTTTTTTGTCCACCAGAGAGTGATCGCAGGTTGATTCTGTCAGAATTGGGGTCAAAAATGATATTGGCTGACTTCCTAATTATGATTAGTCAAGTCAAGGTTAAAACCTCAACGTGATCTTTAAAACATTTAGCAGTTTTTTGAAAAATGGTAAATTAACTAAACCTATGAGGAGAGTGTGAAGAAACAACATCTATGATGCTATGTTGTGTTGTAATATCAAATGAAACTGAAGTAGGATCGGGCTGTACTGGTTGGGATTGTCAACATTAAAACTTTGTGGTAAAATGCTCCCACCTTGTGGTGAAAGTTTTCATTAAAATTGGCAGAAGTGTTTTTTTTTAATTTTTTTTTTACAAAAAGTAAATTTAATTTTGAAGGGATTTAAACATTAACTTCAGTACTCTGAATGGGACATCATGCTAACAGGCTAAAAGATGAAATGTCTTTGCACATGAAGGACAGATTATTTAGTGTTTCAGGGTAGTTAATCCTGGTGTTATGGAACTTGGAGTCTATTTTTTTTTTTTTCTGAACCCCACAGAATGATATCATTTGCTACGTTGAATGTTTTATGGTAAATATACTGCTGTTGTGATCTTGAGCTTCAGTTCTGCTTCTCCTCCTGTCAGTGATGAATCCGTGGTGCAGGGATAACATTCCCGTGGAGGGAAACTTCGGGCAGTTCTTTGATCAGCTGAATGCTTCTGTCGACCTGCTGTCCAGAGAGTTTAGGGCCGAGCTCGCTGTAGAGGTCAGACCTACACCTCCTGTCCTCTAACACCACCCACAGGACAAACTCAGAGTGTGAGTCAGTAAAATGTCACCTGTGTAACATCTTGCAGGAGGAGGAGCAGCAGCCGGTGCTGGGCGGGGTTCCGCTGGACCAGCAGTTCACTGACGCTGTTAAAACATCCTTCCAGAAACTGACGTCAACGATGGGACGGGTGCTGGATATCCTGCGGCTGCTTCTCTCCTTCACCTTCATCACCATCTTCACCCAGTAAGCAGCTCACATTCATCAACATCTTTGTCACATTGGGAGTGGCGCCTTTATCTCCACCTTCTTTTCTCCTCTGCAGGGCGTTTGGGTACCTCAGACAGTACAGGAGGGACATTTACTTTGACAACGTCTACATCACCACCTACTTCAAACGGATTGATGCCCGCAGAAAGAAAGCGGTATCATCATCATCCTCATCATCCTCACTTCTATACATTTCAGTCTGACCGTCTCATGATCTCCTGTGTTGCGTTTAGGGGAAACGCTGCCTGCTGCCGCTGAAGAAACCAGAGAAAAACAAGCTGATCGACCCCTGCACTCTGAAAATTTACCCTGAAGAGGTCAAACAAGTGGTGCGTTCAAGAGCAATGTGGAGACTCTTGGTTCATGTTAGCAGTATTTATTCATGTATTCATCACAGACTGGGGGTGGGGGGGGGTTGTAGTCATCACTCCCCACTTTCTGTGTGTGTCTTTACAGGGAGTGACGAGCTTGGAGCCAAGATAGCAAACTCTAATCACATTCTGCTGCTGTAATAAATCAGCCATTTCAGGTGTGTGTGTGTGTGTGTGTGTGTGTGTGTGTGTGTTGGCAGATGTCAGGTGTGCTTCAGGTGCTGACGGTTGCTCTGCTGTCCATTGTTCTACTGACTGTCAACTTCTCTCTGTGCCACGTCCTGGACATCATCAGCAGACACACCTTCACCCAGTTCAACGTCACCAGTAAATGCGCACACACACACTCATATACACCTCTCCAGTCTTAAATCCCATTCACAGGACGTGTGTGATTTCAGCATTAGCTCTGAGTGCGTTTGGAGCTGCTGTGGGTCATTCGATGGCCTGTTGCTGAACCAGTAGGGTGACCGGAGAGCGACTCCTGTAAAGTGTGTTGATGATGTGTGATGTGAGCTACACACAGATTCTGCTATGGGTGGATTTTTTTCAAAATGAAAGAGCTGAGAAAAAAAAAAAAAAGCAAATTATAAAAAAGCAAGCATGTTATTTATGAAGATGTAAAAAAATATTACTACTGACCTGTATGAAGTAAAAGTATCTTATCAGTGGAACTGGTAACATTTTCAGAGTCTGTGAAAGCACATAATTGGGATAGAACATATTCTGTTTCTTCTATTTTTTTGTCATCAGATTGGAAAATGGGCTTTATTTCTGATTTTGAATAATTTCTTTGAAACCCTCAAAGCAACCACACCTCAAAGGAAGAGATGATAGTGGTGACATTTTATAAAATGTGTGAGGTGAATAAAGTCAAACATCATCTGCACATAAAATTATGAGGATTATTTCCATTGTTGGATAAATACGAGGATAACGGCTTTCAAACTTGTTCATTTTTCACATGTCCTTAAAGAGCAAAAATCTGGACGTTTATGGGTCAGAAGTGCTGCTTATTAAACTCGCTGGACTGATCACTGTGTCTCTGGAT
This sequence comes from Cichlasoma orientale, assembly GCA_034780415.1. Taxonomy (NCBI): domain Eukaryota; kingdom Metazoa; phylum Chordata; class Actinopteri; order Cichliformes; family Cichlidae; genus Cichlasoma; species Cichlasoma orientale. Next base: position 325,889 of record JAVDPK010001950.1, read on the forward strand.
CCTCTGCAGGTAGTCATCAGATCGACATCAGAGTGGGCGGGGACAGCATAATGGCCCGCCTCCTGAGGACGACAATTTCAGCCTTCAACAGCTCGTCCAGCCTCAATATCCAAAGCGACAACCAGGGTGGGTCACAGGTCAAAGGTCACACGATATTCTTTTAACATTTACTCATAGTGACCAAATTATGAAAGAAGCAGAGAATCAGACTGAGGCCGAAAAGAAGACTGCTAAAGGGCAGTATATAACACTACTGTTGTCCTGACAACATAATTAAAATTTCATGTCACGTTTAAATGATTTACTCACTAATGAAATCATTACATGTGTCATAGATCTGTTTAAGAATCGGAAGCCGTTTGCTCACATGATCCCTGAGTTTACACTGATTTCACTATATTCAAGTACAGATATTACACAAGTGTTTGTCAGTTACAGCCTCGGCTTTTGGATGATTCTTAATTTATCTAACGTAGGAGTAAATGTTTTATAAGTCATTTGTGTCTGAATATTTTTTTTCCTATTTGACTACTGAACATCCGATGGTGGGCACCAGTTTTTCTCATAGTGTTCTTCCTGTCTCCCCCCTCAGAGTGTATGTCCCCCCCCTCCATTCTCTCTGCTGAGGTCTACGTGAGCTGTGTGGGTTTGGTTCTGCTGATGGCGCTGTTCAGCTGCCTTCAGGTCTACACCAACCGCCTCCGACGGGTCATCGCAGCCTTCTACAACCCCAAGGTACACACACACACACACACACACACACACACACCCACACTCAGCAACGCAAAACCACATTCATACACTCCATCATCTCTGAGAATAAATCAAATGTGTCATAAATGAAGTAGCATGTCATCTGCAAACAAACAATGAGGAATATTTAAATTTTTATATGGTCAAATATGAGGAAACTTTGTCACAATAGTGTGCTAATATTTTATGTATGGGTGTCATGTTATAATGTTGGAGCAAAGCAACAGATGTTCAGTATGTCTGAGGCATCATCATCCAGGTTTCTGGGTATTTTCTCTCGAGCTTGTCCACGCACTTGTCCCCCTGAGAGGGCGTTTGTTGCCCCCACCCTCCTCCTTCACTGCCACACTCACATAAATACACTCCCTCATGTGTGATATTAAGTCAAATACATCATATAGATGTAGCAAAATGTCATCTGCATGCAAAGACATTAAATGAGGATGTAAATGGAACAGGTCATAACCTTAAACAGGGAACAGCTGATTGTGCTGCAGAGATTGCTGCACGCACTAAAATCAGAGGTTTGTGTGTGGTTAATACGGGGATTTCTTTTCAGTGCAAAGTTCTCAGCTTTTGCTTCTTTATCTCTGTTTTATTGTCCGGAGCGCTCCGCTGATTATTCAGTGTGGTCTGCGGCGAATATCAAAGCTCTTCCCTCGTCTTTGTGTGTGTCCGTTTCCTGGCCTCTTTTGTTCCAGCTTTATTATTTCCTTCTATCGTCACCGCTGTGCTTGTTGTGTTTGGTCTTAACTGATCACAGAAAAACAAATAGACAGAGATTCAGCTCGAGCGTGTGCACCGGCCGGCTCTCTGTCCGGATTATTTGTAGTCACAATAGTACTGTTTGTAGTGACAATAGCAGTACTTGTAGTGCTTAATAGTAAACAGAGGAACATAAAACGAGTCTTTGTTTTGGTTTGAGCTCACATTGGTCGCTGTGATGTCACTTCCTCTCCTGAACTGATGAAGAAGCAAACGGCTCAAACTCATTAGCACTCATGCACACACACACAAACATGCACAAACGTTGTTTAAACCTGGAGAGCTGCTGTAAATCTGATCTGAGAGCAGATTAGTGTAAGAGCATTACAGCTGAGCAGCACTGACAGGCTGAGCTGTGGCCGAGAGACATTCAAGCAGAGAGAGAGAGGCGGTGAATGAATTAAAGAGGAGGTTCAGATGCACACGTGCTCTGCAGATTCATATTCAGCACTTTGCAGGCCAGCATTAGCTGCTGATGGTGACAAATTTATAATGGAAACCCACTCAGCACCTGACCGGCCTGTGAGAAGGTATTCACCCTGTTAATCCAAGGAAGCTACAGCTCCCCCAGCAAACTGGGGGGGACGGCACAGGTCCATAAAAACTTAAAGCTTTACTTGATTTAAATTTGGCTCATCTCCCGTTTGAGGTTGTCCTCTCAGACAGCTTCCAGGGAGCTGCTAGTTTTCACTTTGCTCCCTGGAGGTCTTGTTCTGACCACAGACCTCAAACCTGTATACCTAGTCTAAAGAAGCTAACTGCACTCCATGAGTGCCTGGCAGCACAAACAAATTAGTTGCTAAAGCCTAGACACACCCACAATGGCTGACTGAAGGCTGGACAGTCCTGATCTCCAAGGATCCCCAGAAGGAACCGGTGCCATCCAACTGCTGGCCAATAACCTGGAAACTCAACAGTGGTCTCTGTGGCAATCTGAGCACTCGGGGCAGTGACCCCCAAACTGGGAGAATGGCTCCAGCAGATTCCAGGAATGACATCCGAGATCTCTGTCCAGAAGAGCGCAGTCCTGGGAACAGCTAAGATAGTGTGCAGGACCCTCAAGCTCCAAAGTCTCTGGTAGAGGACCCGAGCTCGGAGGACAAAGACCGCCCACAAGATGAATGGGGATTTTTTATTTTTTATCCACACACCATACATGCCGACACTTCTGTAGCAATATCACTGATGTGAGCATAATATGCAGAGCTGGTCAGGTGGCTGTCATTTTAATGCAACACTGGCAAGAAAAAGATAATTTAAGCCAAAGCAGTGACAGTAATAAGGTGCACTGTTGTACATGCAGAGAACAAATTAGGTGTCTGCTACAGACCGAGCAGTATGAGTGACGTATACCCACCTGAGCACAAAGTCAACAACAACGCAAACCAGGCCAATGCTGAAACCTTCCTCTGCTTTGAGCTGAGCGACTGAAGCGTCTGCCAGCGTCAGAGGCAAAGCGACTCGTGATGAGCGAATCGCTTCCTGCATAACTTTAGTCTGGTCTTCAGACCGGTTTGCAGGTTAGAGGACTGGTTCTGGTTCTGTGGTGTGTTTAGCGTTCTGACGTTTCATGCTTTTTCATTTTATTTCAGGGGATTTCAGGTCAGCTCTGCTTCATGTCAAAATTTTAGGGAGAGATTTAAATCACTTATGTAACTCACTTTAATTATTGTCTTTTAGATGTCAGCTCTTCTGACAGAAATATGAAGCGTAAAAATACTTTCCATGTCTTTAAAACATGATCCTGTCTGTCTGTCTGTCTGTCTGTCTGTCAGAGGGAGAAGAAGAGAATCTTGTTTCTTTACAACCTACAGATTCACGCACGGAAATGCATCATCGGCCAAGCACAGAGGAGCAGGACGGTGAGTGGCTTTCTGGTTAACAGCCCAGTTCCTACATGTAGATCTTCCTGAACCTCTGATTCTCTCTGAAAGCTGAGAAGAACGGGACCACATTTCACTGAAGTCCAATACCAGAGGTCTTTTATTATCATTTATTTAGAGAAGAAACGGAAGGATCAGCAAGTTTGATTTTTCAGTTCACTGTGTAATGGATTTTTAATGGGTCTGTTTGAGGTCTCACTAATTTTTAAGGAGGCCTGAAAAAGGGTTGGTGTGAATGCAGCCTTTAGGAGTACGATGACCTCACTGCTGATGGGTGTTTTGCCTCTACGAGAACAGCCGGGCTGCGTTACTCAGAGCTGTAGGAAGATCTTTGTGAGATTAGAACTTCAGAGGTGGATGGTCAGGCCTGCTTTCATGTTTTGATCTGTTCTCCTTGATTTTTCCTCATAAATGGATTTATATTTACTGTGCACAAAGGCCAAACCTGTGAACTTGGAGAGTATGTTGAGTTCATTTTTATGAGCAGTTCTCCTGTTTTGGCTAAAAGTTGTTCTCCCCTCTGTGTGCAGGGGAGGAGGGGTGGGTCTGACTGGAAAACTTGGCAGTCAAAAGTTATTAGCAATGAGCATATCCTGGATAATCTTCCTTTCTGAGTCTTAAAATGACAGAAATTTACAAAAAGGACTGAATATTTTATTCAAAATGTATAAATATCCAACCTATAAACCCATCAGTACAGTGTTTACAGAGGTCAGGGCCGAGGCCATTAAGCCGTAGACTTCTACAGGACCCGAAATCTTTTTGCATCCACACGCATCGCCCCCTGGTGGCCATTAAAAAGAATGCAGTTGGTTAAAATAATGAAAAGTTTAACTTCTACAAATTCTCATCACTCAGATGATGTATAACTCAAACTCATTCACACAAAGAAAGCTGGTCTTGTTTTAATTTCTTTTATTTTTTTAAACTTCAGTCATTGATTTAGATTTAAATCAGACAGTGAGTGTCCTTCCATCTGTTTCCTTTACAATACTGAAGCTTTGTTTTTGGATTAATATTATTGCTCTGCTTAGGTATGTGGTACATTTTATCGCAGGGTGTTGATGAGCTTGATTAACTATGTTATATATGCTTTCTGCTGATGTCTGCCTTCAGGTGTTCCAGCGCCTGATCCAGTGGGGGCGCTACCTACATCTACATCTATATCACCACGGGCAGCAAGCGTCCAGCTCATGGAAGACGCATTACGCCAACAATTAGAGGAGAGGGAGGAAGCTCCACCTGCGGCCCAAAGAAGACGACGAATCCAAAAGTTCTTCATCCTGTCCACCAGAGGTGGCAAAAGTACTGACATTCTGTACTTAAGTAGAAGTACTGTACAAGTACCTGCGTTAAAAACTACTCTGGTAAAAGTTGAAGTACTGGTTCAACTTCTTTACTCAAGTAAAAGTAAAGAAGTACAGGCTCTGAAATCTACTCAAAGTAAGAAAGTAAAAGTAGCTTTTTGGAGGATGTGTCTACCTCTTTCTTACAATTTACTCCATCTGAGTGAAGTTATCGCTCATTCTTTGGTCTGCCTGGAAATACAGCAGCTGTTGTAATTGTTGTAATTAAATTTTTCTTCAACACTTTGAATACCTGTATCTTGCTGCCATGGAAACCTACAGCCAAATGTATTTACCTCACATTAAAACCCTTTGAAGGCATCAGCAGGGTCAAACCGAGCTGCTAATGAAAGAACAATTCAGTCATTAACTAAACTGTACAGTAAGTACATTTGTTATACAGTTATACTCATCCGATTACTCGCCGTATGTACAGAGGAGTTATGTAAGCAGCTGATCTCTGCAGCAGGAGCAGCACGTGCTGCGTTCGCTTTGCTCACAGTTTCAGTCTGACTCAGGATCAGTTTACATCCGTGCTCCTCTGAGGTGGTCTGTGAACTGTGACCCATAATCCTCCTGAACGCACCAATTATTCAGCTGTCAGCCTGGACCACAGGAACACCATTAAAAGCTGATTTCAAACTTACATTAGTCCTTCTAAGGAACGCGTTAAGCATCTTTTGGTCTCTTTGGTTTTCTTTTGCTGTCTGTACACGGCATCAACCTGCCAGGAACTGCACATGAAAATTAGCCTGAGTGGCCAAAGTGTTCCTCCAAACAGCTCACCTGCGAAGTGTCCTGGCACATGCTGAACTCAGCTGGCTCTTCTAACACTGAACCCAGACACTTCTTTCCACTGCTTGTACTGTTGATGGATGAAAATGAAAAAAACAAACAAGAAAAATCACAAATTCTGTGAAAGTGCAACCAAAATTTTCAGACTGGCTGTGGAACATCACACAGGTGACAGGAAAAGAAGTGTTCGAATCCACTGCAGAAAGTGTGTGTGTGTGTGTGTGTGTGTGTGTGTGCCTTTTTATGCATGGATTTGGGGGGGGATGTCTGTTTTTCCGCTGGCTTCAGTAAATGAGTGAATGTCAGTATGAAGTTTGGGTTACCGGTGATGGAAGTCTGCAGAGAATGAATGTAAGTCAGTGTATTGTTCTCTAAAGTGTGCGTCACAGTTATGGGAGCAGCTGAAACTAAGCTTGTGGGCCATTCGGAAGGTAAATGCTGTTTCCTGTTATGGTTTTCAAAGTAAAGGTCTTTTAAGGGAGAGATGTATTTTCTGTTAGCTCATGTTGCATTTTTGCTGTAGCCGAGTCATTTTATGATAATATATGCATTGAGTATGTGAATGTTGCTTGTTGTGACAGCAAATAAAGTAATTTTAAAGGCAATTTTCTGTTTGTCTTAATATTTTAATTCTTACGTTTTTACTGATCTAATATGTGCATAAATTGTGAGGCACATGGGTTTGAAAATGATTCGTAATGTATATATTCTTCACTGTCTACCTTAAATGAATTCAATTTGGTTGGCAGTAAATACACAAAAAATACTGTAGTGACTGCACAATGCCACAATAGAAACGTGCTTATTATATATTTTTAAATTTTTCTCATTTTTAACATAAAAAGCATTTTTAAACAGTGTAGTTTCATGCTCATTAAGAAAAGACGATACGGTATTATAAACTAAAACATTTCCTGTGAGCAGTTTAAAAAAATCTAAATATTTCTTTAAGAAGAAAATCAGTACATTCAAATTCAGTGCTTTTCTGGTTAATACTGGATACTTTATTTCCATTTGAAGCATATGTCAATTTTTTTTATAACTTTGACAAGCCATTTGATGAGGAAATTGTAGTTATTAAATTGATTATAATCTTTTTGTGTTAAAATGGAAATGCAAAGTACTGAATTTGAAAGCACTGCTTTATATTGTATGATCTGTGTTAGAAATGAACACGTACAAACGTTAACGCTGGTGTTGTTTTATTTTGAAAGGCGGTGTCGCAGCGCTTCCGGTGCTGTCGGCCAGCCTGATGACGCCTCCGTCGGTCCCGGTATAAACGCGGGCGGTCCCGGGCGCGCTGTGTGAATGAGCTGCTTTAGGCCTCTTAGAACGGCCAGACGGGGCTGAGCAGACGGAGTCTTCCCGGTGCTGACGGTCATTTCTGGGCTATAGGAATAAATTTGGCTGGAGCTGCGCAGTTAGCGGTCCGAACCGGAGCGCTGATTCCACGCTACATTCCTACTACTAAGAGACACTCACCCGCCCGGGGTTCGGGACAGCAAACGGTCCCTTATGTGGGTGTTACATGGAACAGAAGCGGCATGGAGTTTCAGCGGGTCCTCTCCCAGCGCTTGGACACGGTGAGGTAACGGGAGCGGGACGGAGTTGCCTCATACACACACATAGTCAAGTCATAGGACAGCAGCAACCTGTTGCGGGTTGCCGGTGACGCAGTGAGGATGAGCGGAGCTGCCGGGCTGCTGCCGCTGCCGCCGCTGCTGCTGCTGTTGCTCAGTGGCCGTGCTGCGTTCATCGGCTGCCGGTCCCTGAACGCACCGCAGGATGTACGGGTTCTGCCTCTGGACGGACAGACGGACGGTACCGACAGTCTGACCGCAACGGTGACAGGTAAAGGTTACCGACTGAAGAGAAAGCAGTCATGAATATACCTCCTGGAGCTTTGAAACAAGTAAATTTATCTTAAAAATTACTCGTCTTTTTAAAAAAACTTTATTGAAAATAATCAAAACAAAAACAAGTAAAGGAAGCTCCTTAGATTAAAACAAATAAACTACAATCAATAATGATCAGGAAAATAACCATAAAGTTGCACACACATAATCTATATTTAATACAGTAAAATGGATTTTTAAAAATTATATTTTGCATGTTTGGATATCCAAAACCCAAAATGTGGGGGCTTTTCCTCAAAGGAAAATCACAAAATTGAAGTGGGTAAGTGGAAGAAAATGAATTGATGCAAATTACTTTATTTAATTATTTATTTATTGGGGTTTCATTATACATGAAATCGATTTTTTTTGTTTATCATATGAACAGAAAAATACAGGCAAATACATAGACCTGTAAGTAATGTAACACAGTGCCTTCCACTGTATGGATAGCAGTGGTGCATAGTCATCCTCCAAAGGGCCAATTTTAGTTTAGGACAAGCCCAAAATGTAGATTAAAAAAAAACAAAAACCTGTTGCACAAAATATTTCATTAAAAACAGTCAGTAAAGGATTGTTTCATGCTCTGTAGTCCTATTGGTGAAAACAGTCTGTCAGCCTGTTCATATGTGTGTGTTACTGGGTTTGTGTCTGTAAGTCTGTCTTTGCGGGTACCAATGTGAGTTTTCACCCCTGGGCGTGAGGACCTGCCTTTGTTCAGCCAGAGCAGTGATGGCCGTGTTCGGCGTTTGTCTGACACGATGGTCAGTGTCAGAAGGCCGGGAGCCCAGCAGGTGGATTAACCTTTCACCTGGATTAAACTGTCGACCATTTGTCGCGATCCTGGATTTCTTCGTTCTTTGAAACAGTTTTTGGTTGCCATAGCAACACATCTGTGAGGTCAGACCCACTTGGAAACATTTTTATTCAGCATTTCCAAGATTAGGTGACGGTGACCTTAATCTTTGCCAATACTGAGATCATGAATAACGAATCCACTATTTTCCCAAAGCTGGGGTAGACTTAAAAGAGTAATTGATTAATTATTTAAGTGAATTTCTCTGAACTTTAACTAAAATTCAGCTGGGAAAAATACTGAAAAGTAAAATCAAAAATAAATGTGAATTGAACTAAACATGACACAGTTTGGTTTGTTATAAATTTGGACTTTGGAGGTGCAGAAGTAATAATAATAATTCCAAAACATAATCATCTTTTTATCTCTATCTTGTTTTAATTATCACTGGAAGCCAAAATCTTAGTTGAAATTAAAATTGGACTAATTGCACAGCCCTAGTTTCAGCTCTGTTTAACTAAAATGATGAATAATATATTGGAATGTCATTAATGTCCATGTCAGCTGCCTCACTAATCAGTCCATTCGGAGCGCAATTGGCTAAACAAGGGTGACAAAGTGACTACAGGGGTTCTAACAAAATGATTAGTGGATATATATGGATGGATTTCAGCTGATTTATCTGGTTCCTCGATCCCTTTTTAAACGCCGTTTAGCTGTTTATTTATGGGTTAAACAGTTAACGGGAGCTGTACGTTAATAAGATACATGGGCGAACATGCCCAGTGTAGGGTGTGCATGCTGAAGGTTGTCTGAAGCAGTACAGGAGGGAACAACGTATGTAAATGAGGGTGGTTACAAAGATAGTAGTGCAAATGGGCGCAACCCTTGACATCCTTCTAATTTAATGCCTGGCATGTTGCCATGGTAGCTAATCTGACTGCCTCTCTGTAACCTGCTGTAATGTAAACATGACTTTCCATCCTGCGGTGATCAGCCCGTCTGATCAACACCCAGAAACCAACACCAGACTGCTGAATTCACACGAGCTGGTACTGAAGTGTCCGTCTGTGGGCTCCACCATGATTCTGCTACAGAGACTTTGTCCTCAGAGAGATCAGACTGCCTGTAACTGGCTCACAGATGGCAGGCATCAGTGGCGCGCTCAGATTGATTTTTAGTAATTGCTAAGTATAAAACTAGCCATAAAAACAAAATGATACTGGTGTACTGTCAAAAGCTGATGTACTGACCTCTGTCTAGAACCCTGTGTTCCCATTTCTCAGTAAGAAGCTGGAGTTCACTGTCTTTGTGCTCTCAGGTGTGGACAGAGGGAAGCACCCACTGCTGGCGAAAACTCGCCCCTTCGTTCTGGTGGACGGACAGAGACAGAGCCTCGCGGAAGCTTTACAGGTCAGTGGAGTGAAAACGGCATTTCGAACTGGTTTTAGTGGTTTATTATTGGAGTTGTTGGACTTTAATGGGTCACAGTAGACTTGACAAAGTTTATATTTGTTTATTAGTGCTGTTAAATGCAGTGTTACTGACAGATTGCTGGTAGTTTATGGTGTTTTGCTGATTTGCTGCTAAAGCTTCATTAGTGGTGTGTCTGTGGTAGGGCTGCAACTAATGATTATTTTGGTTGTCGAATAATCTGTCATTTTTTTTATCGATTAGTCGATTAGTCAAC
>JAVDPK010001952.1:2148-14051 GCA_034780415.1 Cichlasoma orientale
CACACACACACACACACACACACACACACACACACACACACACACACACACACACACACACACACACACAGAAAAAAACAGGTGTAATGTGTAAGGTGTAAGCTAGCTTTACTACCAGGAATTTTTCATGCACTTCTTCCTGTGACTCCCAAACATCTCTGACATGATTTGTGTTGCTCAACAAAAAAGACACGTAATAAAATCATTTTCATAAAGACAATGTAAAACAATAATATTGGATCTACATATGATCAACTTGTTCCAGCAAACAAAAAAGAGACAGAGAAATGTGATGAACTTGTGCAAACTTGTAAGATGCAAAATATTATTTGTTTTTAATCAAATTTGCTTCAGGAAATAGAACATAAGTGGTAATGATCCTAAAAAAAAGAGATATTCAAATATGGAAAGGACAGATCTGTAACAGAGCAGTAACCATTGTTACATTTTTATTCACCTGTGTGCATGGAAATGTTTCATCACATCATAATATAGTCATGCATACACAATGTGGAATGTGCTGTGGGGATCGGTTATCTTTATGCGTGTTTTTTGGAACAAAGTGGAGTCTCAGAGTTCTGAACTCTTTAAGTGCCAGTTTGTTCATATAGGTTGTGTCTACCTGTAACCATTATTACATTAACTGACAATATTTCCCATTACTGTTCTGTAAGGAAAATTAGTCATTTAGCATTTAAAATCTTTTCTGATTTGTTGTCTTCTGTAAGGTTTGATAAAAATCTGTTTTTTTTTTTAATATTAGAATTTTGTTAACAAAGTAGTCTGCTTTTTCATTTGGCAAAAAACAGTGTATGCACTATTTCAGTAATTTTTATGGGGTTTCTTTGTTTTTGTTGTTCATAAATGTAGGTGTGATTAGTAATTTACACATTTTATCATAAATATAATTATACATTTATAGATGGATGGAACATCTAAATCACAAATATTTACTCAATATTTAATACATGTGAATGTCATTGAAACCAATCAGATCGTGTAGACAATATACTTTGATTTTTATTTGACAAATTTAAATTTTCATTTATAATTAATGACACAACTAAGATAAATTTTAATGGTATGTTCTGTATCTGTGTTTTTCTTTATAAAATAAGAATAAAGTGTTTCCCTGAGTTTCATGTTGACTGTAGTTAAATGAAACATCTTGATTCAGATTATGATCTGTGTTCCTTGAGTTTACTGAAGATACTGTCACACCAAACTGAGCATCCTAATTCCTTCCCCTGCACAATGACATGTTTTGACAGCAGTTTAATTTTTGTCTGTCAGCAGCATTGCGGAGAAACAATAAAACCAAGTCTCGTGGAACTTAGAAAAACAGGAAGAATAAGATTGCATTCTGTTAAATGTTAGCACAGATGTGAGTAACTTTGAAATTTGGAGTTGGTGCTCTCTGAGTGCCCTTCTCTTTGAACAGATGTAGACTGCAGTTACACATAAAGTTGTAGATCTAAAATCATTTGAAACACTTTCGTGATGGTTCTCTGGTGATTAGGGGCACCAGCCAGGTAGCTCTCCTGAAATGTTAGATTTTATTTCAACCCTCACAAAGGATGCAAAGCACAGCGACTTAATACCCTCTAACATTGAATAAAACATAACCCACACTCCGGGGCCTTACTACCATAAGTAAAGTGGTATTAGTGGCATTGAATGCTGCAGCGACACTCTGGGGCGGGCTATTGGGCAGCATCCAGAGGGTGTGTGGGTAAGTTAAAAAAACAAACACGGGTGGCCATAATTTAAGCGACACTTTGAATCTCTTGTTACATTTGCAGCCTGATGCTGGCTGTTGGATGGTTCTCGGACACCTGCCACCTTGGGGATCTGTTTTGTGCTCATGCTGGGGCAGCTTGCGTCTGGCAGGGTAGGACTCCATGTAGGGCCTCCTTCCTTTTCTGGGGTGTGCCATCAGGATGTGTTATTTATTTATAGGATGTGTAATTATTCTAATAAAGACAATGTAACAAGAATATTAGATCTACATATGATCAACTTGTTCCAGCAAACAAGCAAGAGACAGAGAAATGTGATGAACTTGTGCAAACTTGTAAGATGCAAATTAATAGATGTTTTTAATCAAATTTGCTTCAGGAAATAGAACACAAGTGGTAATGAGGGGCCAAATATGGAAAGGACAGATCTGTAACAGAGCAGTAACCAGTGTTACAGTTTTATTCATGTTTGATCATTGTGTGTGTGCATGGAAATGTTTAATCACATCATAATATAGTCATTCATACACAATGTGGAATGTGAGCCAAACGTCTGCCCAAATTTTCTAATGTGCTGTGGTGGTCGGTTATCTTTATGCGTGTGTTTTTTGGAACAAAGTGGAGTCAGAAACACAAATCAAACTACATCATCTCCATCACAGGGACATCAGAACTGCATGTATAGAAGCACCAGTCAAATCAATTTAATAAAGTTTATTTGCCCTCAAAAAGGTTTACAAAGCTTGAGAACAGACTCTTTTCAGAGGAAGACCATTTCTGCTGCTTGCATCTGCAGCCTCTTTCTTTCAAAACCTCAAAACCTTTGCTTTGATTTACTGCCTACAGTGAAGAGAGTTTAATGCTGTTGAATGCTTGGTGAGGTTGCTACCATCTAAGAACAGATCTGACGTGTGTGTTGTGGGAAAATCACTTCCACCTGCCAAATGTAAACTTTTTTGCTATTTACACCAAGAAAAACTTCTCTTTGTGTACATAAACTTGAATCAATAGCCATGAGACCTGTCTAAAAAAAAATCATGTTCATACAAACAAAAAAGAAGAAAGGAGAAAAAAAAGGGAGAAAGTTTATGTCCAAGAAAGTGTTAATTTTTGTTAAACTATTGTGAGACTGTGATGCAATAGTAGTCATTGTGGTGACAATTTTTTTGTACTACCTCAAAATATTTCATATTCTAATATTACTTATAGTGTTGTTTTCTTTTTAGGTGTGTTTTACACGCGTTTTCTATTCTGCCCCAGACTAATCATATACATACAACAGCTGAAGTTGCATACCTATGGTAAACAGGAAGCTGTGGGTGGAAACATTACTGTCAGAAAGAAACCGCTTATATTATGTGCTGAGAAGATGCAGGCTGCATGGTGTGCTGTCTGGCAGGAAACAAGACAGAGCCAGACATGGGAAGGGTGGGTAAACAAACTAATCTAGCTGTTTCTGGTTTAGTCTGTGTGATGTTGACCCTTTAGTGCACCTATTGTTATTTCATTAACACCAAAGCAGCTGAAACTGATTAACAACTTCCTCTGCTACTTAACTGACCAGATCAAGTTTAACTGACTCGATCTTATACTCTGATTAAAAAGTGTTCTTTTAATGTGTTCGAGCAGTATTTTAATGCCGATCCTACCAAAGCCTGTGAGGCATAAATCTCTCACTAACGACACTTTATGATTAAAAACTATACATTAAGAAAATTCAGAAGGAATCAATCAGACGTGGCTAAGCCACCAATTACAAAGAATGCATGTAAAAAGGAAAGGAGATTGAAAATACTGTACAATAACAAGTATTATCAGGCAAAATTAAAGAGTGGATTACAACAAACAGGTGGAGCATCACAGAGGTAATGCCCAGGAAACAGAGTGTGTTTAACAGTTTAATTAACAAAGCAGTGAAAAAGCAAACTAACCCAATTGCTTTGTAAAAAAATAATGGCACAATTGTACACTGCTCAAAAAAATAAAGGGAACACTCCTAGTTCACATCCTACTTTGAGTGCTCCCTTTATTTTTTTTGAGCAGTGTACATAGAAATAAAAAAATGACTAATGAATTTAACTATTATCTTGTAAATATTGTATACGACTTAGCTATGATCCTTGTGGAGTCAAGAAATAAGGAAGGTATAGATGGCAACATTGGCTATGCAAACCCCTTCCTTCTTTTTGATTAGAGGAGTTGATAAAAATGTTTATTTACATTTTTAAATGATGTAAGAACAAAATGTCCACTAACTGGACTGGAATTGAAATGTGGCTGGTAAAAATATATCAGAATATATCATGTAAAGTTAAACCACTGATATGTGTCTGCAATCAGTTCTTCTGAACAGGTAAATTTCTAAGAGAAATGAAAACAAAAGTAATTCCAGCAAATAAAAATGGAAATAAACATCTGCACTCAAGGTACAGACCAATTTCTCTGCTTTCCCAGTTCTTCAAGATTTTAGAAAACTTGTTTGTGCAAAGACTTGATAGGAAAATACAATTTAAGTGATTACCAGTATCTTTAGGGCAAACATGTCCACCTCAATGGCCTCAAGATATACTAGGAAATGGAATGGACAGCAATACACAATATACAGTGGGGATGTTTATTGACTTACACTATTTATCACAGATTACTAATGAAAATACTTTAGAGATATGGTATTAGAAGGATGGCACATTAATGTTTGAATAGTTACCTTCATGATCAATATCAGTATAAATAATGTTGATGCTGATTCTGGAGGTTTCTGTGAGGTTCCACAAGGTACATAAAGCCAGCAAATAATACAAATTGAGCTAGCACCCCAGCTTCCATGAGGTGCAAGCCATTGCAAGCTACAAGTGAACTTTTGGAGCCATACCATTAGTAGACCCCTAGAGGGAGGCAGAATAAGATCCCCAATAGGACAGATCCAAGATTTATGACCCATGCTAGTGAAGCAAGATGAGTCTGTGGCAAAGTGTGTAAGAACTCACATGAGCTATCCATGAGTCCAGAATGAAATGTCAGGACAAGCAAAGACAGAAGCAGCACAGAGGATCACTCCCTGGTCAGACGCAGAAGGAGCACCGTAAGGACTCAAACCACAGAGCTCTGCCTCGCCAAGCATCTGTATCCCCAAATCCAGGGAATGTCATTCAGGAGGGGATTACCACCACCACCACTATACTAACAGCAAGAAGTAATGGCATCAGGATACTTGAGATAATTGCAAGACGAAGACAATGACCACCATCATTGTGAGCTATTCTTCAGAGAGTGTTCATGTGGTTACAGGCCCTAGCAAGACACCAAAAAGTGTTGAAATGACACCAGCCGCATGAGGAGCTTCAAAGCCCCAAGAAGCGGTACGAGGTGGCTGGTGAGCAAGAACAACATTTTGAGAATGGCACTTATGGCACTTTGTAGTGCAGAAGACGGAGAAAGGAGAAAGCCAGGAAGTGGACATCTTTTATTGCTAACTTGTTTGGCTTCCCTAAGAAGCTACTGGATGACAAACAGAGTGGCCACATTGAGTGCTTACTGGAGGAAATTAACACCTATTTTGCAACACCCAGCCTGTAAGTAGTCTGTGTCACCATGTCCTGCCCACGCGAGAAGTCTCTACTGTAACTTTCTAACCAACCAACCCCAGACTGTGAGACTTGGCCCCCATCTCTCCTCCACCCACACACTGAGCACCGGCTCCCCACTAGCGATGGTTCGGTCGCGAACATTGCAGCTCTTTGAAGTGAACGATGGGAGCCCGCTCCTGATAGTGAGCCGTTTTTTTTTTCTTTTCGTTCATTTTGTTTTGGTTTTTTTTTCTGTTTTTTTAACTTTTTTTTTTGTGGAAGCCGCACGTGATTGGTTAAGATGAGTGAGTTGCATATGTGCATCTACACTGAGCAGGAGGGGAGGGGCCAAGTGAGTACACAAACACCAGAGAGGGAGGGGCTCTTGCATAGTTCACTCGGAGACAAGAAAGAGCAAGAGGAAGTTGCATTTACATAGAGGCTACATGAGGGAATGGTGAGTGACAGAAAACGTAGTAAAGATTGGACACATTTTAATGTGATAGAGTGTAGACTGCAAATTTTGAATTTCATAAGAGCAGGCTCCACAAACAACCTGCGCAGACATATAAGGGGAGGCTTCAGAGGGTAGTTAAGACAGCACAAAGAATCACTGGCTGCCCTCTCCCCTCCCTGATGGACATCTACACCTCCCGCTGCCTCAGCAGAGCCAAAAACATCATCAAGGACAGCTCACACCCTGGCTTTGAACTGTTTGCTGCCCTCTGGCAAGCGCAGCAGGTTTGTCAAAGCCAGAACAAACACACTCAAGATCAGTTTCTTTGCCAAAACAATCACCATCCTGACCTCACACGCACACCCACTCTAACTGTGCAATATCCACATCTCTGTACAATATTTATATTATTCATACTGAACAATATCTATCACCCTACATTGTGCATTATCCAATATTTTTTCACCAAAGTACAATACTTACCCATCTTCATTATTATGTGTATACTTATTTTATTTTTACAATGTATACATCTTTAATACATTCCATTTTATTCTATGTAAATTTTTAGTAGTTTTATTTTATATTTTAGAAAGTGTGACTTTCTACTACATGGCACTGAACAGGAGTGGCCCTCCAACCTGATTCTGTATAATGAAAAATAAAGGCATTCTTCTGTTAGAGTCACTGGGTGTGATACTTTTCAAGGAAGGGGGTAGGAGGTTGTGCTCTATTTTTCAAATTGTCAAACCGATTTTAACGTTACACAAAGCTAAATGGAGTAAATATTAAATGAAAATTTTAAATGATGATTTAATTTAATAAAGGAAAATTTTCTACCCAAACCTACCTGGTTGAATACATAAATTTACAAAAAAATTTAAGAAGCAGTTGATAAAAAATATAAAACTGAGGAATGATTATCATTGTGAAACAAGTTTTTTATCTGTGTTTAATTTTTCCTCTGGTCTTTGTTTTGGTAAAATCTAGTTAGAAAAGTGTTGCCATTAAGAATATGTTGTGTCTAAAAAGTAAAGGTGTAAAAAGCTAAAACTTCAGCCTGCATTTTCCAGACAGTAATTAGTGTTCCTCACGGTCAATTGTTTGTTGTACTTCAGCTTCAGAGGTCTCTCAGTGTGCTTCCTGTTTATGAATTTTATTGGTCTGGTTCTAGCAGGCTAGCCCCACCCACACAGTGCATTATACCTTCTTATGCAAAAGTGAAAAACAGTTTTGCATTTCTGTTTTTGTTTAGCTAGTGGAAAAAGTAGGACAGAAATCATGGGTACCATTTCAAACTCATGATTGGGTGGGCAGCCTACAGCCCACCTACAAATTCTCCCCTCCTACATAAGAGGTGTAAACAGACAAAGGAAGGAACTCTGCTGTCTCTCAGAACGTGCAGAAGTGTTTGGCTGTGAACTCAGAGCAAGGCAAACAGGTAAAGCACACATACATTTGCACCTGTAAAAATAAAATCATTCAGATGGATAAATTGATGATCTGCTTTAACTTGTACAGATCAGTCAATATGTTCATCCTTTTATTCTCTCATAGAGTCTAAATATCTATGTGTGACTTACCTTTTTTGGGTTTTTTTTGTTTGAAAAGCGTGGTGAGTTGCTCTTTATCGCTAAATATACCAGATTTTCCAAAAGATTTACATAATTCCTGACTGGCTGAGAGAATTGTGACCATAGTGCTGCCAGAATGCAGTGGGCTGCCTTTTTCTCTAAGCAAGGGACCATGATGTTTAAATGTAGCACAATCCAGTTGAAATGTAATATTCATTAAGTATAATTTATGCAACAGAGGCAATAAAGACAAAATGAATGGTTAAAGCGGCCAACCAATATTTAGGAGCAGATATAACAATGGTCTGAACCAGCACAAAACTCTCTTTTGATGTTAAAAAGCTGCTGTTAGGATTTACTAAAGAGGTGCAGCAACAGTTTTGTGACTGGTGTTTTTATTGTGGCTCTCACACCCACCTGCATGATCGGTGCGCTCTGGTACTTAAATAAACAGCATGACACCCAGTTTGCAACGGAGTATTACAGTTTAAACTGCTGCTGATAATCTTTTTGTACTTTTATGAAATGATCATGTTGAATGAGCAGCAACATAAAAACAACCCAAGACAATCCACTTTTCCTACAAAGAGATTCTTAAATTTACGTGTAAACTAGAGGGTTAGTAAATGTTACACTGGAGCCGGCACAAAAACTCTGGGTTTGAATCTGCTCAGAGAGGTTTGCAGACATACTGAAGAGTTTAAAAAATGTCCTCTGTGTTTTTAACCAAATTTAACCAAATTTAAACACCAAGACAATTGAGGCAAAAAGACACTGGTCATCTTTCAATTTTTAAATAAATTCTAATATTGTTGAGAAGTATGGTATAAGCATCTTTTCAACAAGCATTTTCTTTGTTGATTGAACTAATTGATGAATTTCACTTTTCACTTGTAGATTAGATTCAACACTGTGATCGTTTTGAGACTCATTTCTCTGTAAATGCTTTTTCTTTGATGGCCTTATTTCTGGTGATTTCAGCGATGAGTTTTTAGCATTAACTTCTTGCAACAGTGCCAATGAAAATTTCCATATAATTGTGCTTATTCTGAGCAAAAGATTAATGATCAAGTCAAAGGAATGATGAACAAAAATCAAAATACTGATACCATCGTTTTCTGGAGATCTGGGGACACAGTCTCAGGCAGTAGCTAGTATTAACTGCTTGTCCAAAAACATACTGCATGTCACTTTGCTTTTGGAGTATTTGTCTTTATAATCAAGTTTAAGATAACCTATTTTTTTTCTTGCCTCCTGTTTTGTCAGTCTGTGGTGTTTTCAGCAGTGACGTTATGGCAGCAGCAGCACCTGGTGAGTCCAGCCAGACTTCATTGGTCTGGATAACACATTGTTTAATCACACTGTTCAAATTCACACACATTTAACTGTGCAAAGGTCACACATGTAACCTAGTGAGATCAGATTCATTCTTATAAACTGTACTGACTGATTGGAATATGAAAATACCTGTTTGCGTACTCTAACAGAAAATAACTGTAACAGAAACAGGATACTACTAATTCCACAAACTGTAAACAGAAAAACAAAGTTGATAAGCTTTTTCAATTTATATTTAATAATTTTTTTTCTTAAAAACAATCTTCATTTACAGGACATAAATCAGTCCTGAATGAAATCTTCTGAATGCTGTATCTGCCTATTTAATACATGTCTGTTGCGCCAAACCCCTCTAAAAGAGGAAAATAGCATTGCATTATGGTGGACAGCAGCTGTGATCAAGTCTTCGATATACTTCACATGCCATCTAGTGTGGAAAAGAGGGAACTGCACATTGACACATTGGTTAAATCCATAAAGAAACTGAACATGGTTACATAGAAACCACATGACAGTAGTGCTGTGACAGTGTAGTGCAGATGCATCAGTGCACAAGTAGAAGTGGTCAGAGGATGATACTTAAAATGTGTCATTGTCAGTGACGTGTGGTGAGGTTTGTGACGGGTGAGGCACAGACTCTGGAGTCGGATGTTCACATATATGAACTCAAAACAGAAGCTTATTTTTCAATTTTAAAACATGTCACACACATTCATTCAATATATTAGAACGACTGTGGAACATCAGCATGTGCAGCACGTGTAATCAAACATGTATATTGGCGATGTAAATAGTTTTAAGTGTCCTTAGCAGTAGCGTAGGGAGATGGGTCCAGTGATTTAAGCCATCATGTACTTATTTAAGTCCTGGAATAAAATTAAGGCTGCACATCTTGGGTTAAATATTGATGCATATATGTTTAAAATTGCCTGTGTGAAGGTGATAGGGTGGTGCGAGGGCAACCAGGATTCCTAACTAATTCTTGCTAGATACTGATAATTTTTTTTACATGTAAATAATTAATCAACTTTTTTCATGTAGCATATGTTTGAAGCTTCTTGTTTTTGACAGTCTCACTTGCCAAATCTTATGTTTAATTAAACTGCTACAATATATATTCATTACATTAAATCAGTATGATATTTCATTTCAGAGAGCACAAATGGTGGTTGAAAAAGTGCTTATTTGTGTTTCTATATTCTTTACAGATGATGATTTCAATAAATCTGAATGCAACAGCTCTGACTTTGACGAATGTAAGTTAAACTGCCAACATTTCATATATTATTTCAGTTCAATTTCAATCTTCAGTCTTATTTATATAGCACAATAAAAATTGTGTCAAGGCACTTTGTATTGTAAGGTAAAGACCCTACAATAATACATTTTATAATAATAATAATACAATTTATCATGAAGAGCTGGAAGAGGTGGCTGGAGAGAGTGAGGTCTGGGCTTCTCTGCTTAGTTTGCTGCCCTCATGACCCGGCCCCAAATATTTTAAAAAGGGAAGTGAAGCTTGTATTAATCCCTGCAACTGATTTTCCTCTTCATTTATCAGCCCAGTGGCTACAGGTTACAAGTTTTACATTTAAATTAATATTTTTAAATGTATATTTCCATTTTTTTCTGTTTGTTTTTTTCCCTGGAGCTGACATTATTTTCTGTTTTGAAGAAACTGATTAAAATGTTCAAAAAGCAGTTTTGGGCTGAGGACCAGAATCATTTGATTTTTTTCTACAAAAGGAAATGAAATGTGGCTAAAAAAACACCATATACCAAAACATGAATACTATAGCTATTACAAAAATGAATGAATAACTTAAAAACATCTATGGAAAATGAACTCAGTGTTTGAATAATTTAATTAATTGTACTTTTTTCAGCCTCTGAGCTGAGGGTTGTTCTGCTGGGGAACAACTGGTCTAAGAGGAGTTCAGTGGGAAACTCCATCCTGGGAGTGACGGTGTTCAACACAGAGGAAAAAGCAGACCTCTGTCTGAGAGTCAAAAGGGAGCTGAAGGGAAAAGAAGTAGATCTCATCAACACTCCAGATCTGCTGTCATCTAAAATCTCCCCAGAGGAGCTGAAGAAACAAGTTGAAAATTGTGTGCGGCTCTCTGCTCCTGGACCTCACGTGTTCCTGCTGGTCATCCAGCCTGCAGACTTCACTGAGGATCAGAAAAAGAAGCTACAAACAGTCCTTGAACTCTTTGGTGACCCATCATTTGATCATTCTCTGCTACTGATCACACCCAAAGACAGGAGTTCAAGTTCAATCGAAAAGTACCTGCAACACCCACAGTTAGGAGACACAATCAAAAAATGCAGTGACAAATTGCTGTGGCAGAAGAACCTGGAACAAGAGCAGCTGTTAGCAGCCATAGGTGCAGTGGTGAGGAAGAACAAGGGAGAACATGTGAGCCGTAATGTTTTCAGTGAGGAAACATCTGTTTCTTTGAGCCATCATCAAGAAGAAAAGCTCCTTGCCAGCTTTGATCCTGTGAGGGGTGGTAAGTGCAGTAATAGTATTTTTTGTACAGTATAATGTGATGATCAGGTTTAAGTTCAGGGTTCCAGAATTCCATTACATTTTATTCATATAACGCCAAATCACAAAAAGTTACCTCAGGGCGCTTTACATTGTAAACTACAGCGTTTCCAACATCTCTTGTGGTTCTGTGGGAATGACGATCGTTTTAAAAAAAAATGTATCCATCTGAAAATGTTACTTTTCAAAAACAAAAACCAGAAAAACAATATCATTTTCACTCATTCTCATGTAAATAGGGCCTAAGACTGTTTCTTCACCTAGATTCATTTTTCCTCCGGATGGGGGGACCACTCAGGCACAACAAACCCTTCCACCAAAATAAGGCAGCAATTCATTTAGTTGTCAGTTGATATTCAGATAATATTCAAATTTAAAGGTAATAATATTGAAGTTGATAACAGTAGAATGTGAGCAGAGCCTACATCTGCAGCGTCCTCTCCATCCTGAGCAATCTGTAGCCAGCTATGTAGCGGTACATTATGTGGTAAAACTGTGTTAACCAAAATGTGTTTAATAATTTTGAAGGTAGTTTACCAATTTTATCTTTTATTTATTACAGCACATGAGCTCAGGATTTTGCTGTTTGGAAAAAGTGAGGACAAAAAATCAGCACTGGAAAAGCTGATCATTGGGAAAAAAGAGTCTAATGTGTCTAAAGTCCTCGCAGGAAAGCAA
>JAVDPK010001952.1:40512-50819 GCA_034780415.1 Cichlasoma orientale
ACACACACACACACACACACACACACACACACACACACACACACACACACACACACACACACACACACACACTCATACAGATATATATATAGTGGGCCAGTCTGTCAGGAACTCCCGGGCCACTTTTTCTCCCCAGTCCGCCCCTGCCTCACGGGGAGACTTCCTGCAGCTTCTAAAATATTCAGTCACTATCTTGGACTAAATGGTTTTTCTTCTCGTGGTTTATGATTTCATAAACTCCTGCGTCTCCGTGATAATGTAAGTATTTTGGTTATTCTGTTAATGCCGTTAAAATCACGGTAGTGTCCGGTCGTAGGTGCTATTGTTTACTGGCAGCGCGCGAGTCTCTTTAACCACGTGACATTTACCGGCTGCTGTCCATGGTGCTGCAGGTGATGCTCAGCGGGGATGTTTGCACTCATCAGCTGTGAGTCGCAGAAGTCGAGATTTTATTTCGGGCATTGAGGGACCGCCTGCGTTTATTCAGCCGCGCACTGCGTCAGTAAAGCAGGAAACACGTGGAAACCTACAGCAGGAGGATGCTCTTTATTGATGACCCCCGACATTCATAAAGCTGCATTCTCCTCATAATCCCACATTGTACTTGTTACATCTGCAGTGCGTTGTTGTTATATTTCTTAATTCATGCTGTGCTCTTTATTTGATGTTATTTAATGTCTGCATATTCCTATAATAGTCAGCACACACACTGAGAGAGGTGTTTACTGTAGAAATAAATGAGTGCTGAGCAGATGTGTTTTATTCCAGCCTGTTTTCCTGAAGAATCTGCAGCTTAAAGTTGATTCACTCCTCACTGAGCTCAGTCTGGAACACAGCAAACTAACAGCTCCTCTACAGACATCACTGCATGGAAGGTTCCACTTGAAAACATGTGATTTAATTTATTGTGATATAAATATGCCAGCAAATAATCATATTTCATATTTATGAATGTCCAATTTTCTGGATTAACCACACAAATAATCTCTATTCAGATTTAAATATTGACCCAAAAGGCCTGCAGTCACATGACTTAATTTTTTAACTATAGAACTAGGAAAAGTCAGAGCTTTAATACACTGGACTAATTCTTTCCATGGATGTCGGTAACCACTCCCTGACATTTATGCCCTGATATGAGAAATGTGCCTTTTTTACCAGGATGAATGTCTGCCTGAGAGCAGACGCCTACCGTATTGGTGTGGGAGCACGCCAGTGTGACAGGATTTTGACAGCCCCTGGGTTTGTCCAACAGAAGGCTAACAGGGCTGACGTCTGGAGGACGTGACGTTTTGGACTTCCCTGTGCACAAGTCCAGGTTATGTCAGTAAAACAATCAGCCCCACAGGGTCCTCCTCCCGTGGCGTTCTAAGATATTTAAGGTGCAGCACTAACACCCTGTTGTGGTGTCTCTTCTGATGTCATGTGCTCATGCAGGTGGATGTGACCATGGAGGAGCCAGAAAGGAGGAGGAGTTTTGATACCAGGTCAGCTGTGAGCCACAGGGGTCATCATCTTTGTTATTGTTTAAGTTTAAAGGTGTTGTTGCTCGTGTGTTAACTAATCTTAAGGGCAGTGAGTCTGTGTTACCTCACTTGTGTCTGTTTGTGTCTTTCTGACCATTTGACAAACAGAAATGTATTTCATGCTTGAGTAAATGAAGCTTTTTAAAATATATTAAAAAAGCAGGCAGATATCAGTCAGATTCAGTCAGCACATTTTACTGTGAATCTCACATCTGACAAACACTAATTAGAGTGTTGCAGAGTCAGCACATTTATGTTTTGGACATTTATTTGAGGAAATTAAAAATAAAAATGATACAGAATCATGAAGAACCTCACTGCATTTTTTCCTCTATGCTTATTGTTGGCTTGTTTTTCATTTATTTAGCTAGCTGAAGTTTTCACACTGGATTAACAGTGCTTGGTAGTTTCTTCAATAGGACGAAGCTACCAAGAGAATAATTTTACTTCTTTTGCTTATTTCTTAATACTGCCAGTAATTACAACAGCAGTAAAAGCTCTCACAGAGCTTCTGGGTGTCGATGTTTCCTTTAGAAAATTGACATGTAGAGCTGTAGGATCTGACTCCACAGTGAACAGAGTCATGGTAAAGGAAGGAATTACAGCTAAATGATTCTTCCATCATTCATTGCCTCCTGTGGTTTTCCATACGCTTATTCTTTCAAGATATATCCAAATCTTTGGGAAAATTGAAATGATTTAGAAAAAAAAAACTCAGTTGTGTATGATTGGACAACTACTGATTTATTTTAGGACCGAGTCATCCTTAGTT
The DNA here is from genome assembly GCA_034780415.1 of Cichlasoma orientale. Classification (NCBI taxonomy): domain Eukaryota; kingdom Metazoa; phylum Chordata; class Actinopteri; order Cichliformes; family Cichlidae; genus Cichlasoma; species Cichlasoma orientale. The sequence goes on from JAVDPK010001952.1 coordinate 42,811, forward strand.
TTTATTCTTATGTCTTGAGCTTTGCTCAGGAAAAGGAAAAGAAAAGATTTTTTCCATTTTTTTTCCAATGACGGTTAAAAATTAAAGAATTTATAAAAAATATCACAAACATACAAACTGTTTAAAATTTCCATCAACAACAAAAAATTATTGTTATTTTACATGATACTGTTAATGGAAATGCATACTGTTTCTACCATTACACCATAACAATAACCTTCTGAAGTAAAATGAATTAAAAGTGTGAAATGAGAGCCCTTAAATTATATCACAATTCATCTTTAAGGTGCCGTAAAAATGAAAGGCAAAAAAATAAAGATTGTGCCAAATACAGAAAAAAAGCATGTAAAAGACTGTGAATAAAAGGTAAAATCACAGTTTCTACAGTTTCTATAACTGTATTGTGTAAAACATGGTTTAAATGGTAAAAAGTCATTTTTATTGTCTTTCATCAGAGGATTGTAATTTAACACTGACAAAAGCAGTATTTTCACTTTTAACGTGGAGCTGACAAATCAGCAGTGTGTTATCACATCATAGAGAATTAAGGCAGTTCTGAAGGCAAACAGAGATCAAACCCAGTAACAGCAAGGTGTACTTAATGAAGTAGCCAATGAGTGTATTTCACAACACTGAAAATCATTAAAGCTTTCTGCCTTCCAGGAAATATGTACAGTCTGACCCTTTTCCCCAGCCACCTCCACCCAGGTAAGCCGAGAGATATAATCTCTCTAGGGTGTCCTGGGTCTGCCCCGGGGGCTCCTCCCAGTAGGACATGCCTGGAACACCTCACCCAAATGGCATCTTAGTCAGATGCCCAAACCACCTAAACTGGCTCCTTTCGATGTGGAGGAGCAGCGGCTTTACTTTGAACCCCTCCTGAATGGCTGCGCTCCTAACCCTATCTCTAAGGGAGGGGCCAGCAACCCTTCGGAGCAAGCTCATTTCTGCCGCTTCTATTCGCGATCTCATTCTTTTGGTCACTACCCAAAGCTCATGACCACAGGATTGTGGGCTGTGTCCGCATCTCTGCAGACGCCGCTCCAATCCGTCTGTCAATCTCCAGTTCCCTTCTCCCGTCACTCGTGATTAAGACCCCGAGATACTTGAACTCATCCACCCGCCAGCAACTCGTTCCTGAGCCATATTAAAAATAAATAAATTAAAAAAAAAATCGCGTACCATTATGCCAACATATTATGCATTTACATTTTAAAAAATGAAAGCCAACCACTTAAAAACAGTTTTCCAAGACTATTAAGAAAAATTCTTAAATCATTATAATCATATTTAAACTATGATGATTCAGTCTTTGAAAGTCTGTTTCCATCTATTCACTGCCGCTTATCCTGGGGGGGCTGGAGCCTATCCCAGCTGACATAGGGCGAGAGGCAGGTCGCCAGCCTGCCGCAGGGCCAACACAGAGACAATCATTCACACTCACACCTACAGGTATGGGCAGTTTAGAATAGCCAATTAACCTAACCCCAGTAAGTGCATGTCTTTGGACATGTGGGAGGAAACCGGAGTACCCGGAGGAAACCCACGCAGACACGGGGAGAACATGCAAACTCCACACAGAGAGATAGAAGCCCGGGCCAAGGTGGAATCAAACCCAGACCTTTCAGATGTTATTCCAACTGTGAGGCAGCAGTGCTAACCACCGCGCCACTGTGCTGCCTAGTCTGTTTCTAGTTGCGCTAAAATCTTTAAGTGTCAGTAAAACATTCAAACAGTATGACTTTTTTTAGGATCCTCAAAGAAACAGAAGGAGCCACAACACTGTTCAGTATCATTCCTTGTCATGTCAGTAAGCTAATATGTCAACAAAACAAAACCAAAAAACTAATTTGCTGAAACAAAATGAAAACATAGCTATTGTGCTAAACAGAAAAGGTCATAAAATTATCTGCGATATAATAAAAGGCCATCCAAAAAAAACAAACAAAAACCACAGTTTGCATATAACTACATTACTGTTAGCTTGTCAGTGCAAATGAATTAAATGGCATAAATTAACGAGAAGCTGGATTATATTGAGATTACTGCAATTAGTCAGTTTTCATTCATTAAACTTTAACGTTTACTCTATATTATATTACAGCTCTGTTCTTTTTTTCAGGTTGAGTTGTACAAGACCAACTGCACCCCTGAAATCCCCTCCTGTACTTGAACATGCCTAGTAATAAACAGTTTAATAAAACACTGTCTCACAGCTGCTGAGCACATGTACTGTGGAAACAAACTGCAGACAATAATGATTTGAACAGCTGCTAGGTCGCATCATTTTGAAGAGGAGTTGACTCAGAGGATCATGCATCTGGTTTTGTACTTCTGTTTCAGGTCATGTGTCTCCTCTTCATGTTTCCTTTTCAGCTTCTCCATCTCATCTTTCAGATGATTTTCTTTGTAGCTCGAGAGATTCTGTAACAGTTCAGCCTGTTTGTTGTGTCCGCTCTCTGTCTCTTGAATTTGTCTCTGATGTTTTAACTTCAGTTCTTTTATTTCCTCCATGTGTTTTTCTACCAGAGCTGTAAAGTCTTTGGTGTATTTCTGTCTGAACTCATTGAACTCTTGAGCTTGTTTTCTAGCATCCTCTTCATATTTCTTCTTCATTTCCTCCAGCTGTTTTTTATAATTTTCTTCTAATTCGTTTCTCTCCTTCTCCTCCTGTTTTCTTTTCAGACGATCTTCTTCTTTTCTTTTAGTTTCATATTTTTCTCGTTCCTGTTCATATTCTTCTTGAAGCTTTTTAAACCTTTCTTGCTCTTCGTGACGTCTCTGATCATCTTCTCGATTTCGTTTCTCCCACCCCTCCTTTCTTTCCTTTTCCCAGGCATCTCGTTGACTTCTCATCTCTTCTCTGCTCTCTTCCAGTTTTATGTCAATTGTTTGCTTTTCTTTTGATTCGGATTCTATTTTTTTCTCAAGATGTTTCAGTTTTTGTTCCCATTCCTGCTGTTGAGATTCTTCATCCTTTTTCCTTTTCTTGTCTTCTTCTTCTCTCATTTCCTGTTCTTTCTTTCTCTGCTCTCGCTCTTTTTTGATGTTTTCTTCCATTTCTTCAAGTTGTTTTGCTCTCTGTTTTCTCTCCTGTTCAATTTCTTCTCTTTCCTTTTCTATTCTTCTTTTCATTGTTTCCATTTCTTCATCATGTTTTCTTTGAAGTTCCTCCTCCTTCCTCTTCATCTCTTCTTCCTTCTCCTTCAGGATCTTCTGCACTTCCTTCTGTATCGCTTCCTCGGCTTCCTGGAACATCTCGCTGGTGTAGCAGCTGCCTCCATTTTTCTTCACCATTTTGTCAGCCTTTCTCAGCAGCTCTCTGACTTGTGTGCGATCTGTCTGATTGTTGTTATTGAAGACCTGATATCTCCCTCCACAGTCACGTATCAGTTTCTGTAAAACATCATCACTGTTTTCTATGTAACTTTCAATTGTTTGCTTTTTAAGATCATCTCCTCTGGTGAATAAAATGATGATGAAGTCTCCTGAATTTTTGCCAAAATATTTCTTGATCAGATCCACAGCTTCTTTTTCCTCCTTCGTAAATCGACCGATCTGCAGCACCAGTAAGATCACATGAGGTCCAGGAGACAACAAGCTGATGCATTTCACAAGTTCTTGTTGAACATCATCATTGGACAGACTTGTGTCAAACAGACCGGGGGTGTCAACCACAACAACAGGACGTCCGTCAACTTTTCCTGTTTCTCTCTTACAAAACTTTGTTACTGACTTTGAGCTGATACTAGACTCAAAGCATTCTTTACCCAGAATGGTGTTTCCAGTTGCGCTCTTCCCACTTCCAGTCTTTCCAATCAGCACCACCCTGAGACACTCTCTGCTTTGATTTCCATCTCTTCCCACATCACACCTCTGTTTTACATCCTGTAGTTCAGCTGAAAGCTTTGTCACCTTCTCCATCTGAGCTGTAGTGAACATGTCTTTTGTGAATGATCTGGACACTTTAACTGTCATCTTTTCAACAATCTCTGGTATCTGCTGTTTGTCCTTGATATTGAGAACAGCAGATCTTCCTCCACAGCTCTCACATAGCTCCTGGATGGTCTTGTTTTCCTTTACAAAGTTATCAACAGCTGGATCTGTAGGATCTGACTCCACAGTGAACAAAATCATGGTGAAATCATTGACTTGAGAACCGAATGTGTCCTGGATGGTCTCTAACTCTCCCTTGTCTTCATCAGTGAGGGGAGCCACAGGTAGGACCAGGATGAAGGCATGGACACCCTCAGGATCACAGAGGGAGATACACCTGAGTGATTCCTCCATCACTGCCTCCTGAGGTTTTCCATACAAGGCAGGCAGCTCCACCAGGGAAACCCAGCGTCCACACACCTCTCCCTGATGTTTAACACACTCTGATGAGTTGGAGCCTGAATGAAGCTCAGTCTGACCCAAAATGGCTTTGACTGCTGAGGTCTTCTCTGCTCCTCTCCTCCCACACAGAACCAGGTTCAGGAGAGGTTTGTTTGACACTGTCACAACATCATGCTCATTTAACATTAGATATCCTCCCATGTTGTCACTCACTATCTTTTTAACTTTTATCATCAACTCTTGTAGATCATGTTGTGAAATTTTTTTATCAAAACTGATTGTGTGACAATTTTGTTTGCAGTCTTGGATTAGTCTTTCCACCGAGTTATTCTTTCTCTCCTCCTCATGTGTGATGATGACCATTGAATATTTAAAGGCATCCTCACCAAACAAACTCAGGATGAACTTCAGAGTTTTTCTGCTCTCCTCAGTGAATTCAGAAGGCTTCACTAACAACAGCAGAACGTTTGGTCCAGGAGGACAGAGACTCACACAGCTCTTCACTTCTGTCCTCAGGTTCTCCACAGACAGACTGAAAACGTCTGGAGTTTTAACTATGGTTATATTTTTTCCTCTCCACTCTCCATGGGAGGCCACACATTGTGATAAATGCTCTTGCCATTTTGAAGCTTGGTGCCCAGTAAGGAAGTTACAGAGTTTTGTCTTTTTGTCCTCACTTTTGCCCAACAGCACAATCCTGATGTCAGACTCTGTGACAGAAAAGAAAATTTATTCATTATCACAAACATGAATAAGGCTGAATTCACAGCACTTGCTTTAAATGAGGGGATCTCTTCATCTGTGTGCTGAGAAATTTTCTAGTTGTACTACACTGTATGGAAAAAAGAACAGTGTTTTCATGTTATCAGTTTTCAGTTTTGAAGAATTGTGGGGACTGCTTTGAGTTAATCCTGGAGAAAATGAATCAATATCTTTGTGCATATACATGATTAGCTCTAAGGTGACCTACTTACTGTGAGTCAGACGGTATTTCTCAGAGAATGATGATTTAGTTTGTATGTGCAGCCCTGTGAAAACACAGTGTTAATATGCAGATCATTGCTCTGTTTTTGTTTTGTTTTTTTAAAGATTCATATATCATACAAATGCACAGCTTAAAGCAGATAACCTGTAAGCTGGAAAGGAAATGGCGCCTCCCTAATTTAGATCTTCATTTAGCCTGGAAAACCCAGGTTTCTTTTGAGCTCTGTAGCCAGACTGACAAAGAGTCAGAGCTCTGTAGAACTGAGTATTCATTTCACTTGGAATAATAATTCATGCATTTATTACTTCTAGGCTGGACTATTGTAATTCATTATTATCAGGCTGTCCTAAAAGCTCCCTGAAAAGCCTTCAGCTGATCCAAAATGCTGCAGCTAGAGTACTGACAGGGACTAGAAAGAGAGAGCAGATTTCTCCTATATTGGGTTCTCTTCATTGGCTCCCTGTTAAATCTAGAATTGATATTAAAATCCTTCTTCTTAGATACAAGGTCTCGAATAATCAGGCCCCATCTTATCTTAAAGACCTCACAGTATCGTATCACCCCAACAGAGCACTTCACTCTCAGTCTGCTGGCTTACTTGTGGTTCGTAGGATTTTCATTAAACTAAACTCTCTCCTGTTTAACCTCAAAAAAAAAAAAAAGTTTTTGTATTAATACTTTTTTGAGGATTAATTTGCCTTTTCAGAAAGGTTTCTCTACTTACCCATGGCTTTAACAGTATCTGAGATAGAAGTCAGCCCTTTCTTTAGTTTTGAGCTTTGATGATCTGGTAAAGTCTGTGATGGAACCTCAAAAGCTTCGTAGCTCACGTGCTCTCCATTGTTCTCCTTTACAATTTGACCCATGCGTGTTAACAGCTCTGGAAGTTCAATGTCGCTCCTCTTCAAGTATCTGTATCTACATTTTTTTATTAGGTCTTTAAACGATGAGCTTTTCATAAAGGTTTTCATCAAACCTGATCTCTCCTCTCTGGGTGTTGATATCAATATCAGTGAATGATCAAATGATCGATCACTGTAGTTTTCAAAGACTTTGCAGAGACTCTGCTTTTGTTTCTCATTAAAGTCTTCAGGTTGTAGAACCAGCAGGAACACATGAGGTCCAGGATCAGAACATCTCGCACACTCTTGTGTAAACTCTGTCAATTTGTCCGCAGTGGGAAACTGCAGATCTGGAGTGTTGATGACAACTATAGTTTTGTCTTCCACTGGTCCTGAGAGTCTCAGGTGGGAGTTAAATGTTTCACTGAAAGCGTTCACTCCTAGTATGAAGTTCCCCACTGAACTCCTCTCAGAACAGCTGCCCCCCAGCAGAACAACCCTCAGCTCAGACACTGAAACAAATGAAAAAAAAGTTGAGAGATGGGGAGAATAAACACAAGCTGGACTGTTTGACCATTTAAATATTATATATTATATTATATAATATATAAATATTCATTCCACGAGTGGTTGCACAAAGACAACATGATCATCACATTCGTCATCAAGTCTTATTTTACATTAGAACAGTGCAGACTCAGTCCAGTTAAACTTACTGTCAGGAGGCAGGAAATCATAGCTGCTGCTGCGCTTCAGGGGCTGCATATCTGTGACTTCAAAAATAATTGTATTAAAAAAAAAAAAATAAATCAGCTAGTGTCAGAAAATACAAAATTATAGCAACTGTTTTTCTGTTTTATTCTGACTCACAGGATACAGGACACATGATATAGCTGCTGTGTCATTTACATTCACAAAGTTGATCCAATTGTACCAATGTCAGTGTATATCAGAACTGTCTTGCTCTGCTGCACTTTAGCTCTGAGGTATAAAACTGTTAATATTAAATGAGTAGTACTCTTTAACTGAACTCACCAGTTGCTGAAGTTTCCATAATGTCTCCCTGTCACATCAGACTAATTAAGCTGGACACCAACTGCTTCAACAAACTGAAAAAGAATATTGAGAGAATAAGAGAGAAAAGTTTCTTATTTGCACACAGACCTTATACAGTAGGTACGGAAAGTATTCAGACCCCTTTAAATTTGTCACTCTTTGTTTCATTGCAGTCGGTTGCTAAAATCAAAAAAGTTTATTTTATTCCTCATCAATGTACACTCAGCACAGCTGTGTGCTGTTATTCAGTGCTCATATTACATCTGTCCCTCCAATTTTAATAGCACTGTAGCTTTCACACAGTCATACTGTACACATTCCTCCCACTACATACACTCACATATACCCAACACATCACCTTAATTTGGGTGAGAGGATGGGGTGGGTGGATCTTCTCACACCCCAGTTTTATGTCCCCTGCCTGGGGTGGGGACTGGCTAGTTGTTCAGGGCTGGGTTGGCTGCTTCCCTGGATTGCCGCTGGCTCTGTGCTGGTACCCACCCGCCCACACTAGGTATCCTTGTACGTGTACGTGTGTGTACGTGTGTGTGTGTGTGTGTGTGTGTGTGTGTGTGTGTGTGTGTGTGTGTGTGTGTGTGTGAGAGAGAGCATGTGTGTGGACAGCTGGACCTGGGTCTGTGGATATGTGAATATGTGTATGTATGTATGTATATATATATCTACTTCTCTTTGAGTTTTTTCCTTTCTTTCTCTTTTTTTCCTTCTCTCTTTTTTATTCCTTATTACCTGTCACGCCTGGCATAAATAACTATATAATATATATATAT
>JAVDPK010001952.1:50919-68950 GCA_034780415.1 Cichlasoma orientale
GCTTCCCAAATAAGGGACTGACCATACATCTAGCTATAGGTTATGCCTCTGGGGATGGTTGAAGCTGTCCTTTTTAGCCATGTATGGGGAAAGCCAGGAATGTGGGGGTTTGGCTAACACTATATAACCTTTGTGATCTCTGTCTTGAGCTGAGTTAGGACATTTGGCTGTGCCTCTCCCAGGTGGCTTTTTGAAGCACCTGTTTGACACTGTCTGCTTTGTAATAAACCTCATATATATACATTAAAGACGTGTCGCGAGGGTCATTTCTTCAAGAGCATATTCATCTAAGAAGATACAGCACAAGACAGCAGCATTACGTGCTAAATTTGTGTAATATTAAGGACACACGTGAACATCACCAGGGAGAAACATAAAGAAAAATATGTACTCCAAATCCAATAAATCTACAATCTGTGTTACGCATAAGCTCCTGCCTTGCCCCTCCCTCCATCACTGAAAATTGCCTTTTGCCTTTTGCATCCATTCATAACACATGAGCATGGCTGGCCCCAATGAGAAGGATCTCATTCGAGTCCTGCATGGGACTTCAGTTCTGACTCACATTTCAGTTCAGCTGTGGGCTAACTACTTGATGTAGTCTTCCATCAAGTAATGTCTATCAGTCTTCTGCAAAGGTACAAACACATATACAGATTATATCACGGATTTATAATGAGTGGAGCAGCAGCTCTCAGACTGTCAGTCAGTTCCTCTAAAACATTTACTGTATTTCACTGCAGCATTGTTTAAATCACAATGATCAGTCATTGGTCGTGTTGTAAAAGGTCACTGATGGAAAAATGTCTGCTGCAGTTCTCCTGGACTTGTTTCACGTTGGATAGACCTGGGCAGAGCATGTGAAGTGGTCTACCACTACCAGAATATATTCATAGTCACCTCTACTCTTTTCTAGATCCATGTAGTCAATAGAAACTAGCTCCATGGGTGAATTGTATTGCTGATATTCCCAATCAGTGCTCTTGAATGAGTGGCTAGTTTCTTTTGCTTTAAACAGGGGCCTTTTCTAGTTACATAGGCTTCAATGTCCTTTTTCATAAAGGGCCAATAGATGCGATCCCTGGCCAAGCGCATTTAGCTCCCAGGTGACCCATATCATTATGAAGGTGCTTCAGTACTCGTGTCCTGTAATCGGCAGGTAGAATGAGCTGCTGTTTTCCAGCCACCTTTCTCTAGAGCAAGTTACACTCTATAAACCGTTTTCCCCACTCTCACATGAGCCTTTTCACAACACCACTTGCACTGTTTGTCTTTGTTGGCTAACATTGTCTTTGTCTCTTTTAGTTTATAAATAAGCTCATTGATTCTGGCATCTTCTCTCTGGGCTAGTGATGGGAATTCCGGCTCTTTTGGCTCCCAAGTGGCTCCTCAGATTTTACTTAAATGTGTAAAATTAATTACTAATGTAAAAACATGCATTATATCAAATGTTTCTTTCTATACTCAATATAGAATAGAGTGCTCCAAATACAAATCATTAAACAAAAGATTGGAACTCAGAATAACCAAGGGCCTTTGACAGGTTGATCCTGTTTCTCCTTCCTGATATGACCTGCCCTGTTTTGTTCTTCTAACCGCACTGATGGATGAACAGTTACTCATTTTCCTCACCGTTCCCGCGTGTAGCCTTTATGTAAAACACAACTTCCACTAGCTCTTTCCGGTCTCTCAGCGAGCTTTGCAGGAACCTCTCCCTCTCTGGTGTTTGTGTACTAACTGTGTGGTGTGTCTTGGCCCCTCCTCTCCCGCTCAGTGTAGACACACAGTGTCACGATCCTGGGCTGTGCCCAACGTTTTGTGTTTCTGGTTTAATGTACTGTTTATTTTGTTATGCTCCTTGTTTAGGTTTAGGTGGTGCAGATGTCTGATTTTTGTGCTTAATGGTTTCCCTCTGTTCTGTCAAGTTCTTGGTCTTTGTTTCCACTTCCTGTCTTATTTTGCTAGTGTCTTGTTCCTAGTGCAGTGTGTTTGGATAGCTTTCCTGTGTCTCCCTTCCAGGTGTTCCTCATCCCCTCGTTACCTAGTGTGTTTATATTGTCTGCATGTCCTCTAGTTCCTTGTCGTGTCATTAGCTGTACATCTGTCTTGCACTTATGTCTAGTCAAAGTCAAGTTAGGTCAAGTCAATTCTGGGGAGAGTTTGTTTTGTTTTGAAAGGCTTGTGTAAATAAAACGTGTGTAAAATACACCTTTCTGGAGTTCTGCATTTGGGGTCCATGACACAGATTCTGCCACTCTTCTTACCCAATCACATGTTGCTTCCACAAAAAAAGAAAAAAAAAAAGAACGAAAAGAAAAAAGAAAGAAACTGCTCACAATCAGGACCTGGCTCCTGTCGTTCACTTCAAATAGCGGACTCTTTGATCCGGATCGACCCATCACTACTCTGGGCTCTAATTAGTTCCTGGTGGCTGATACTGGGTAAAAAGGGTGTGTTTGGCTCCGAGCTTTGGGACAGGTTGAGGGCAGTCAATATCTTGTTTGTTTTTTTTGCCGCCTTGCATCCTTCTCGAGTGGCACAAACAATCTCTCTGCTAAGCTCCTCTGTACACTCTTGCATATAAGTATCAATGTCCAGGGGGACGTGACAAAATTTCAGGTCTGTATTTAATGCTAAACCTGAAATCTGCAAGCTCTCCCATCCACCTGTGTGGCATTCAACTTTGCAGTGCTCATTACATATATGTCAGTGGATTATTGTTTGTGAACACAGTGAAAACTGGGGCAGAAAACAAATAATCCCTGAACTTTTTACTTACTGCCCACTTTAATGCCAAAAATTCTAGCTTTCCAGAGTGGAGGCAGTAGTTCTTTTCAGCTGGCGTCAAAAGTAGTGAGCCTTATGTAATGACTTTCAGTTTCCTGCTCTGGTATAGCACAGCCCCAAGTCCATTCTCACAGGAACTGGTGTGCAAGACAAATGGAAGTTCAAAATCTGGGTATGCAAGCACAGGTGGATGAGACAGGATGTCATTGAGCTGCTCTAGAATGTGCTGATGTTCACCAGTCCAGTGGACAGGGGTCTTTGAGGGTGCCTGGGCACCTTGACCTTTCTTTGCTTTCCCTGTTGTGCTCTCTGACCCACTTTAACTTGCAGCAGCCTCTACAATGGCTCTGTAATCCTGTAGAAGTCCTGAATGTTCATCCTGTAATAACTTAATAATCCAACCATCTTTCTCAACTCACCTACATTTGTAGGTTTCTTCTCACTCAGTGCTTTAACAGCATCAGTGTCTTTAGGGTCACTTATCACCCCATTTGCAAAGACCAGTCTGGCCTCTGCTTTAAACAGTTCGTATTTTGCTGGGCAGAATTGACTCTGTGCCATTGCAGAGCTCCGAGGACTGTGGACACAGCCTCAGTATGTTCAGCAAAACTCTTTGAATAGCAGAGAATATCATCAGTGCATGGGATACAGCAGTTAGCGTGCAGTGTGTCAAGCATCTCTCCTATGCTGCATTGGAAGGCAGCAAGCACATTGCTGAGGCCGAAGGGTATCCTCATCCATTCATACAGCCCCCGAGGTGAGATGAAAGCTGTCATGTGCTGGGACCCCTCAGCCATATAGCCTTGATGGTAGGCTTTGCCCTGACCAAGAATGCCAAACCAGCTGTGGCCACCCAGTAACTGCTGTTTCTTGGAGGACTTTTGTGTCTGAAGAAAATTTAATAATACACTTACAGCAGTGTTATCAACCCTCCCCCCAGCATATGGTTTGTACGCTTTGGAAACTTTTGATAACTGTGAATGATCCCTAAATAATTATTTATTATTTTCAATGAATTATAAAAATTACAGTCGAAACTCTGAGCTCTACCAAATACACATACAACACATTTATATCTCAGATCTGCACATGTCCCTGTGTCTGCACGCTGAGCTGCGTCACTGATAACAGCTGCATGCTTTCAATGACAGTGGCTGAAGTCAGAGCAATTCAGACGGTTTCCATAAATAGCAAAAATGTCACAAAGATTTTGTTCCAGAATAAAAGTCTGCAGCTTTACATGGAATTCAAAGAAGTGACGACATTGAGTCCACTCTCTGAACCAATCAGGACACTTCGTTCACCTGTTAATGAAGTCACGGGGAGACTTCCTGCAGTTTCTAAAATTATCAGTCACCAACTTGGACTAAGTTTTTTTTTCTCTTGTCCTGGTTCGTGATCTCATAAACTCCTGCGTCTCCATGATAATGTAAGTATTTTGGTCAATGCCGTTAAAATGACGGTGGTGTCCAGTCGTAGGTGGTGCTCAGTGTTTGTTGGTAATGCGCGAGTCTCTTTAACCATGTGATATTTATCAGCTGCTGTTCATTGTGCTGCAGGTGATGCTTGGTGGGGATGTTTGCACTCATCAGCTGTGAGTCGCAGAAGTTTATATTTTATTTCTGGCATTTATTCAGCCATGCACTGCGTCAGTACACCAGGAAACACGTGGAAACTACAGCAGGAGGCTGCTTGTTTTTTTTTTTCCAGCACACACACTGAGAGAGGTGTTTACTGTAAAAATAAATGAGTGCAGATGTTTTATTCCATTGTTTTCCTGAAGAATCTGCAGCTTCAAGTTGATTCACTCCTCACTGAGCTCAATCTGGAACATGGTAAAGTAACAGCTCCTCTACAGACACTACGGCATGGAAGGTTCCGCTTGAGAACATGTGATTTAATTTATAGTGATATAAATATGCCCGCAAATAATTCAAAGTCCAATTTTCTGTATTAACCACACAAATAACAATAATGTCAAACCATTAAACAGGGCTAGGTTCAGATGTCATGTGTTGAGTATATTTAGATTCATATAGATATCAGTACTGACCTCCTTACCTTAATACACATGAGTGCTGTGTAGCGCTAACAGATCTGTAAGCAATGATGCATAAAATAAAAAACAATGAAAACACATGTAAGGCAGAAGAGTTGTAAATGGTAAATGGACTCGTTCTTATATTGCTCTTTTCTACTCTCGTGGAGCACTCAAAGCGCTCAAAGAGTTGTATACTGATGGAGTGCAGCTCTTATTTAGATGGTGGGTGGCCCTGAAAAGGGCCTTTGTGTGTAGTTTTGACGCTCATGGCCTTGGAGGAGATGCCGATGCTGGGGTGGATCTGCTTCAGCACCTTGTACACGTAGATGCCGTAGCTCTCCTTCCTGCTCCTCCTCCTCTTTTTGTGATCCTTGGAAGCACTCTTAGAGGCGGCTTTCTTGGAGCCCTTCTTGGATGTTTTCACTGGATCAGGCATGGTTGATGATTGAATCTGAATGTGCTGTGGCTCACACAGGTTTGGTTATCATCAGGGTCAGACTGAGTTTGCGCTACACAAGCAACCACCCACAACAGACTGTAAAAAAAATTACTGAAAAGAAACTGAAACCAAAAATTAAAACAGAAATAATGACACTGAAATATTTTTCTTATTTAAAAAAATTGCCAATTTTAAATGATAAAATTATCATCAAACGCTAATGTAATATTTCATAATCATATATATTACATGGTTGCATCCTAGGTTTTTGTACGGTATAGGCGGGACCTTCAAACCTCACTGAGCAAGCAACAGTTTAAGCATTTAGCACCAGTTCATATCACAGACACACACACACGTCCCTGTAACTGTATGAGCTTTATTACTGACACTGATAACAGCTGTGTGCTTTGTGATGAGAATGACTGAAAGTCATAGACTGAATAAAGTCATCAGTACAAGATCACGTCAGACTGTTAATCATAGAAATGTCTAACGTATTATTGTTCATCTTCCAACTGAAGAGGAAGTTATTTGATTTGATTTTATTTGATGTGACAATAGATAGTAGCAGAAATCAGTATTTTATTTTTTTATGGATGCTTTAATACATTTTGACTGTGTACAATTTCACTAACAATGCAAGGAATTTCCTGCATCACCGACCTCTGTTTGTTCTTTAACGTCTGTCACAGAGACGTTTAAAGATCAAGATTGTGTTTCTCCAAGATCCAAAGCTACAAAATCTATCATCACTGACACCACTGTATACTTTCAGAACAATTAGAGGATAAATGGAATTATTTGTAGCCCAGTCTATAACTAAAAGAAACAACACCACACCTGTTAAAAATTCTCACACAGTTTTCTACATTTAAATAAAGAATTCTGGGATCAAATAAAGTGAGAAAGTATGGCTTAATATTTTATTTAAACTAATTCAATTTTTATTGATTAGTCTCCAAATTACAGATAAAATACGTGACCATCTCTTCCTCACTTTTGTGTTAGCATGTTTTGCTGTAGATAGATGATCAAATAATCAATACATTAGGGAGCACAGAATAAATTACATGTTTGCATTAACGTAGACATCGATTCTCCTTAATTTAATATACCTGACTGCTGTGTATCTCTAACAGATCTGTAAGCAATGATGTATAAAAATAAATTTAAAAACAATGAAAACATGTATACGAGACAGAAGAGTTGTGTACTGGTGGAGTGCAGCTCTTAGTTGGATGGTGGGTGGCCCTGAAAAGGGCCTTTGTGTGTAGTTTTACAGTGAGCAGCAGAGCAGGTTACTTGGAGCTGGTGTACTTGGTGACGGCCTTGGTGCCCTCGGACACGGCATGCTTGGCCACCTCACCGGGCAGCAGGAGCCTGACGGCGGTCTGGATCTCCCTGGAGCTGATGGTGGAGCGCTTGCTGTAGCGAGCCAGGCGGGAGGCCTCACCGGCGATCCTCTCAAAGATGTCATTCACAAAGGAGTTCATGATGCTCATGGCCTTGGAGGAGATGCCGATGCTGGGGTGGACCTGCTTCAGCACCTTGTACACGTAGATGGCGTAGCTCTCCTTCCTGCTCCTCCTCCTTTTACCGCCCTTGGAAGCACTCTTAGAGGCGGCTTTCTTGGAGCCCTTCTTGGATGTTTTCACTGGACCAGGCATGGTTAATGATCAAAGGTCTTCAGCTGGTTGAATGAGCTCTTCTGGTAGTGAGAGCTCTACTTATAACTGTGCTATGCAAATCTGAATGTGCTGTGGCTCGCACAGGATTGGTTATCTTCAGGGTCAGCCTGAGCATGCCACAAATAACCGCCCACAGCAGACTTGTAAGTCAAAATTTATATTATTTTTAAAATTAGCATCTAGTGTGCCAGCTCATATTTGGACATGAAAATGTGACTTAAGTTTGTTAATTGCAAAAGATATAACAATATAATTTTTTAGTATTCAACAAGTTTTTGACAAATTTCTCAAATGTTTGTTGTTTTTATGACAGGTGGTCTAATACAAAATGATAAATATTGTAAGTAGATAAAAATATTGTAAATTTTATTTTATTTTATTTTTACCAGTTTGGTCAAATACATAAACACGACTGTCGTGTGAAATGTTTGTTGTTTGTTTACTGAGACTGACTGTGAGTGTGTTATAACTGTTTTGACATGGTTATGTGTATTTCCTTAAATATACCATACATATTGCTAAAAGGGGAAAAAATCATGAAACTTATGATAACTAAATATTATTAAGTAGTTTTGATGAGCAACAACAACAAAACAGAGATGCCACTGAAAGGAGCAAACTCACTCTGGAAGCAAACTGACAATAAAAAAATAAAAGCAAATTTAAAATACAAAATAACAAAGTTATAATAATCCAAACCTTTGAGTGAAAGTACAAAAGTAGCCTCAGACACATACTCTATTTACAGTTTCATGATGATGTATTTTATGTTGTTGGATTTCAGGCTGTTGTGCAGGATTGGCGGGATCTTTAAATGTCACGGAGCAAGTGACAGTTTAAGCGCTGAGCGCCGGCTGATATCACAGATCCACACACGCCCCTGTAACTGTGACACTGATAACAGCTGTGTGCTTTGCAACAAAGTCATCAGTACAAGAATAATTCAGACTGTTAATCATAGAAAGTTCTAACATTTATTATTTGTAATCCTCCCACTTGAGAAGAAGTAATTTTATTTGATTGTGACAAAAACATCATTAATTCTTTGATTTTTATTTATGGATATTTTGATATATTTTGTTTGTTTTCTGGTCACAGTTTTCTGCATTTAATATGAGGAATTCTGTGATCAAATGAGAAAGTGAGTAAGTATAGTTCATGTTTAACTCATTCCATTTTTTATTGACTAATATGCAAATTATAGATAAAAAGCTAAACAGCTGACAGATTGATCGCTTCCCCACTTTTGTGTTAAGATGTTTTCATGTTTACATATGATGAAATAATCAATAAACAAGGCAGCAGAGAATTAAGTATTCAGTGTTTGTTTCCTCAGTTTGATGAGTGCAATTTTAGATTTAATGTATTGTAGCTACATTTTAATGTTGGCCGACCTACTTAAAGCATGACTGCTGCGTAGATCTAACAGATCTTTAAGCAGTGATGCAAACAATAAAAACAATGAAAACACATGTAAGACAGAAGAGTTGTATACTGGTGGAGTGCAGCTCTTAGTTGGGTGGTGGGTGGCCCTGAAAAGGGCCTTTGTGTGCAATTTTACAGTCAGCAGAGCAGGTTAATTGGCGCTGGTGTACTTGGTGACGGCCTTGGTGCCCTCGGACACGGCGTGCTTGGCCAGCTCACCGGGCAGCAGGAGCCTGACGGCGGTCTGGATCTCCCTGGAGCTGACAGTGGAGCGCTTGTTGTAGAGAGCCAGGCGGGAGGACTCACCAGCGATCCGCTCAAAAACGTCATTCACGAAGGAGTTCATGATGTTCATGGCCTTGGAGGAGATGCCAATGTCAGGGTGGACCTGCTTCAGCACCTTGTACACGTAGATGGCGTAGCTCTCCTTCCTGCTTCTCCTCCTTTTACCGCCCTTGGAAGCACTCTTAGAGGCGGCTTTCTTGGAGCCCTTCTTGGATGTTTTCACTGGATCAGGCATGGTCGATGATTGAAGCTCTTCACTTGGTTGGATGAGGACTTCAAGGTCGGAGAGCTCTGTTTATACCCGTGCTATTCAAATATGAATGTGCTGTGGCTCACACAGGATTGGTTATTGTCAGGGTCAGACTGAGCATGTGCTACATGAGCAACCGCCCTGAAGACAGCAGTGAGGAGAAGTCAGATTTAGTAGAGAAAATAACACAAAAATAAAAAAAGATATTTAAAAAAATACATTTTAGATTGCAGAAATCTTAAAAAAAGAGAGAAAATCTGTACCCAAAACAAAAAAAAAAATACAATTATCTACCAAATAAAGCCATGTTCCTAGTTTTTGAACCATCTTGATATTTTATTTTTAATGAAACTGGGAAATTCGTATGACTGTAAATCAGCTCAGTTCACAAGATTCTGTTTGCTTTAGTTTAAATAAAATAGCAGTAATTAGCAAAAGGTAATTTCAAGGAATTTATATTGTAAGGACCCTATGTATCATCTTTGAGTTGTAATACTGATTCTTCTTCTGCCTCTGATAAATTCCATCTCTGTAATATAATCATATAAATGAAAACTATAAAACTGGAGCTTAAAGCCATAAAAATAAAACCCAAAACCAAATGATTCTAATGTGTGAAATATTTAAAAAAAAAAGTTATAAACTCAAAGATTTGGGTGTCCAAAAGTATCCAAAATCAGTTTATTATAAAAAGATATTATTTTATGAAGTAATTACTTTATTGGGTTATATTGGCGGGATTTTTAACCGCGAATGAGCAATCAACAATTTTAACACTTCAACCGTCTGGCGCCAGTTCACAATCACATCTCCACACGTCTCTGTGACTGTATGCTGACACTGATAACAGCTTCACACTTGGTAAACACACTGAAGACTCATTACAATAAGATTTTGACTCATATAACAATCACATTACAGACTGCACTCTTCCAATTCAAATTTATTTATGATATAAATGTGGAAACGAAACATATATCAAGCATACACTAGTATTTTTAGTTTTATTTATGATTTTAATATATTTTCTCATTTCTAGTGTCATTGAGATCATTTTTGTTCCATTCCATTGAGTTCATTAAAGAATGTACCTTAATTATTCACATCTCATTTGACTTTAGGTCCTTATAAACGATGAGTACTTGAGTACTCCTTGGTAACAAAATGTAACACATTTTCTCACAGTGTCTATTCACTATTAAACAATATTTCCATTACAAGAAAAAAATATCCTGTACATTTGAGTTGATCTAGTGTAAATTTTTGTTCAATTCAGTTTCATTTATATAGCATCGAATCACAACAGTCACCTAAAGGCGCTTTATAGACATCGTCATGTCAGCAAGAAGATGCAATCTGAAAGAAAGGACACTGCAAGGTGGTGTCAGGGGAGAATATAGCTAGGCAGCATCATATGGTCAGATGATCAGTGAGCAGCAGTATGGCTTCATGCTGAGAGAGTGCTACAGATGTGATGTTTGCTTTGAGAGTGTTAGAAAAGATCAGAAGGAGCTTATTTGGCTTTGTGGATCTAGAGAAAGGGTATGATAGGGTATCAAGAGAGAAACTGTGGTACTGCATGAGGAAGTCAGGACTGGCAGAGAAGTATGTGAGGGTGGTGCAGGACAAGTATGAGGACAGTGAGACAGTGGTGAGGTGACAGTTCAAGGTGGGGATTGGGAAAACATCAGGGATCTGCTCTATCTGAGCCCCTTCTTGTGGGGCAGTGAAGCTGCAAGGGGTAGAGATAGTCAAGGTAGATGAGATTGAATATCTGAGATCAACCATCCAAAGCAATGAACAGTACACATGAGACATGAAGAAGAGAGTGCAGGCAAGGTGGAGTGGATGGAGACGGGTGTCAGGGGTTATTTGTGGCAGAAGGAGAGCATCAAGAGTGAAAGGGAAGGTGGCGAGACCTGCTATGACGTATGGTTTGGAGACAGTGGCACTGACAAAAAAGGCACTGACAAAGAAGATTCCCAGTGAAGACGAGATCTTCACTGGGAGTGAGCAGGATGGACAGGATTAGAAATAAGTCCATCAGAGGGATCGCTCAGGGGGGCAAGGCGGAGCTGGTTTGGACATGTGCAGAGAGGGATAGTGGATACTGGAGCTGCCAGGCAGGAGGAAAAGAGGAAGACCACACAGAAAGTTTGTGGATGTAGTGACGGAGGACATGCAGAGGGTTGGTGTAACAGAGGAGGATGCTGGGTGGATGGTGGCAGATGATTTGCTGTGGTGACCCCTAAAGGGAGCAGCTGGAAAAAGAAGGAAAAGGTGATGAATAAAATTTTGACAGACCTACTTGTCTGTTTTCAGGATTGCTGGCCAAGTTATGCACAAGTTTCCATGAAAATCTTATGTGATGTGGAGCCTGGCCCAACTCTGACCTTCTGAAGTCAGTTCTGATCCTGATATGGATAAAGAAATTTACCACCTTTACCATTAACTTCACTATTGTGAGACTTTAAATTCAGTGTTGGAATCTGATCAAAAGACAGCTATAATTATTAGCTTTATTAAAATGTAATAACATGATCATAATTAATTATCTGGTGATGAGGAATGCCCTTTAATGAACAAAGCAACACCTTCAGTCACTATTACCTAAATATTAATATGTAAATATATGCAGTCAAATGTAGAGTGACCTTTTAATTCCTTTCATAACTTGATCTAAGAAATCAAAGATAACGTTATTAACCAATCACTGTGGAGCACATAGCTGCAAAATAAATGCAAAATAACCAACAAGAGAATCATTGGAATTTGTTGTAGTTTTTAATGTTCCTTTAAAATGCATTCGATTAGATTTAAAATACAATGTGACAGCAGCAAGAGAAACCAATCAAAGATTATAAATATTTGTTTGTTTTATTTGTTTTTAAAGAATGAATTTAAGTCAGAACACACATGATTTTCCCTCAGACGTGTTGCACAGTGGGAGCATGGCAGTTCACGTAAATGTGATAAGGTATTCTGGGTATGCCTGGATATCATTGAAGACAACAAACATGGAGGGGTTAGTAGTGTTATCTGTGACACTGTCATACAGGTCTGAAGCATTCCCAGATTTAGCAGGAGGAGTGATCATGCCACTTTGTCCTTGGATGTAGTCTCCAACTAGAACCTTGGTCTGGTACATGCGCTTGTGTCCTTTCTGATCGGGATGGGCGTAGCCTTGTGCTGAATAGCTCGGGTTCACAGCGAAGTAAGAACCTTTGCCGATTGCTGCACCTACTGAAAGAGTGAATAAATGCAATTTTTAGCCAAGAATAGTGGAGAAAAGCTCTTTGACACTCATGCTGCTCCACTGCTCTGGTCTCTCTCAGACAGTTAAACACTTTGTAGCAGTAAGTGGAGGGTAGAGGAGCAGTGGACTGTTTGTGGTAGCTCAGATGCAGCCAAGAACATCAGTCATAAATGTTGATAAAAAGTTTTTCTAATAAATATTTAGAAGAATCTGACTGAAGAGTTTGGAAAATCTCAGTTACGGGATGTTGTGGAAATCAATATAACTGCAGAGGAATATCTGTCTGCACCACAGTGGACCAACCAACTAAAGACAAGACAGTAGAAAATGTCTGACACAGGTTGTTGGTAATAATAATATACATTATAAATCATGTGTTTTTGTCTTAGCATCGTCAGTCTCTAATTTATCATCACACAAATCTGTTTGTTTTATAAGAGAGCAGCCTGTGAGTGTTGAAAACATGAAATCAGTTTGTTCACAAACTCCTCCCACACAATCAGGGGTCCCGCAGCCAAATCTGGCACACAGGTACATCTCAAACCCCTGAAGCTTCTGCTCAGTAATAGATATTTTGATGTCGTCATGTTGCCTAGCAACCACTTACCAATATAACACCTTATAAAAGTACTATATTAAAGCCCTATATTGAAGTC
The DNA here is from genome assembly GCA_034780415.1 of Cichlasoma orientale. Lineage (NCBI taxonomy): Eukaryota > Metazoa > Chordata > Actinopteri > Cichliformes > Cichlidae > Cichlasoma > Cichlasoma orientale. The sequence continues at coordinate 63,750 of JAVDPK010001952.1, forward strand.
TCTTTGAGTTTTCCGTCCTTTCCACCTTCCAGATGATGTCCCTGATGGTTGCCAAATAAAAGAGAAAAAAGATAAATAAATCAAAACAAATACAAAACTCTTATATTTGGCACTTTTTTGGTGTGTGTCAGTAATTTGCTGACCTAACTGCAGACTCTGCAGTGAAGACGTCTCTGGACAGCCCCTGCAGGTGGATCTTGGGGTCCTGGTCTTCTGCTCCTTTGTCGAGACGGATGCTGACCGCCAGCTTCCTCTGCAGAGCGTTGAGCTCCTCCATGTCAGCCTGTGACAGCTGGTTAATGGACGAGTCAGAGATGGTTTTCCATGCCTGCTCAGCCAGAATCAGCTCATTAATCCTTTTCTTGGCCTGACTCAAAGCCTGCAGTGTTGGAGAAAATGTTTGTTACAAACAGGCATTGACACATTGGGAAAACTCAGAAAGACTGGAGATTTATTCTGGAACTATTTATTATTTATTAATCTGCCCAGTAATTCTAAACAGGGTCTCTGACAGGTTTCCAGATTTGTCCGTGAGCACACGTTTTGCTTTTGGTGCATGATAGCAACACTCAGCAGCCTGACTGTGAGGAAAACACAGCTTTTCACCAGGAAGCAGTTGAAGCACTTCGGCATTTTTGTTGATGTGGATTACCTTGTTGGGATGGTGGGTGTATTTAGTTTTTTTGTTTGTTTCTGTTTGTACAAAATTAAAATATTGCTGAAAAAACCCAGAATGAATAAATGTATGTGTACCTTGCTGTTGTCAGCACACAGCTGAAACACTGTGGGTTCAAACTGCTCCCTCTCCAGCACTGAGTCAGCAGCGCCGGGCTGATCTGACCCGAATCCCCAAACTGAAGGAACTTGATAAAAGTTTTCTGAAAAAATATTAAAACAAACACCATGAATGCATCTTAATGTAGGACCTCGTGTCTAATCCGCGACAATATCGGGAATAAATAAACATGTTTATGCACAGTTTTATTTGTTAGAGTGCTGACTTCAGGAGATGATGCCTGAGGTGAGGAGAAAGACATTTCATACAGATGCCAGCGGCGTTGTTGCTTTCCTTCACATTTTGCTGCTTTAGTGAAGGGGACAACTTCTCAGAAGATAAAACACAGGTATCTTGAGTTTGAAGGTGCAGACACAAATTAAAATGTTCCCTGTATGACACACAAACTCCTACAACTTCTCCTATGTATGTGGCTGGTCTTTAATCCATGTGTAAAACACAATTAGGCAGCACAAAAATTTCCATCTCGGTGGGGCAACATGACGGTTTCCTCAAACCAGCATCTGAGAATGCATCAATTTTTTTGAGATATGTAATTACACAATAATCAATGTATATTTATCAGTTAAACATTTTCTATTAAATAAACTCAAAAAAATATTCACTGTATCTTTTAATAAAATAATTACAAAATAATTTTTCTGAGCAATCATGATCAAAATAAAGAGAAAACTATTTCCCGTCTGGAGTCGAGTTTCCCTGCGAAAACACAATGAATGAAATACCTTTCATTTTGCCAACAGTCTTCTCCTCCACCGTCTCTCCCTGTCTCTTCTTCATGCTCCTGTGGAACTCCTTCATCATGGCCTTCTGGAAGATCAGGATCTTGACACTTTGTACAAACTTAGGCTGTTTCTTCCTTACAAACTCCACCACTGCGTCGACCATGGCGTCGGCCGCAGCTGATGTGCTGGCCCCTCCCTGACCTAATAGGCAGACAATGTCCAAGACAATTAGCCTCATTTAATATGATAATCTCATCTCACATGGCTTGAAGTTCAGCTAATAGTATATGTAATCTCACTCAACATGTACATGTAACCTGGATGGAAAAATCTTCTGCTGTTGTTTGCTTTAGTGAGTGAACTCTGTGAAACCTCGTGCCTTAAGAACTGAACTTTGTTCAACACAGAGTCACTTTGCTGTGCCTCTGTGTTGTCTGCCTTATATGTCGGCCCCAGCACAGGTTGCCATGCAGTCATTGAGCAAAACGCCCTGGAAAGCCTGCTGAACACACTTGGAAAGGCCGGAAAATACTGGATGCGGTTGTCATGTAACAAAGAAAAGAGTGACTCCCAGAGCTATGGGACGGGCCCTGAAAGTGTGTGTGTGTGTGTCTTTTGCGTTGTGGTGTCCATAACCAAGTTTTTAATTGCCAGTTGGAGAATGATCACTCGCATGAGTCCAACACGGAGACAATTCCAAGAATTTTCAGGGGGATGAAGCTCTTTAATCTGATGATCTTCTGTTGTGCACTTTTTATAACATGGTAGTTAACAACCCCCCCCCCCAAAAAAAAATTAATAAATATATATATAGTTAGTTAGCTTCAGCTTTGTATTTGTTTGTGACACAAACTCTGTTCAGACTTTAGCTTTGGAGTAAAGACCTGTGCACACTGCTGCACAGCGAATCATTGAATTGAGTATACAGTCTGTACAGACCTGTTCCCAGGGCGGGGAAGGCGACAGAGGTGAACTTGTTCTCCTCACAGACCTTCAGCGCTGAGTAAACCATGTCTTTAATGTTCGATGGGTCGTTCTGGCTGAAGACGTGGATGATGTTTCTGCTGGGCAGCTGCCCGGCTGAAGTCAGGATCAGTGCACGAGGCTGACGCATGGAACGCACTGCAGAGTGGAAACACATGAGGCTTACAGTATAACATCAAATTTTGCGGCAATGGCTTTCTGCTTCATCTCTAGATTTGCTTACGCAAATTTTATAATGTCATTTTTTGCTTGTAAGTGCGAGTTTGTAGCTTATGCTTGCCTCCTGCACTTGCCATGATTGTCACTGGTAAAATGAACTGATTCGCCCAGTGCAGCCAATCTAGACATCACATGGCTGTATAGACACTCAGGAGATCTCCAGGCGTTGTTACTGTTTAGGCGTGGTGGGAACTGAGGAGGACTTTAGCACTAAACTCATCCGACTTATGTGATCACATTTAATTGGAAATGCATTACAATGGGACCAGATTTTTCATCCGAGGTAGGCAAAAATTCGACTCGTATGATCCAATTTAGGTGATGATTTTTATTGGAATTAACTTTAGGAAAAATCAGGACCTGCAGAAGCCATCAACCAGAGCGAAAATCTGATTTGTGCGACTTCGACTTAGGCGAATTCTACTGTACAGATCCCAGCTCGCCCAGGAGCTGTTCCCAGGACGGCGCTCTTATATATAAAGTGCCTTGAGGCCACTGTTTGTTGTGATTTGGCGCTAGATAAATAAAATTGAATTGAATTGAACTGTTTTGATTACCACACGGACCACTGTTACCTTCACCTTCCGCATCCTTTCTCGCTCTTCTCTGAGCCCTTGGTATTTATCTTCTCGTGCCCTTTTTTTTTGCCATCACTTGGTACTGCAATGTCTATCACTACAGCTTTCTTCCACTGTTTGTCCACCACTACTATGTACAACCATACATTAGCCATTACCAGTTTGTAATGGTACCAGTTTAGCATCTTGCACTCTGCTGTTTTGTGCTGTATTGTCTCAGGGGCATCTCTGTACAGCCTGCACCTGGGGTCTTGCCTTATGAGTTAGAGCCCAGCCTCTATTGATCTTGTACTTAAAGTCTTAATTGAAGAAAGCTGGCTTTAACAACTGATGTGATCTGTGATAACAGCAGACAATCCTAAGATTTTTGGTATGAGATACTAAGACCATAAACTCATCTAGAAAATGCTTATTGAGCTCAGAGATCAACCATCATTCAGTTTCTACAAAAACTGAATTCTTTTTGTAACCACAGTAGTTGCCTCCTCCTCCTGGCCATTAGAAAGAATGCAGGATTAAGGCACTTCCACAGTGGCTTCATTTTTCAGACTTGGACTCACACCTATCTTTAAATTCAGGAGAAAAAGATCAAAGTGCAGACATTCAAATGTCTAAGAAATATATCATATTTTCTAAACTGGTTATCCATTTCAGGGTTGTGGGGAAATAGACTTTTAATACATTTTCATTTATAATAGTGCTCAGCTGTATGAATGTGGAGCATAGTGATTCTAATAATAAAGAAGCAAAAAGTCTGTAATTCTATGTACACACCGATCTGTGCGCACTCCTGCTCGACTGTCATTCCAGCAGCATCTAAGATTGCCTTGGACACTCCTGAGAAACAAGAACAGCAACAGTTAAGGCACATGTTATGATGTGTTTCACAACATGTTTTGCAATAAACGCAAATGTCATAAACTCTCAAGCCATATTTTATTCATGGGGCAGCAAAACGCTGGAAATGTAAGTAGCACTAGTAACATGATTGAGTATAAAACGTGTTTCTCAGAAACACGTTTTATACTCAATCATGTTACTAATTCTAATTCTTTTTCTAATTGTAGAAAATTGTAGAAATTGTAGAAATTTTTCACAACAACAATCCTCAACATAAAATTATGAAGACTGGATATCTCATCATCTGCAGTATACAGTACATCATCTCTGTGTGCAGGGACGAGGCTGAAAATCAGTACTGGATCGCTGTGATCTTCAGGCCTTCAGGCAGCACGGCTTTAAAAAAAGGACTGATCCTGTCAGGGAAATCACTGCATGGGCTCAGGAACACTTCCAGAAATCACTGTCTGTGAACACAGCTCACCATGCTGTCCACAGATACAGGTTAAAGTAGAAACCAATGTGAACATGATCCAGAAACAGTGTCGTCTTCTCTGAGCCAAAGCTCATTTAAAAAGGACTGAGGCAAAGTGGGAACTGTTCTGAGGTCAGACGGATTGTAATCTGAAATTCTCTTTGGAGAACATAGAGGCCGGATCCAGACTCAAAAAGAGAGAGACCATACGGCAGCGCTCAGTTCAAAGCCTCCATCTCTGATGATTTGGGGTGCATCAGTGGAACTGGCAGCTGGCACATCTGGAAAGGCTCCATCAGTGCTGAAAGGTATTTACAGGTTTCAGAGCAACATGTGCTCCTGTGCAGATGACGTCCTCTTCAGGGAAGGCCTTCATATTTCAGTAGGATGAGGCTAAACCACATCCTGAATCTATTCCAGCAGGACGGCTTTGTAGTAGAAGACTCCGGCTGCTGAACCGGTCTGCCTGCAGTCCAGACCTTTCACCAGCTGAAAACATTTGGAGCATCATGAACCCAAAAACAGGACAAAGCAGACCCAGGACTGCTGAGCAGCTAGAATCCTCTATCAGACAGAACGGGACA
>JAVDPK010001953.1:118556-137071 GCA_034780415.1 Cichlasoma orientale
GCCGCCCAAAGCTTTTAAACCCCCCCCCCCCCCCCCCCACACGGTGCATGATGTGAAACCAGTTCCACACGTTTCCACCAAAAACACCAAAACCTGCCGGTCCCCAAGTTTGAGCCTGATGTCACAGATATTGGGCGGGGCTATAAAAAAAATCACCACTGATTTGTAGATGCAGATTACCTATATCACAGAAATAATCCAAATTTGTCTTCCATAATAATGAGTTAGTAAACCTGCGGAAATGTAGGCTGATTGCCGAAAGGCACAAAGGCAGAACTGGTTCTACGCTGGCAGCGTGTTGCTAGGAAACTCAAAGTTTGGAGGTTGAATATACCAGAGATATTCTGAATGTTTTAAACTCTTTATGAAATCATATTTTAGAAGACTTTAAGAGTGAGGGGGTCGGGTGGCGTGAGGTGAAGGTCAGAAACAGGAAACGCTTAAATAACGAGTCCTGCAGGAGCAGCGTTCCTGGTCTGAGTGTTTTAATGTCAGTGCAGGATTTTAAAGACCTGAATTTGAACTTGTAGCTGGTTTCATGTAGCCTGAGCTTTTCAGAGTGGACACAGGACTTTGATACAGTAATAATAAATGATGCTGTCTCATTAGCTCAGGTGGCGTTATGCTGGTCTCTGGTGTTAACACGGAGGTGCAGCAAACTGTGGGACAGAATCCACGATGTTTGTTTGAAACCAAAAACTTTTTCCTGAGTTTGTTTTTGCCAAAAGGATCAGCTGTTAAACGATGAAATCACAGAGATCATCGTAAGACTGCAGTGAGAATGTAGGAGTAAAAACAGGCCTGGTTCCTGGGTCTTTATTAGAAGGTTAGAGGCTGAGAGTAACAGGGGTGAAAGGTCGCTTCATGTTTAGTCTGAATAACGTTAAGAAGCCATAAAGTAGAGAAAAGGCTGAAAATGGGGCTCACGGGTATAAAAGCAGTTTGAAGAGTTGCAGGTTTGTTTCCTGCTGGTTAATCAGTGAATGGCGCGGTGGTCGCAGCTCTGCTGTGAGCGTCGGATCGAGTGTTTAAACCTGAGATGGTTTTAAAATCTCAAACTTCACCTTAAATCTGGCTCAGACTCTGAGTTGTTTGTTGTAGTTTGAGGTTCTAACAGCACTGCGTGTCTTCACTTTAATCTTCATCACTTTACTCATCGCTCACTCATCTATGCAGAATTTTGGAAAATGCCCTTTGCCTGTGTTTAATGTTTGAAAGTATTTCTTCATATTCAGAAATCTCTGAACAGACGTTTCGATGATTGAGGTTTGTGGAAGCATGCGGTGACGTTATGATGGGTGTTAGATAATCAAACTGAAACTAGAGTTTATATGAAGATTTTTAGAGAAACCTGTTTTTAAATGTTTGACATAAATTGTACAATTTTTCCCTTTGAAACTAATAAAAAACAAATAAAGTTAATGAAGACATTTGAACTTTGGTCTGTAAAGTTTGTGTGAAGATCAGCTTCTGTTGATGGGAGTAATTTACAGCCGGAGCAGCAAACTGGCCCTTTAATCAGCGCCTGAGCTCCAACAGTGAACTGACTGGAGATCAGTCGGCCTGTTGTACCGCCTGCTGTTAAAGGGTTAAAGAAACTCCTCTAAATGTTTGTGTGTTCTTGTTTCTCCATCTCACATCGCTGCAAATTAAAGTTTGGGTCTGTTTGAAGGAAATACGACCTGTGAGGACTTTAATTGAATTTTAATCAGCTGAGAAAACAAAAAGGAAAAAAATCCTCCAAACTTTTCTGCAGGATCAAACATGCAAACGAAACGTTCAGCAGAATAACGGGTAATGTGTAAGTATTAAATATGGAGGTCAGAACATATAAAACAGTCAGTGTGGCCATAAACTCTAAATATGAACCCTCAGAAGTTGTTTGGAGGACAGAAAACAGGAATCACTCCAGCTTCACCTCACTGTCTCACGTCTGTTTGCCTTCAGTCCACCGTTGTGGAGCTTCAAGGCAGCGCTGTGGAGCTGGACAGCGACATGGCCGACATCACCCAGAGCTTCCCGACAGAGAGCATGCTGGGAGGAGAGGACGATGGCGGCCTGTTTGCAGGGGAGACGGACGCAACGAGCTCCAAGCTCGGAGGTTTGATCTCTGCTGAAATCGACGACGCGTCTGCTTCCAGCCACATCGTGTCCACGCTGGGGATCAACCCGCACACCCTCCAGGTAGAGCTGTAGGCCCCGCCCACAGAAAGCGCATCACTTCACCAAACACAGTGAATCCAAAGATGTGTAGACGCAGCATCTGCGCCTGGACGGTCATCCTTGCTGCAGCCATCTTGCTCAGAGGGTCCGACTGTTTTTAAATGACCAAACTTTAGTGAGTAACTGAATCAGTAAGAATTTATCTGGGGCAGCCTTAGTCCTGCACAGACCTGAGATTATCATCCACAGGTGTTATTGGCTGTGAGCTGCAGAGTCCTTTATACACTTCTTCAGTATGATTGACAGCTATGCTAACTGATGCAACAGGCGCAGCAGTTTTAGGTCATCTTGATGGATTTTATTAGAAGTTGCTGAGAACTTGTTCACCCATGAGGCTGACTGCTGACTTGTTCGTACAAAATGAACTTGGTGCATAAAATTTGACCTCCAGCTGTTCTGTAGGTTTCAGTTCATCCTTTGCTATTCACGCTGTAGAATAGTGCTTCCAGTTTTCTTTGAGGGAGGGGGCGTTGCCATTGAGCAGATGGCTCAGGAACAGATAGAAATGGGATCCGGCCAGAAGGGGGCGCCACCCAGGAGGAGACTAGAGGTCATGTTATGACCAGAAACCTTTGAATGTCACATTTAGTGATGACCAGCGGGAGTGAAGGGCCTCACTGACATGTGAGGAAGAGAATACATCAGGGGTTACCTAGGCAACCAAATCCACTGCCTGTGTGTAGGTAGATGTAAATAATCTGCACACCATCATCGCCCACTTCATTATTTTTATTGAATAGATAAAAAAATCTCGTTTTCAGATCATGAAGGCATCTCTGTTTGCTGAGGATGAGGATGAGAGCGACATGTTCCACGATCAGGGAGCCATGAAGGTTTCCACGGACGTCTCGTCTCCTCGCCTCGTCCTGCCGGGAGCTCAGGGCCGACCCTCCGGTATGAAACACGGACCCCAGGATGTTTCCGATGAATGGATTAATTGCTTGCGATTGTGTTTTCATAAAAATGAAACGAGCGATGTTCTCTCTCTGCAGTCGGCGGGCTCCTTCAGGCTCGATTCACCTCCGGTCTGCTCTCTCAGCTCTCAGACTCTCCCCGCCCTCTTCTTCCTCCGTCCCGGTCGTCTCCGGCCGCCGTCGAACCCTCCCGCTCTTTGCAGTGGGTGGGGCCGGGCCCCTCCCCCTTCATGCTGCCCTCTCGAACTCCAGAGCCTTCGGTCAGGACGGTCGGTGTTCGGCGTCTCGGTGGCCCCGTCCCCCTCAAAGAGTCCATCACTCGTGGGAAGGTTGGTACTCGAGATGTGTGAATATTTCCTCTGAAACATGTCAGGTGCTTAAAGTGAGGGTCACGAGTAGTTTACGAAGTCATATCTGATTCAGTTCTGTTCACACTTAAATCCAAATGGTTGAAGGCCGTCACAGTCGGAGTTTGCACTGACAAAGCACCATTTATTACGTGCTCAGACTTCATGTGAATGTCGTGATCTCAGGCGGGTAACGAGCCTTTTCCCCTTAGCTGAAACTCCTGCGGTTGTGTTTCAGGGGGGCTTGCTGATGGACACCGGGCTGTTCGCCGTACGGTCCTTCCGGGTCGGGTGGGGTCCCGGCTGGACGCTAGCACACTGCGGCAGCCGGCTGAGCTCGCCGACATCCAAACAGCTCGAACACCAAGAAGTGACCAAGACCGACTTCAGCTTCCTGCCAAAACCTGCCAGGAGCAAACCGTAAGAGAGAGAGACACACACACACACACACACAGCACTACAAAACATCCGCTGTTTCACCTTTAGTTCACTTAAAAAGGGATGGTGCACCTTAATTAGCATGAAAACATGGGTCTGTCATGTAAATTTAAACACAATTGTTAAAGCAGCACTTCCTGCCTGCTGCTCCTGGGTGGGTGCAGCAGGGGGCTTTCTTTTTCTAAGCAAAGTAAACACAAAATACAAAAACACAAAACTGTCAGATTCTTACCAGCTTCAACGGGTGAGTGTGTACGTCCACACGGGGTTCCTGCAGTCTGCATTTAACTTGCCCTTCAATTAAGAGGGTTAAACAAAATGTCAAAAAAGTAACTTAAAGGGCCAAATTGTGTTATTTTTGACATAAATTCGTGGACCAGAAGTAGGGGGCGGGGCCGGATGCTTCCCATGGGTGGGAGTTTGGGCACCCTGCTTTAAACTGTGCGACAGTTCAAATCTGAGTGAGACAGAATAAAGTTTAATTTGGTGCTAAATTGTTTTTACATTTCTGAGATTCCACAAATCCGTGCTTTTAAAAACCGACTCGGGATTTGTTCTGCAGACTCACAGAAAGCCCCTACAAGGTGGTCGTGGAGCAGCTGGTGGGGCTGGAGCCTCTGCATGAGAAAACCAGTGAGGAGGAGGAGGACGACGAAGAGAGCCAGGCGGTGCTGCAGCGCCCCCTGGAGATCTGCCGGAAGCACAGCACCGTGGACATCCCAGATGGCTCTGCCTGCCCTGTGGTGCGACCGCAGCCCGGCGTGGCGGCGCTGCACGAGTACGCCGAGTGGATCACCGAGCTGAACGACAGGCAGGGCGACACCGACCGTAAGTGATGACCTCACAAATCAAACTTCATAAATTACTGTAGAAGTTGAATCATAGAGCCTTTTTTAAAACTCTCTCTGCTCCAGCTCTCCTGGGTTACTGGGCCGAGGTCTGGACTCTGTGTGAGGCGCTGTGGGGCCGGCTGGGCCCCTCGCATCAGGAGCCTGATGTCGAGCCGCTCGGCGAGTACGAGCAGCAGCTGGAGAGGAGGCGGAGCTTCTCGGCCTGGCTGTCCCGCAGCGCCTCCTGGAGGGTAGAGGAGGAGGTGGCTCTGGCAGGAAAAGGTCGGCACATCGACGCAGTCTTCAGCTACCTGACGGGAAACCGCATCAGCGAGGCGTGTCGACTCGCACAGAAGGAAGGTGAGGACCCCTCTCAAACAGGAAGTAGCAGTGACATCATTTATGTAAAGCTCTGAAACCGTTTCCTTTGGATTCAGTTTCCTGTTTCCAGGCGTAATAGAAGCTGTCTCAGACAGAAATCTCAAACCGCTCCAATAATTTCCACATTTCTCCAGATCTGCTCCAGATTTCAGGGATTTTTCCCACAGTCATCTCAAAGTTTTCAGGTTACTCCACAGAACTTTTTGTAGAAACAAAATCCGGCTGAAAATTATCTGCAGCGAATCCTACTGCATCAAACCAGCTGATCAACAACCTCCAACCTGAAGAGGGACCTTTGTAGCTGCTCCATCCACCGCTGTCTGTTTCACACAGAGAAACATCTGCAGACACAGACGCTAAAATATGCAGATGAACTTTAAATGACGCGACGTTTAAATCAGGCTGACGAGCCAATTTAAAAATGGCTCATTACACAGTCGTTACAGTCATTATACAGTCGTTACACAGTTGTTAGTCATTATACAGTCGTTACACAGTCGTTCGTCATTATACAGTCGTTACACAGTTGTTACAGTCATATAGTCGTTACAGGCTGCAGTGCTTTCCGAGTACACAAATCTTTGGGCTGACCCTCGGTGTAGGCTCCTCCTGATGAGAAGCCATAGTTGTAGCTATTGAATCTTCTTTGTCGCTTTGTTCATTCAAAATGTAAAGTTCTTAAACATCTATACATCTCTCACATGTGGAGATCATGAGCTGCCCCACAGCCACTGAGGGGGTGGGTGGTCAGTGAGCACATGCAGAACATTCACCTCAGGTTTTGGAGCTGAGTAAATTATAATGTCTTCTTTCTGAAATGTCTTCATGTTTTCACTGAGCTCTGCTGACATGCAGCTATGTGTCGGTGCAGGAGACCACCGCCTGTCCCTGCTGCTGTCTCAGGCCATGGGCTCTCAGTACTGCCGGGACCTGCTGGCCCTTCAGCTCGCCGACTGGAACCGCATGCAGACCGACTGCTACCTGCCCGAGGAGCGGCTCCGCATCTTCGCTCTCCTCGCCGGGAAACCGGTACGACTTACTGGATCTGTTTGATAACATAGGGGGAGAGGGAAAAACCCAAATTAGATCAGGATCTGTAAAGCAAGTATCACATAGGCTTTCAGTCTTGTTGAAATGAGAAATGTATATTAAGACAAGAAGTATTTGAATTAAAATTTATCATGCAGTGACGTGAGGACTTGAGATGTTCCATAATCATGATGTTGATATCTCTTAATTTAAATTTGCTTTTACAATAATTTTTGAACAGTATGACATCAGGATAACATCAGAGCTACTATTTGCAGTAAAATCCACACAATCAAAAACCTCCATTCAGTATTTTCACTTTGTTTTAATGTTCCTGCTAAAAAAACGTCTTTCTCAGTGAGACGATTAACCAGTGTATTCAGAAAATCTCTGCAGCATGAATTTGAGTACCGGCAGAAACAGATGCTCCTCTTACTGTGCCGAGCTCAGACTGCAGTGCATTGCACCAAAACGCCACCAGAGGGCAGCGTGTACAGTTAAAAAGGCAGCTGAGCTCAGCGAGCTGTGAAAGACTGGAAGCCGTAAACAGACGTTCAGCAAGAATCTGAAGTTTTAATAGTTTCAGTGTTGATTCTGAAACTCTCCTGACTAATAAACACCCAGACGTCCTGTAGATTTGTATTTTGTATACAAAATGTTTAATAAAACTTTGCCTTCAGCTGCTAATCTCTGAACCAGTTAAAGGTCATCTCAGGCTGAGGCGCTGTTTGAAACAAAAGCGTGGTTGATGTTAGCGGTGCTAGCAGCAGCCTCGTCCCGTGTGATACGGCCGAAGCCTCTGTGCTGTTGGATGCGTTGTGGTTGGATGCTGACGGTGTTCTCTGCAGGTGTGGCAGTCGACCGACTCCGTGGTGAACGTTTGCTCCGAGCTGGACTGGAAGCGCTGCGTGGCCGTCCACCTCTGGTTCATGCTGCCTCCCACCGCCTCGGTGGCCGACGCCCTCGCCAAATACGAAGCCGCCTTTCAGGTGAGCCGCTGCTCGCTACCTTTTTTCTTTTGACTTCATTTCTGTTGAGTGACGTCAGATGATTGATGTTACATTTACCCTCCTAAAGCTCGAGGAGAGCTCCAGCTGTTCTACGCTCTCACAGCTGTATTGACTGAAGCCAGTAAAGCTGTGAGAACGTTCACTGTTTCAGATCCTTCTTTAAGATTTATTATAAATCAGCGCCTCAGTTTGATATGGAGAAAGCAGATACAGGCACAGGCTGAGGGGATGTACTGCTGTAAAGGCAGCTGAGCTCAGCACGGTGTGTGATATGCTGCTATTGTGTAGCTAGGGAACTGTTTCATTGTTTCTGTCCTGCAGGGCTCGTGCGAGGCCGGGAAGTACGCCTGTGCCCCCCTGCCTCCGTACCTGGGGGCAGAGCAGCCAGATCTGGAGGACGAGGACGATTCCAAACGGCCGCTATATGACCTCTGCTTCCACCTGCTCAAACTCTACAGCAACAGGTAAACCACACTTCAGTCGTCTGTCAGTTTGAGGACATCGTCGCTCTATATATCACCGCCTGAAGGGTAAAATCTCCAGAATGCTCCTTTAAAGCTTCCCCTGTCTCCCTGCAGACACTACAGCCTGCAGCAGCTGCTGGAGCCTCTCACCGTCACCTGGGAGCGTCTGGATTACCGCCTCAGCTGGCACCTGTGGGGCGTCCTGCAGGCGCTGCACTACAGCCACCTGAGCTCCTCCAGGCAGGGCCTCCTCCACGCCAGCTACGCCGCGCAGCTGGAGAGCGCCGGCCTGTGGCACATGGCCATCTTCATCCTGCTGCACATCCCCGACCACACGTACGTTCACCTCACTGTCATTTACACTGGGTGGATGTTCTGCTGCTGATGGTGGTGCTTTTGTTCACTTCTGAAGGATAAATTATTAAAGGAGGAAAGAAGTTTGACCCCGTGGATTACATTTCAGTCCACAGTCAGTGGGTTTTGCTGCCCTGCTGGGCTCTTCTTCCTCCCTCCTTTTTTCGGGGGGGATTAAGCTTCTGCAACATTGTACCAGAAATCTGCACGCTGATGTTTTTAAATCAAAAATGATGATTTGTAGGGAATTGAATTTTACAACTGTCCCGTTACAAGAACATGGCTGCAGATGTAAATATAGCAGTAAGAGGATAATTATTCCCACTCCACACTCCGTGTTCGGGTCGCAGTCAGCAGCAGTCTCCTCCCAGAGAGGTCTGGAGGCAGCGTGATGAACATGGAGGAGAGACGGGCGATGTTTGTCAGCTGTAGGTTTGCTCAGTAGCTTCTTAAGATGAACATGATCATCCCAGATGGTATGAACATGAGCACTCGGTGTGTGAAATCATAAAATCATGCCAAAATATTCTGAGGACGTTCCTCTGTCGAGATCTTCAGAAGTCCTCCTCTTTACGTCGCTGCTCTCTGATCTCTCCTCCTCTGCTGCATCTTCAGTCAGCGGGAGCGAGCTGTGAGGGAGATGCTGGCGCTCCACTGCCCCCTGCAGGAGACGGAGGAGTCGGTCCGCAGGGAGCGCTTCCTGACCGAGGAGCTGCTGATCCCGGAGCAGTGGATCCACGAGGCCAAGGCCACCCGAGCACACCGCGACGGCGACAGACACCAGCAGGCCCTGCACCTGTACCGGGCCAGATACTGGAACCAGTGCCACCGGCTGCTGATCCAGCACCTGGCCTCAGGTAGGCCCACGTCTTCCTGCCTTTTAAGACCTTCATCACAGGAGAGCACAGGCTGTGCAGTGAGATGTTAGGAAATGTGAAAAGAGCAAAAACTTTCCAACTGCTAAGTTCCTCTAATGTGAGTAATTAGATTACATTTTAGACATTTCTTTGTCTCTGAAGCAGATAAATTAGAATTAAATGTCAGTTTGTTGCTTTAAAGGAGAAAATCAGCCAACAAGTGTTCAGCGTAATTTTTAAAAGATGCAAACTGAAAAAAGCTTGAAGTCAATGAGCAGGAGGTCCCTGCAGAGTAAGTGTGTGTGTGTGTGTGTGTGTGTGTGTGAATATTAAAAATGATTCTGTGGAACTAAAACCAGCCGGCTGCAGCTCGGTGCTTTAAAATTCTCTCACGGTCATTAAAACTGAAGAGACGCCGGCAAAGATGTGAATTTTAAAGCTGTCGGTCTCTAATTTTTCCCTTCTGTCTCACAGACTGCATCATCAACGATAACCACGACTATCTTCTGGAGTTCCTGGAGGGTCTGGCGGTCCCTGAGAACTGCGCTACCATCCAGGACTGGGACACGGCAGGGAGGGTTTACCTGGACTACATCAGAGTCATAAAGACTCTGCAGGAGATCCAGCAGGTACCCAAAAACCAGGACCCTCGGTTATTTCTAATTACGAGCTTCAGATTATTATGAAAGTTACTGAAGTAGCAGCAAAGAGGTCACAGCTGAGTCCTCTGCTTCATGTTTAGCTTCAGGGTGAACTCTCAGTATAAAAGAGCACATTTTCAGTGAAGTCAGTGATCTCTGATGTGTTTAACTGCTTGATGCGTTCAGTGGGTTACTGTAACGTGTGTTTGGGGTGTGAGTCGGTATATGAGTCTGTTAACGCTGTGAAGTCTTCGGGTATTTGGCCTCACCGTGTCTTCGCTCTCAGATGGAAAACGCCGGCTACGAGCTGGAGCGTCTCCACACCGATGTGACGTCTCTCTGCAGCAGGATCGAGCTCCTGCCCTGCCGCACCGCTAAAGACCGCCTCGCCCAATCAGGTAAGAGAACGATGGCCACATGCGGGTCAGATCGTCTTGAACCGTGAGCAGCTTTCCAGCTGATAGCATATCCGTCCTCTGATTGGCTGATGGAGGTGACGAGGCTGTGAAAGCTTTAAAAACTGTGTGAGCACTCAGTTGTTTCTGACATTATAACTCTGCACCTGATTTTCCTCTGAATCTCACAGACACACACACACACACACACACACACACACACACACACACACACACACACACACACACACACTCTTTGTACATGAGTGCAGCAGCAGCTGGAGAAAGAAACTTTTCACCTGTTTATTCAGGTACTGAGGAAGCATGAACTCAGACCTCGGATCAGAGGAATGTGTCTAACAGCTCGATGTAGAAACAAGCAGCTTAAAGTCTGAGAAAAGCTAACCAAGCCCCGCCCCCTGTGCTCCCCCACCCCTCCTCCCTTCATGCAGAAATGGCGAAGCGCGTGGCCAACATCCTGCGCGTGGTGCTGAGCCTGCAGCAGGGCGACCACGCCGACTCCCTCAGCATCCCGCTCGCCCAGCTGGCGCCGCACATCAGCCGCCTGCCGATGCCCGAGGACTACACGCTGGAGGAGCTGCGAGGCCTCACGCAGTCATACCTGCGACAGCTCATCGTCAGCCAATGAGAGTGCAGAGAAGCTTCAGCTGCTCAAACGTCTCAAAACTGATGCCAAAAAATATAGATGAGTCACGATTCTGAAGCGAGCAGTTTGTGAGCTTTAACCTGACATCTTGGTCTGTTACAGCTTCAGCACGTTTAAAATCCCAACAGGAAGTGACTGAAGTTTAACCCTCAGTGTTCACCTGTCCTGCAGGTCACAGGTGTATTTAAAACTGCCCCTCCAGGTTTCTGAATGAACCTGCTGATTGAGTCATCAAACATTGGACCATGGAACTGTTAACAGCAGCATCAGAGAGAAGCAGCAAAGCAGTGACTGAAAACGATTGAGAAACGTCCTGAATCATCGTTAAACGCTCAGCTTTGTTTAGTGTCTCTGCCTCCAAGCAAACCTGAGCAGGGATGAAGGGCTGCGTGAAACATTTGGTCTGCAGGGGTCAGGAAAAGGTTTAAAAGCAGTTTTTGTCTTTTTTAGTGGTTTCCATCCATTTATGTTCTCTGCACCAAAGGGTCCAGCCTGACCCAGCGGGCGGCTTTGCTCATCAACACACTCCACCTGTAATCTGCAACAACGCGCTGAAGTAAAACCAGGCGGCCGAGCCGACGCCGTCCTCTGCAGGAACGTCGCTTTCTTTACAGCACAGCAGACGAAACGTCCGCAGGACGTTTCTCATTAAAGTTTCCTCAGCTTTTTTTTTCAGCTTTATTTTTCATCCCTAAATAGGAAAAAATGTTTCTTTCCATTATTTTTCTCTCATTAGTGTCCAAACTTATTAATAAAGTCACATGAAGTTATCTTTTTCAATGCAGTCAGGAAACAGGAGGCTGCTTTAGGTTTACTCACCGATATTAAACGACTCAGTTTACGTTCATTCGATTCAGTTCATTAATGCAGACGTTAAACAGTTAAATCGATGAGCAGAAACCGCACGAGAGCCGTTTGGAAGAAATGAAACTCAAACCTTAAAAACTGAAACTGGATTCACACTCATTCACTTACACACACACACACACACACACACACACCCCTGACAGGCGGCGTCCGCTCCGTGTGTGTGACTCCATGTAAGCCTGACTCACTCGTGTGCTGGTTGTCGCTCAGCTCTGACTCAACGTGTTTTCTCTTCGTGGTTTGGATTATTTAGCAGCTGTTGGCGTCCGCTCTGTCGATATGTGAATAAACGATCTGTAGTCGTAAAGCAGCCGTGATCAGAAACGTGTAAAATGCCTGATGGGCTATTTTTGTAGATTTGTTTTTGTTGGTCTGAAAGTAACTCAGTGTCACATTTTGGTCTTTTTTTTAAAGTAAAGAGTTTCCTTCCAAAACGAGCTGCCAGCCAGAGATTTCACTGCGTGTAATTATATAAATATTGTATATTTTTGGAAATCAAACAGGGAATATCAGGTCATTTTTATCCTTTAATTATTATTAAATTGGATGCAACGTCTTTGGAAGTGAAGCCCTTCACTCAGCGATCTGTTTGCTTTGTGTTGTACATGAACCGTCAGCTTGCCAACAAAGTAACATCAGTTTTTCAGGACTCATGTCTGAAACGGTGGTTTACACAGAGGGATACTGCTTTGTGTTTGTGAGTGTGTGTGTGTGCATGTTTTCCTGATGTTTGGTTGATATTTTTTAATAAAGTCAAGTAGAAATAAACTTTCTTTTTTCTTTTTTTACATTATTAATGGTTTTTGATCTCAGGATCAGCTGACAAACGTAAAAACCTGTTTAGAGGAAACGCACGGCTAACAGAAACACCACATGGTCATCAGCATAACACAGCATCACTTAAACTTCAGGAAGCAGAAACCACTGAAACCATTTCACCTGCACAGGTGCAAAAAGCACAACAGGCATCAGCCTATCATGTTACTGGCTCTCCAGGGCACCTGTGCAGGTGAAATGGATTCACAGTGCTTTGTGCTTCTTAAACTGATCAAAAAAGAAGAATTAAGGAAACACCTGAATGACAATCAAACTAAAGACAAACTTGTTATCACAAATGCTGTTTGTAGGTTTTATTGTTTTATGCTTATTGGACTGAATCTTTAATGTCAGCCACACAGTAATAACTAGAACTCATTAAAGAATTAAACAGGATAAACAAAAACTACATTTAAACAAACTGAGGCTGAAAACAAAGAAAAATAGAAACTAATGGAAAACGTGCTGCAGTGAAACAATCCAAAAACAAATCTCGGCTTTTCCGTGACCTCTGACCTGTCATTAGTAAGGACTCGTGTTCCCTGTGCGGTCTGCGTCAGTGATTTATTTGAGGTCATGTCAAAGTAACATCCAGGTCAGTGGCTCTCAAATTCAAGAGTGCTGTGGTACTTAAAAAAAACAAATCTCATGCATCCAACCATGAGCGTGTTTTTGGAGTCAGACTGACGCATTAGTGCCGTCTGTTGGTCACATGACTGCGAAAACCTGGAAACCAGCGCAGCTGAAAATAAAACACGAGCTCAGACAAACACGCTGAGCATTATTGTTTCACACTGGAAAAGTTTACAAACATTATTTTTTAGATACTTTTTTCATCGCTATAATCTTATCGCCTTGCATTTTTGCTTCTGCTGAGATTGGCAGTGCCTGACAGATTCTGCGGTCAACCCCGGCCTCCATTTCATAGCCAAGGACGGCGGCCAGTTGTTGAGTTGTCACAAATAACGTCTGCTCCTGTTTCACCTCCGCGGCCACACAAGCGTAGGTTTTATTGATGGATTTGATCGATTTGATTTCAATTCTCCGAGTCTGGACAGGTGCACTCCGAACCTGCACGAAGATCAGAAACTGAGAATAAACAAATGTTTGATACTAATCGCTGTGTCATCAGTATTTACAGTATGTTTTATTACATATTAACTTTTGTTGGTGTTTCCATTTTTGTAGTCAGTGTTGGGTGATGAGAATGGGTTAGCAGATTATAACTGTATAAAGTGCTAACATTACGATAACAGTGGTAACATTAAGGTAGTGAGAGGCTGCAGTGTGGAAGCAGAAGCTACCGTGGGCGTTCCAGCAGCTGCAGTTGATTCCAGCGGTGGGTCTTTATCGATCGTCTTTTTGGGCTTCACTGATCCACGAAGTGCAGTCTGAACAAACCAGTGTCACAGAATTTAAAGATGGGTAAAATATGTCTGTATGAATAAAGTCAACATTAAGTTTCCTGTTCAGTTTTTTTTTTCTATAGAGACTTTTTTGGTATCAGTCATTACGTCGGCGCCTAAACGACATTTGAGGGGGGAAAAAAATCACTGAGTTCAGCATCGAACAAGCTGCACAGAAGCATCAGCACATTTTAGTCTTCCAGCAGTAAAAGCTCATCCACAGCTGCTCTTTTCCAGTGTTTTTATCCTGTTCATGGTCCCAAGGTTCTCTCCTGCTTTCTGCACTCATTTGGTTTTTAATGCACTCAGTCCGTTCACACTGAAATAGACTAATGTCACCTTAGACTAATGTAGACCTGCCTTACTTTGAGCGTTACAGCCTCTGTTCATGTCAGAGGAGTAAGAACATCAGGGAGACGGTTTGAAGTGTGTTCGTCTGAAGCTTCCTGTCAGTACGTACACTGATGCTCTGCACGAGTGCGTCTGTAAACACGATGGCTCTGCTTTTTTCTTCAAGGTCAACTTCATGAAAGTCAACTTAGGAACTATGATTCGTACAAGTGTGGAGTGTATTATTTAAAATATCGTGTCATCTCTGACCTCTGACCTCTCCTTCAAGGTCAACAGATTGACCTAAAGGTTAAAATGATAACGATATATGGAGCTATTTATTAAAATGGTTTCTTACTGCCATTGGATGCAAACTGTGATATTTATAATCCCCAAATATCATTTCCTTTATCAATACAAATATGTCACATTTGACCTCTGACCTCACACTTACATTTCACCTCTGCCTTTCTTTCAAGTTGACCCCAAGATGTGTTTTCTCTTTACAGATTGTTGAAAGAATGACCCGCCTGGTTACTCAGAGAATACTGCAGAATAACACGATGAGCTCCAGTTATTCCTCCAGTTATTGATACATCGGTACCTATTATCCATCACCTGCTGCTGCCTGTTTGTGTAATCAGAGTTAAGGTCTGTCATGCTGCCCTGATCAGATATTTACTGCGTTACAAACTTAAAGAAAACAAAATGAATATAGATTATAAATCCTTTAAAGAAGTTATTGATCAGTTCCCGCTGATTATTAATGGCCCTGTTACAGGATGTAGGCAGCCTCTTGGCCAAAGTATGAATGAGGCTCTCACATAATAAAATGGATGGACGGCTTTATTAATCAGGTTATTTTTCTTTAGTATATTAATGTCCTCGCTGGCTTCATTAATCTGTTCCCTCAGTGTCCGTCTGTGTTTTCACAGCTTATTAAAACGTATTGTCTCGTCGTCACCTTCTCCTTCTTCTCTCATGAGCAGAACTCAAAGATGTTTTTTTCCTGAGTACAAATGAGATTTTAAAAGCAGGAATAACAGAATTAAACCATGGCTGTCTGATTGAATGTATATTTCGTACCGTGTAAGGCTGGCAGCTTCTCTGGTGACCTTTAAAAGAAGAAACCGTGTTATTCTTGTTTTAAGGTAAAACTTAAAGACACATGAGTTTATGCTCTTTCTCACACACCACAGCCCAACAACAGATTCAGCTTTTCTGTCTGAGCATCACATCTCTGCATTTTACTGATGATCTGGTCCTCCTCTCTTCATCCAGATATGATGTCCAACTTATACTGCAGTCATTTGCAGCCAAATGTGAAGTAGCTGAAATAAGAACTGACACTTCCAAGTATTACAGCACAGTTATCAGCAGGACGTCTGAGTGCCCGCTTGTAAATGAAACTGCTGCCACAGGTGAAGTTCAGGGACCTCAGGGCCCTGCGTACGAGTGAGTGAAGAGCAGACACTGAAAGGAGTAAGTTGTCTAAGGCCTCGTTTACACAACACAGTTTCAAAATAAAAACAGCACAGCTTTGCTGCGTTTCAGCCTCCTGTTTACACGAGAACGGAGTGAAAACGATGCTTTTAGGAAACATAGGCACTCACGCATACGTCACTTTTCGGAAGCGACAACAGCACGATGACCGTTTCCACTGGAAACATTGTGTAAACAGGGCGTAACACTACAGCCCACCCACTGTGACCTCTTCAGGTGTTTGTACCTACCAAATTGAGGGCTTTTGTCTTCTGCCTTTGAACCAGTTTCACCATGTTTCCTCCTCTTCCCTGAAAATTACATTTTAAAAAGTTGAATACAGATATTGTTGAAGGTTGTATGTGTCAACAGATTTCTTCACTGAATAATCATTCAACTCTGTCTGCATAAAAACACCCACAATGATCATTACTGTTTGATTGTTCAGCATGTAATGCTGTGTGTGCATAAATTACATGCCTTATTTAAATATATAAGATTTTCTTTGTTTTTTGGTATTAATTTCTGTCAAACGTGTAATATCAGGGACACTGATAAAAACTAACATACTGGTATAGTGACATCACTAAAATACGATGACAGTAATTATGCAATCCCAGGGGGAGGCCATGGAATATTTAAACATCAGGTTTAAGATAAAATTAGGATTTTTTAACATGTTCTTCTTTTGAATTTAATTCTACCAAATAAGAGGTCACCCTCTTATACCTGTGGGTACATTAATTGATTCGTGTCATCTGGCCTCATAGATAAATAAAACTGTATATCATCTGCATAGCAATGAAAAATCATGCAGTGTTTTCTTAATGTTACCCAACATTGTTACCCAAAGCATGTATAATGTAAAAACTGGTCTCAGCACAGAACCCTGTGGAACTCCATGATTAAATTTTCTGTGTGAGGAAGACTCCTAATTTATCCATCCATCCATTTTCTGCCCCTTATCCACATCCAGGTGGGGGCAGCAGACACCGAGATGCTTAAAAGAGTGCACTCCACCCTTTTCCAGCTGAGAACCATGGCTTCAGATTTCCTCCTTGTTTACATGCTTTTTACATGTTTACAAATTAGAGTCTATCAGGTAGATACACTGCATTGGTTTGAATCATATTTTCTTTAATACCAATGATGTAGTCTAGCCTACATTGGAAAATGTTGTGATCAAAGGTACACAATGCTACACTGAGGTCTAGCAGCACTAACAGAAATGAGTGGAAGAACCATTAATGCTTATATTCATTTTCCAAACTCAGAGACTATTTCTAGAAGCCTGGCAGAAAGAATACTTAACTCTGAACTCACCCTTAGTGTTCTGCTCGCCTTTCAGTTGCTCAACAAAGGGGAGCAGCTTGTTCTGGACTCTACTGTCCCTCCTTGGTATCTGATCCATTGCATCTTTGATTTTCCGGATAGAGGCTTCCAGTCCGTGGTGCTCAATGATTCTTTGGGGCATCTGTTCTCTGAACTTAGCAGTCTTCCTCTGTTTGGGGATTTGCAGAAGTACCAACATTTTGTCATACTGTGAGGGGTCTAGCTCACTGAGGATGGCAGTCAGAGCTTTTTTCCACTCGTCTGCTGAAATCATCGACATCTGCAATACAGAGAAATATTGTACCTTTTACTTTACTGCGTGTATCTGACAGCAATGATTAATGGGTATTTTTAGATCAAGCTTTGTCATTATATATCCCACATAGTGCATTGGCCATGCAGCAGGCAAATGCACTTGTAAAAGGGGCTGTGACAATCTGAGTCAGAGGTCCTGGTGGTCCAATCCCCAGTTGCTGGGCTCCTCCTTAGAGACGTGGTGAGGAGATCTTTCATTCAGGAGGGGCTCACATCAAAGGGAGCCAGTTGAGGTGGTTCAGCATGTCTGACAAAGACGCCTCCTAAGCACCTCCTGGGTGAGCTATTTTGGGCATGTCCTACCAGGGGGACGATTGTAGCGCAGACCCAGGACACGCTGGAGCGATATCTGTCAGTTGGCTTGGGAACACCTTTGTGATGGGATGGGATGGATATAATGTGCAAAAGTCTTGAATCCGTCCCTCTTTTTTTTTCTCCTACCAAGGAGCCAGACTATCTTGTAATGTTTTAAAAGTGGTCTTGAGCAGCAGATCTCCAGCTTTCTGAACGTCTCTCAGAGGGTTTTTTGGACATTGACTGCTTTTTCACTGTTTTTCAGTCCAGTCTTGTACCTGACCAATGTTTTTTGTTTGTTAAACCACACTGACCTATGAACCATTCAAGCATAACAAGGCTCCTGACTCATGGGATGAACCAGTGTTGTGCGTACAAATAACGAACACCTGAACAAAAAACCAAACATACTTCAGAAGACCGGGAGGTAGAGGACTGGGGTCAGCTCTCCAGCTGGCTCAGTAAGCGTCCCGATTCCCCACATCCCACTGCAGGACAGAGGCCCATGTGGAGAACACCCCCAGAGCACTGCCATCCCCAAGGTCTGCCCCACCACAGCAGCTCCAACCCAGCTGGACACCGAGCCCCAGTACCAAACATCCAGTCAGTCAACATCAGACGCACAAAAACAGAGACGAGATAAACTGGCCTACGTCTGAGAAAAGTTGGCCCCGCCCACCCAAACTAACTCACAACTGAGAGACAGCTCCTCCCTCACCTGAATACCCCAGCTTGTGACAGGTCCAGTCAACGATGAGGTCATCTTTAAACTTGAAACAGTACTTCCACAATCAAACATAACCCTTTTAATTAAATGTACATCCCCCCATAATCATTTATATTATCCCAATCATGAACGATCTGATCTGGGGGAAGCACAGTGGCGCGGGGGTTAGCACTGCTGCCTCACAGTTAGAATAACATCTGTGTTGGGTTCGAGTCCGCCTTGGTCCAGCCCCCCCCCACACACACACACACACAAACTCTGTGTGGAGTTTGCAGTCCAAACACATGCAGTTACTGGGGTCAGGTTAACTGGCTACTATAATTGTCCATAGGTGTGAATGGTTGTCTGTCTCTCTGTGTTGGCCCTGCGACAGGCTGGCGACCTGTACAGGTGTAC
>JAVDPK010001953.1:137171-156202 GCA_034780415.1 Cichlasoma orientale
ATAATGGGACAAGAAAAGGGTAGAACTGCGTGGTGTCTGTTGCTTTGTTTGTTTACGACGTGAAGCAGAGACACAGGATCTCAGGAAACAAGTGAAGGGCGTTGGAAGATCAAAAGGCTGGAAGGTGACCAGAGGTTGGAAACAGGAGATAACCCCCACTGAAGCTGTAGAAGACAGAAGAAAATTCACCCACACCCTTTTTATGACTTTGTGTGACTGTAATAAAAACTTGGCTCAGGGACAGAGAGACCACCAGTCTTTGTGAACTAACCTAGGTTCAGGGAGACATGGCTGGTCCAGAGCTTCATATTTTGACTTCATTCTTTTGATGGGAAAATAAACGCAATTGGAGATTAATTGAGCGCCTCCTGCACTTTTCATTAAATGAACACGCAAGTTTAATTTTAAGATTACTACAATTTGGTGACCCCGACATGATGAAAAGCAGGATGAACGCAATAAAACAAGAGGATTTTTTATGGAGAAAATACATTTTGGACAGAACGGACAGCTACAGAGGCCTCTATAAAAAGTGGGTAAGCAGATCCCATTTATCTAAAATATCTGCTAATTGAAGAATACTAAATTAAGTTGGAAGCTGTGTCTAGGATGTATAATTTTGACATCAAAAGAACGAAGCCAAATAAAAGGTTAAAAAAATAGAGTAATATAAGAAGTAAAAGAAAAAGAGACATGGGTGACGCTGGTGAAAGTCCGGGTGGGCATTGATCACCTCACCGAGAATGCCTGCCCTCGGAGTTCAACAGGTTTAATGATCCTGTGGTCTGTTGTGAGATATAAAAGCAACCATTAAACGGTTTCGAGGGACCAATGTTTCAGACCACACCGCATAAAAGCAGCCAACCCTTAAAGTCTGGGATGCAGCCTTTCGAGGCCCCTCAATTAATTCTTAAAAGCAAGCAATTTGGGTTTTGAAGTCCTTTGGCTTAGAATTATTTGTAAAAGCAGCCCCCCAAAATAGGGAAGTTGGGTTTCGAGGTCCCGTAATTTATTCTGAACGCAAGCAAATTTGGGTTTAGAACCCCCTTGATTTAGAATAAAATTATAAAAGCAGCCCCCAAAAATAGGGAAGTAGGGTTTAGAGGTCGCTCAGATTTGTTCTGAAGCATAAGAACAAGTAAATTGGAACCAGAAGTTCTTTTGCTTCAGAATAAAATTGAAAAAGCAGCCCCGATAGGGAAGTAGGGTTTAGAGTTCCCGCAGTTTATTATGAAATATAAAAGTAAGTAATTTAGGCTTAAAAGTCCTTTTCTTTTTCAGAGTAAATTGTAAAAGCAAGCCCCTGTAAAGAGAAATAAGAGTAAAAGTATTCCTGTTAAACGAGTGAATACAGTGGTCATTTAAAGAATCAGGGAAGCGAATGTTATTTGTGACTCCTAACCTTATTGTTAATGTATGTTCAAATTAGTGATGGGACTCGATTAAAAATTTTAATCGAGTTAATTACAGGGTCTGTAATTAATTAATCGCAATTAATCCCAAACCATATAACAACAAATTAAACATTTTCAATT
The DNA here is from genome assembly GCA_034780415.1 of Cichlasoma orientale. Taxonomy (NCBI): domain Eukaryota; kingdom Metazoa; phylum Chordata; class Actinopteri; order Cichliformes; family Cichlidae; genus Cichlasoma; species Cichlasoma orientale. The sequence continues at coordinate 138,707 of JAVDPK010001953.1, forward strand.
TAAAAAATCCTTTTGCTACTAAATTTTTTGAATGAATAGATGTATATGCTTAACAACAAACATGTTTATTGCTTTTTGAAATGTTTTTTTTTTAAATTGTTATTAAACCAACAGACTGGGCAAAGTGCTATAATAGTTATTCAGATTTCAAGTATTTCAGGAACCCCTGATTGTTTAACTTATTTGAAAAATAAAAAAAATAAATGTAAACAGCACACTAGACAATAATGATAACACCATTATATTATTTATTTACTTATTTTGGACATTAACCCCAGTAAGTGCATGTCTTTGGACATGTGGGAGAAAACCGGAGTACTCGAGGAAACCCACGCAGACATGGGGAGAACATGCAAACTGCACACAGAGAGGCAGAATGGTTGTCTGTCTCTCTGTGTTGGCCCTGCGACAGGCTGGCGACCTGTACAGGTGTACCCTGCCTCTCGCTCTATGTCAGCTGGGATAGGCTCCAGCCCCCCCGCGACCCTGAACAGGATAAATGGAATTGAATAGATGAGCAATCTGTTGAGTCAGAAGGTGTATATGCACAAAGTGAGAAATATCCATCCATCCATTTTCTTCCTCTTATTAACAACTTTAATCTGGATTTTTTTTTCTCTCCGAATTTAACCTTCCAATCATCCAGGCTTCTTCTTCTTCTTCCTCTTATTATTATTATTATTATTATGTTTTTAAAACATAACACTCTGTGGTGATCCAGATCGAAACTGAAACTGGTGATGGTTTTCCTTCACACAGCAGGGGTTCAGTGAGTTATCAGACGAGCTCAGCAGGAAGAGAACTATGATCAGAGCAGGAATCGTGGCATTCGTGCCACTCCCAGGGCGTGTCCATTTACCGTCCTTGTTCTTATTATCCTCAGCTGAGAATGTATTTTTCATTAATTTTCAGACTTTTAGATGAAAGTTGAACATCATCCAGGAAACATTTGAGATGTGTGTTGAGTTGATGGTCAGTTACGTCTCTGATTTTGTAACTATTTGCAGCCATGAATAAATGTAGTTCAACAAAGCCGACAGTTCTGATGTCTAATAGATTTATTTTCTAACGATATCCAGCAATAAAGTGTGAAGTTATTAAAAAGTCTCCCCCACAGTTAAAGCTAGAGTAGCAGCATTCAGTTTTGTTTGCTTCACTCACCGCTGGCTGTTCTTCTCCTCCTTTATTTTCTTCTTTCTGTTTTCACTCTCAGACAAACTTCCTCTTTATTTGACTTCAGTTCAGGTGTTCATATTTGTTTAAACAAAATCAAACAGTCACTGAGGAGAGTGGGTGGAGTCAGGTGGGGCCCACTGAGGGAGGGCAGGTCTGTCCTACTGTCATTGCAAACTTTGCAGATTGTCACTGCTGCAGTTCAGTTTGTCGGCCCTGGAGGGCCCCGCTGGCCTGGGGTCCAATCAGTTACCTGCAAGCAGGTAGCGCCTTCCATAATGTTCTACAGCCTTCCTGCCTCCAGACTTCCTGAGGTCCAGAGGGGCAAGCAGCACATCCTAGATTGTTCTCTTTGACTCCTTTCCTCATATGTGAGTTCATCCATCAGAGATGTGAGCGGAGATGGAGAAATAACAGAAGGAGAGAGGAGGGAAGGCAGCAGGCTTTAACACAGTGACACGTCCTCATTTCTAATGTGAAGCCATTTTGACGCGACTGCATCAGAAAGTGTTGGAGATGGTTTCAGGTGTGTCAGTGTTTTATATTTAGGATGTTATGGATATCACAGCTTTTTAATCACACACACAGTGAAGGACCGTCTGACTGAAACCAAAATGTCAATAAAAGCAGGAGTTATTTGAAGAGTCCTCCTCTCACAGTGGCTGCAGGCAGAGCTTCAACAACTGGAGCTTAACTCTTATTATTTTTGCACAAAAAGGCCTTTAAAACATGTACAGTTGGCATATTCTTTAGTCGGGAATATATAAAATATAGAACAAGAAGAAGGTTATGGGTTCAAATCCACCATCTGGCCTTTCTCTGTGGAGTTTGCATGTTCTTCCCGTGTCTGCGTGGGTTTCCTCCGACAGTCCAAAGACCCTGTCTGTCTCTCTGTGTTGGCCCTGCGACAGGCTGGTGACCTGTACAGGTGTACCCTGCCTCTCGCCCTATGTCAGCTGGGATAGGCCTCCCGCGACCCTGAACAGGATGGATGAAATGTTTGAATTCACGGACAAACGTGTTTCCTTCACCCGGCTCTGTGTCTGCTCACTGCAGACTTCATGTGTAATCACACTGTGTGAAAGCGTCACTCTTAGAGGAGCTGCAGTTTATGCTTCGTTTTTCTCTGTGTAGCCAAAATAAATTTGTCTATAAGTTGCAGTCGAATCATAAAGAGCTGGATGAACAGCTGTGGTCTCTGTGCAGCCAGCTTCGATCTGCTCAGCAATACATCCGTACAGAAAGCGCTGGCTTTGGTTCTCAGGCTCACCTGCTGCTCTGTATGGATGCAGTACATGCACAATGAGTTTTGTACTGTTGTGTAACTTTATTTATGTTAATACACCATCAAACATTAGTACATTTATATTTCAAACTCTGCAAAAGAACTAAAGAAGAATATTTTCATCCAAAGCAGAAACTAATGACACAGAAACACTAAAATAGCTTAAAACTGTAACTTAGTGTAAGTTAACGAGTACATTTAAGTTACCTCTAATTACTGGCCGTGCTCCCCCAGCCCTCAGACACTGATACAAATATTCAGGATAAAACCATAAATAATTTTTCCTTCTGTCAGATGAATGTAGTCCCTTTTATTAAGCTTAATTTCCAAACCTGATGATTCAATCAGGAGAATTCCTGAACTTCCAGGAATGACGATGAACATTCAGCTCTAACACAACTGAGAATAAAAGAACTCACACTGTGTAATCAGACATTTCACTGCTCTAACTCACATTTAATGATCATATATAATAATTTTGTAAAATAAATGAATCCAGCCTAAAGTCTTGGTGTGAACAGTGGAAATCATCTTTACTCTTTGGTAATTTTATTGATCTTGTTTCCTTCAATTTCTACATCAGCTGAGAACGGCATGCTGCTCAGGAGCCGCTCCTCAAAGTCGCCCTCCAGGCTGACTCCAACCGCGTCTGCCAGCAGTGACGAATCCACCACAAATCGCTGCACTGCACTGTTACAGCTGATCTCTGCTTCCAGCTCCGTCTGCGTCCCGCTGGCTTTTCTGATCCCGATGACCTCGATGGTGACGTTCTGGACCGCGGCACTTTGAACCTGCACGAGCAGCATCAGGACACGCTGAGAATCAGGAAATCTGCGGCTAACAGGTGCAGCAAAAACGCAGCAGCTACCTTCAGTATTTTGGTGGAATCGGTCGAGTTCAGCGACACCGAATCACGGAAGCGACTGGTCCTCACGTTGGTCACCGTGACAACATCTCCATGTGATATTCCTCTGAGATGCTTGATGTCGTCGCCCCACAGGGCGACCCTGATGGAACCTGTTCCATCTTCAACTTTGAACTCTTGCTTGTCCTTCTTTCCTCGTTTGGCCTTCAGCTTGATGTTTTCAACTGATCCGATCTGAACAAACCAACAACACAAGATCAGAACACCTGCAAACAAAGTGAAATCTCACAATTTACCAGTTATTATAAACTGAATATTAAAGATGGTCTTTTGCTGTTTTCATGTTGTTGTTCTCGTTGTTTGCGCTAATATGGCTTCATAGCACACCCCTCTGGGTCTGTGTGGGAATGCCCACCCAACTTTACACTTCTGCCAGTGGTACTGCAGCGTATCCAGGTGACACTTACCTCTGTTACTCTTCCTTCAACACTCACTGAGGTCTTCTCTTCTGACCTTTGAGCCTGAGCGATGGAGCAAACTGGGACCTGGGAATCAACGAGCATCCGAGCCTCCGTCTCCAGATTCTCAGGCACATCGAGAGCTGCCGTCTTTGATATGTTGCTCGTTTTGGTCACTTTCATGAGATCTTCCTCCATGATGACGTCTCTGAACAGGTAGCAGCTCCCCTCACTGAAAAACTGATAGAGCTCTCTTCCATACACCATCACTTTAATGCTGCTGGTGTCATCAGCCACCCCCAGGTAGAAGAAAGACTTTGTCTCCTTGTTTTTGGTTTGATATGTACGCAGACCAGATTTCTGCAACACTTTGCCTGCAACGGCTTTTTCTCCAAGATCACCAAAGATCTTTAGATCATGGATGGATATTCTCTGGACGCATGAGAGAAAAGAAACATGCATACAAACATGTCTAAGTTATGGTAGTCTCATTAACACTTTACAATAACGAGGCAAAAGCAGCTGAAATAAAGAGGGAATCCTCATGGTAATAACAGGTGGTCTCAACTATGAGTATTAATAGACTGAAAATGTACATAACAGGGCAGTGGGGGTAATAATGTGGAAACAAATACAAAGATGTATATGTGGCAAAACCAGTTAATAACAGTATAGAAATATATAACATATATAATATCTGGGAAACATTTAGCATTAAAACAAAGTGCCATTAATGTTGTAGTAACCTCGTAATAATACGGTAATATGGGTTAATGTTTTCATATATTGGAACACTGTTACTGTATTATGATGCTGAAGTTAATCCTTTCTTCTCTCCCTTGTTTTTAATATTATATGTTTGATGTTGGGCTTCTTACCTGCAAACACTCGCGGTAGTTTCTGTGTAATAACATAAATCATGTTTTTACCCAAATATTACTCTACTATTACTAACTGGATTTCCCTCAGAGGCATCTTTGTTTACACATTATCCCAGATTATTCACAGGGGGTGGAGCCTGTCCCAGCTGCTGTAGGGTGAGAGGCAGGCTACACCTGGACAGGTCACCAGCCTGTCGCAGGGCTAACACAGAGAGACAGACAACCGTTCACAGCTGTGGGCAATTTAGAAGCACCAGGTAACATAACCCCACTGACTGCATGTGTTTGGACTGTGGGAGGAAACCGGAGTACCCGGGGAGAAAGCTGCTGTTGAAACAAAACTATTACCTGGTAAATACACGGTTACTACATGGTATTGTTTCCACATTATTACCTCACTGCTCTAAGCTCTGGAGCGTTATCAAAAGTTGTAATGATTAAAGAGCACTCAGGTAACAAGTGAACAGGAGAAGCACCAGCTGATGATCCAGTGACTGTCTCTGTGGGAAAACCATTATTCCCTGTTTTTGGAATTCCAGGAAATGAAAAGAAAGCCACTCACCCACAGCTGGCTTCTTCTCTCCTGCAAAACAAACAGGTGGAGGTTTCAGATGGAGGAGCGTAAACACGTAACAGAAGTATGAAGTATTTCTGAAGTATTCCATTAACAGACATATTTGATAGCTGCTACCTTGTGAGGCTGAGAGCTCCCCGGTTCATCTGTGAAGAAGAAACAAGTCTGAGTTTTCACACCCTCACATTTCTCGTCTCATCTCATAGATGTGGAGGCAGTTTGGAAATGTTTACGGAGCAGACCTCTCACTGCGGACTCGCCATCATTTCTATCTTCAGCTTCTCGCTCTTCATCCAAAGAGGCGCTCGCAGCGCTGCTCCTCCCTGTAACACACATCCCAGCACAACCCCACCTTCAGTTCATGCTGATGCTCATAACTGAGAGTCTATCATCCCAGCGAGGGGCGGTTCAGCAGGCTGACCCCCTCTGACCTCTTTAAGGCTCGCTCCTTACCAGAATTTTTGTGTATCGGTATTATAATCACAGTATTTTGGTGCAGAAGCCTGACGCTGTGTGAACTCACCTTTTTCCTCCTCTTCCTGTTTGATCTTCAGTTTGTCCACGAAGGGCCGCAGCAGGTCCTGGACTGCAGGGTCCCTCCTCGGAATCCCATCCATCGCGTTCCTGATTTTCTGGATGGATTTGTCCACTCCATAATGCTTAATGATTTTTTGGGGCATCTCTCTTTTTAACTTGGCGGTCTTCCTCTGTTTGGGGATTTCTGAGATAAAATCCCACATCTGATCGTACTCTTTGTCGTCCAGCTTCCCCAGGATCTCAGTCAGAGCCGCTCTCCACTCGTCCTCTGAAATCGCTGACATCTGAAGCACGAACACACTTTATTTAAACACAACAACAACAACACGATGAACCCACAGTGTCGATGAAGCTGTCTCCTCTCTGGGCCTCAGTGCTTCTCTGTTGTTTTTATTTCTCCTTTAAACTTCATCTGTGGAGCCCACAGCAGTGGGTGGTTCCACAGCAGCATCAGATATTTTTACTGACCTTTGAATCCTGGTTTAAAGTGACCTCATACTGTAATGTAGTACTACTGTAGTAGTACTGCATATGCTGAAGTACCAGAGCACACGTCCCTGTTCTTATTTACCTGTTTGTGTTTCCTGGGAGGTTTTCCTTCTCCCCGGGTCATAGGTCTGAGTGTCGGCTCTTCTCTGTGTTATTGTAGGCTCTTTATAATAAAGCAGCTTTGGGCTGCGTGTTGTGAATCGATGCTTTTATGCATTTCTCTTTACAAGCAGCAGGACAGTGACGTGTTCATGACTTTAACCAATAAACAGCCAGACTTTGTCATTTTTAAAGTGAGCAACAATCCTGCAGCATTGGCTGCTTTTCAGACCATTATTATCATTATTATTATTTTAAGCCCGCTCGCCTGTAGGGCGGGGCTCCGGACGGGACGTTATCGCTTTTGAGGGGGGGGGGGGGGCTGCTCGGAGCCTTCGAGCCGCTCCCAGGAACGTTCTACCGTTCTCACGTTCTCATGAGAACATTCTGATCGACAGTGTTTCGGTCATTACATTTAGACTTTCTTTAGCTGAGAAGGAGAACCGGCCGTCCAGCTGACGGAGGCGTACGTCACCGAACTTTCATTTTGTACCCGCTGTCAGCCGTGACGTCAGCAAAAAGGCTGCTTGTTTACAGTGTAACGGTCCTGATCTCTAACTCCAGAGGCTTTAAGGTTTTAACTCACCGTTCCTCGGTTCCTCCTGCAGAGGGCGTGTTTCAGGTGTTCCAGCCGCAGGGAGCGATATTAAAGTCCCGGAGTTATCCCAACAAACTACAGATACCACCTTAAAAAGGTTCCCCTGTCTTCTTGCGACCAGACTCGTCCGTGGAGACGATGTATCAATTGCGCATGCGCATGAACAGGTATAATTCCCGCTGTCTTCAGTGAGACAGGAACGACTAATCAGCTGTTGTGACTCCAGCTGTTTGCATCAGTCTGTACTCACGTGTCTATAAAGGGGGAGGGGGGGGGGTCCCCTCACCACACTGCCTGCTTTCTCCTATGAAGTGCTAATTATTAATCTCTAATGCTCCTCGTGTTAGCCCCTCCCACCAACACGGAGGAGACGAGGAAGCGACAGGAGGAGAGGAGATGAGGCAGCAGTGCTCCCTTCTGACACAAACACCAGAAACTGCAGCTTCTGCTCTCAGGTGTGTCTCAGGTGTGTCAGTGCATGGCCGCTGGTCCAGATATCAGAGCTTTTTAAGAAACAGTGAAGGACAGAAAGTTTGAGCCAACACTTGGACACCATTCTGTGGGCTCTAATTTAATGTTTGAGTACCCCCCCCCCCTCCACTTAGGTAAGAACAAACAGATCTGTTATGAGAACACGTGTATGGTCACGTTTTTACAGGAAAGAGGAAACAGATCTCTCAGAGTCATTTTGAGTTCTTGAGGAAGTTCAGTGGAAAACCTGCAGCTTACACTTTAAATACTTCAGGAGCACAGGCTGTATTATGGACCTGACCTCCACAGCTCAGATTTTAAATATGCATGAATTTGATAAGGACCGTTCTCCGGTTCCTGCAGGGCAGAGTGATGTCACAGTGATGTCAGAGGGATGGAGGCAGCTCGCTTTACTTTCAGTGAATTTTAATTAAAAAAATAAATAAAGCACCAGAAACAGAAATAATTACAATCAAAACAACAGGAACAGAAACCGTGGCTTAAATGATCCACAGTAATGATCACAGTTCTAATAAAACTGCAGTTTATGATGCCGGACCCGAGTGTCTCACAGCTGATCAGAACCAACATTCAAACCTGGCTTCAGTCTTCGTGCGAGGGTCTCTAATCAACAGGAAGTGTGTCAAAATAAAAGCCCCGATACGGCCGAGAGAGAAAACTGCTCGTCCTGTGTGATATCAGAGTACAGCGGATACTTCATCATGTACACCAAAATGGCACATGGAAGCATTTTTATATCAGCTAAAATGCCCCAAAGTTACACGATTTAAAAATATTTAAAGTTAACATTTAAAACAGTCGTAATATTGTTATTGCTCATATTTACAATTTTCTAAAACATCATTAGCCAAAAATACACTGAATAAAACATAAATCAATAAAAACACAATAACCTATTAAATTAGAAGTAAAAAATACTAAAAGTACAGATTTGAATTTTTTTAAACATCGATTTTAAAATGACGTCACTTTGGGACGAGGAGATGATTTGATTCTGTCAGGACTTAAATTACTGTCGTCGCCTGAACTTCATAAATCTGATATCCTAACAAATATCATAATACTACTACTACTACTGCTACTGCTACTACTACTAATATTAATAACATGGACTAAAACTGATTTAAAACTATAAAAATACAAAACTGTAAGGAGTCCAGTGCAGCTGTGGACCTGCAGCCTCCAGCTCTGCAGTGTTCGATCCTCGGAGGCTAAAACGATCATCTCTGCAGAGCAGACACGGAAACAGTTTTAAAAAATGTTGGAAAAGTTCCTCGAGGCTGAAAGTACCTCTGACCCAACAGCTGTTTGTGAGTACTGAGTACCATAAGTACCAGCAGCCTGAGTCAGTGCTGTAACTCTGAGACTGAATGAGGCGTTTCTGTTCTTGTTCTGACCCCACAGACCAAACGTCAAACAACACGACGACCTCTGAAACTTTGAAGCTCAGTCTGTTTTTCCAACAGGAAAAATTAAATAACCATAAAATACATTTTCATAGCTTTTTGATCTCTATGATCTTCTTCCCCTGCATCTTTGCTGCGGCTGTGATTGGCAGTGCGGCACGGATTCTGGCTTCAGCGCCTTCGTCCATGTTGCAGCCGAGCGCCTCGGCCAGCAGACGCGTCCTCACAAAAAGCTCCTTCAGCTGCATCTTCTCCGTCACCACCAGGTGAGTGTTGGTTTTCTTGGTGGCTGTGACTGCTTTGATTTTAATCCTGCCGGTCTGGACAGGCGCCCTCTGACCCTGCACAAAGACACCCAGAAAGAGTCAGCACTGCGAGCGTCATCAGTCACGTGATCAGTGAGTTTGTTACAGGTAAAGTTCGGCTGTCCTGCAGGTGGTGCTGTGTCAGGCACGTCAGCAGGTACCTTGGGAGTTTTGGTGGCTCCGTTCAAACTGGGGGGTGAATCCGGGTTCCTCGGCTCCTCCTGTTTGGGCTCCGCCGGTTCAGAAGGATCAGACTGAAAAACAGCAGCACAGCGTCAGTGAGAGGCCGAGCCCCTGATGGCTGCGTGCTACTATTCTGCACCCCCCCCTCAGAAATCTGTTAATCCAGACCTGCTCTCATGCTGAGGAACAAATGCAGTTAATAAAGAAAAAACATTCTGGGTCTATGAATGTGTGGTTATTCCCGTCTCATCCATCTGTCCCCTCTGAATAACAGCTCAAACATAGTTACATCCTGCAGCCTGGACACAGACGCTGCTCTGGGAGTTTCTGCGGTCGGCTGCAGGGGTGGATCTCTGCTCCCCGCCTTCTTCTTTTTAGGCTTCGTAGTAGCGGCAGCATCAGTCTGAGGAAACCAGCAGCACAAAATGAGTCTATCCGCCCAGTGATGATGTAAACTATGATGCAAAATAAATGTAATCTGCTCCGTATCCTGATCCGGGATGGTTTCTCCTGGATCCAGATAAAAGCCTGTGCGGTCCACTGAGTTTCCCTCTTACCTCGTCAGGCTGGCAGCTTTCCCGTTTCCCTTTAAAAGAAGAAACAGTGTTGAGACCTGGACTCTGCTCCAGGAAGCAGGTTCAACAAACTCCAACTTTAAACTCTGAGATCGGCGACTCAGAGTTTCTGAACGGCCTCTGCTTAAATTTATAATAAATGAATATCATATGTATAAATATAATTTATAATCAACAGAAACATCGAAGAATACATGGATCTGTAATGTTACCAATCAACTAAAGATGGTTTTGGGATGGAACATCAGTCGTGGGAACATATGTGTGTGTAGGTTCTCAGTCACCCAGGTCATGGTTTTCTCAACAGCTCCAAAAAAAAAAAAAAAAAACGTTAGTGGACTTCTTAAATTATTTTGAAGTCGGTTCCCCTCTTATCCAAGAAACTTCTTCAGGTTTCTTCACCAAAAGTTGGAGAATCCCGGGTATTTAAACTCTAGTCTAGACTACACTGTATGTAGCTGCCAGCTGTTATTGTAAGCCACAATCTCAGTGATGGTCATTTACAGCTGACATTGATGCCTTCTTTTACTCCTCTGTCAAACTATCCCACCAAGATATTGCACTGCAAAATTTGAAAATGGTCAAGTGTTAAATGGTTTCTCTGGATTCTGTTTGATCGATTTTGGTATAAAATACTTTTTTGCTACTTTGATATTTGTTCAGTTGCCACTTTGTCAAAGTAGCTTCAGGATTATAATTTTTATACTGGTATTATTGTCGCAGTATGTTTGGTAAGTCGGTAATAAACAGGTTTGAACAGCTGACTAAATGCTGCACATTAAACCGTAAAAACATCCTCAGAAGCTTCTGTTCACATTCAGACCAACACCTCCGTCTGAGCTCACCGTTCCTCTTCCTGTTCTTCAGTTTGTCCACAAAGGGGCGCAGGTGTCTCTGGACCGCCTCGTCCCTCCGTGGTACCTCAATCAGTGCTTCTTTGACTTTCCGGATGGAAGTCTCCACTCCGTAGCGCTCAATGATTTTTTGGGGCAGCTGTTCTTTGAACTTGGCGGTCTTCCTCTGTTTGGGCATGTCCAGAATTCTGAGCATCTCATCGTACTGATGGTTCTTCAGCTTCCCGAGGATGGTGCTCAGAGCCTTTTTCCACGTTTTCTCTGAAACCGTTGATGCCTGACACACACACACACACACAGAGATACCATACTCACACAGCTGTGATTACTGGCTATTTTACATTAAGATTGTACATTCAAACAATAAGGTTATTAAATCCACCACAGTGTTAAAGACACTGTGGTGGATTTAAAAAAATATATCGTATATCAGCGTTCAGCTAAAAAATATTGTGATATTATTTTTGGTCCATATCGCCCAGCCCTAGTTAGGGCTGGATCAGGTGACCCTGAACCATCCCTTAGCTATGCTGCTATAGGCCTAGGCTGCTGGAGGTTTCTTCCTGTTAAAAGGGAGTTTTTCCTCCCCACTGTCACCGAGTGCTTGCTCATAGGGGGTCGTTGGGTTTTCTCTGTATTATTGTAGGGTCTTTACCCACAATACAAAGCACCTTGAGGCGACTGTTTGTTGTAATTTGGCGCTATATAAATAAAATTGAATTGAATCACATACACTCAGCTTCCTCAGTGTACCGATCCCGTTACTGTGAGAGCAGCAGCTACCTTGGGGGTTTTCTTGGCTATGGTTGAGGTCAGGGTTCGATTTCTGCTCTCTGTCCTCGTTTTGGGCTTTTCCGGTCCTGCAGGCTCAGTCTGAAATTAAAGCAGTAAAGCAGAAGCTCGTTTACAGTAATTAAACACAATTGTGAGTTCAATACTGTATGAACGTATTAATAATGTGTTAGCGTGGATTCAGCTTGCTTGTGTTAAGGGTGTTGATAATAAATGTTATCAGTTTATTGGTCTATCGATCTGTTTTCTTTAATAATCCATTCAGAGTCTCTATGTTTGCCTCATCATCGCCTCCTTCAGCGTCTTCCTCCTCTGATCATCACAATGAATAAACACACAGCTGAACGAAGAGCTCAGAGCTGCTGATGTTTGTTTCACTCTTACCTCGTCAGGCTCACAGCTTTTCTGCTCACCTTAAAAAAAGAAACAATGTTACTTTGGTTTGAAGGGAAAACCCTCAAAGTCATTTCTGCTGTTTTCATTTAATGTAATCAAGTCCTTTGGAACCGGGTCTGAGGCTCAGCCCAAACAGGCCACAGAGGTACACCCTGCTGTGGGCCCACCACCCAAAGGAGGAGCCATAATGGGCCAGTACTTTGTGGTTGTTGGTTCTTATTGTGGTACCAACAACCTTACAGCCAACAAGCCACCAGTGAACCACTTCCTATCGAGCTTGGTTAGCTCGTCCCACGTTTTAAAAACTGGGACCAGAGGTCGTTCCCCCAGTGATCAGGGGGCTGGACAGAAGGCAGCTGAGATGGTTCAGCATCTGGCCTCTTAGGGCAGGTGTTCTGAACATGTCCAAGTGGGCGGAGACCCTGATACAGACCCAGGTGGAGGAGGAGGAGGCCAGGGAGCTCGCAGACCCACTGACCTCCATAGGAAAAGCTGTGTTTACCTACCAGCTTCATCCTTTCTGTCCGCTGACTTCAGAACAGCTTCACCGTGTTTCCTCTTCTTCCCTGAAAGTGACATTTTTAAAAGTTGTTTACGAGTCCTGAACCACTTCCTGTTTCCTTAAACGCTGCCAGGCTCATTAGTTTAATCTAATTAATGCTGTGCATGCAGCACTTTTAGAGAATGAAGAAGTTTGGGGTTAAATATTTTTTGCCTCTTTAGTTTTTGTCAGTTTGCTGTAAGGTGCTCTCCCCGAGTTAGCAGGACTGAATATATAAAGTTTCAGATTCTCATTTTAATACATACAAAGGTTGCTAAATATTAAACCTCTGTATTATTATTATTACACTTTACACACCCATCACCTCACTGTAAACTCACCTGTTTTCTCCTGTTTGTTCTTCAGCTTGTCCACAAAGGGGCGGAGCCTGTCCTGAACCTTAGGGTCCTTCCGTGGGATCTGAACCATTATTTCTTTGATTCTACGAATAGATGTTTCCACTCCGTAGTGCTCAATGATTGCTTGGGGCATCTCTTCTCTGGGCTTGTCCTTTGCACATTTGGGGATTTTTGATAGAAATGTCAGCATCTTCTTGTACTGCGGCTCATCCAGCTCCTCGAAGATCTCAGTCAGAGCTGTTCTCCACGCTTCCTCTGAAATCACTGACATCTGAAAACACACACACTGTTAGACATGAGCCCACACTGGCTGTAGGTCCGTATCATGAAAATCTTTTTTTGAGATATTAATAAACTGATCTGTACATTGAGGTGTGAAAACCTGAAGGCTCATACTGCTGACGTTCTTCCAGACCCCCCGGCAACAAGAGCGCCTCACAAGCCAATGAGAATTTTCCCCTCTTTCTAAACAGATCGCAGGTAACCAATGGGCACTGATGCTGAAGTGGCCAGCAGGGGGCTCCTAAGAGTGTTTGAAATGTTGCTAAACAGCAACGATAATCCCATAAAAGTAAAAAGTAAATATTTTGATTAATATGCGTACAGACTGACAAATCAACACGACTGGTTCACTTCCTGTGTCAGAGCTGAGGTCACATTCATGCACACCTGTACCTGTCTGCAGGAAGAAGAGGATTGGTCTCTGAGGAAGAAAGATGCAGGCATGTCCATGACTAATTACAGTATTTCAACATTCACTAATGATGATGGCAGTTAAACAGAAGGCTTCAGCTCAGTATGCTGAGCATAGGTTAGATTTAAGGTGAACCACAGTCTTTGTTTGGTGACCTGCTGTTAGCTCAGTAACAGTTAACAGCCAGAGAACATACAGTATGTGGTTCTCATAAACTTGGTCATTTCAACATATTAATGTAGATATTGCATCAACTGGTTAGACTTTAAAGATTTTCTTCTTAATTAAATAATGTGTTACTGATTAGGTTACTTTTTTATAACCACGGTTCTCTGAGGTAATGGGAAATCCTTGGATCCTCGACCTTCAGGTGGAATGATATCCCATCAGTCTGACTCTCATCAGCCCATTATGACACAGAGCTTCTGCCTCACAGACCCGCCTCTAATAACAGCCTCACACCTCAGTCAGCTGGTTGTTTCAGTCAGACTGTGGCACAGTGGAATCATTGAGAGGATCTCCTAACATATACTGGGTTAGGATTATTTCCTGTTTCAAGTTTTGCATGTTTTTGTTTGTTGATTTGTGTGATGTAGGCCACACTCGTGGGAGTAAAGGTTCCACTCTAGTTCAGCTGCCAGGTATTTGGAGTTGAGTCCTGGAAGTAGATGATTGGTGTGGGTTTGGGGCCCTCCTCCATAAAGGAGGAAAACTGTGTTGGGGAGACAGGAAGCAGGAGGGCTGTAGAGCATGGGAGCAGCTGGTTGAAGCTAGCTTGAATCAGGGACCTCAGTTTAATCCTTTAAAGGAAAATGATCTCTGATCTATGGCAGCTTGTTTCTGCCACAAAAACTGCCATCCATAACTTGAAATTTTGAGTTATCCATACATCATTTCCAAGTTAATAAGTCAAAATTTCGAGTTATGTATCTCAAATTTTTGTGTTAATAACTCGAAATTTCGGCTTAGCGCTGCCAATCAGGAAGCTCCGAGAAACAGATCATTTCCTTGTTACCCGGAAGAGATGACGCCAGCGCATCCGCACTCAGAATGAGGTAACGACAGTATCAGTGAGCTAGCAGTTTCTAGCAAACGTGAACAAGCTGTCGGCATGTTTTTGACTGTCAATGGTCAAAAAACAGCTGCATGTTTTCATGTTGATCTGTTGGACAGACCTTCAGCTTCCTGCTTCTGGTTAACAAGGAAATGATGTAGGGATCACGGAGCTTCCTGATTGACACCGCTAAGTCAAAATCTTGATTCATTAACATGAAAATTTGAAATACGAAACTCAAATTTTCAACATTAACTCGAAACTTTGGGTTATTTTTTTCTAAATTTCGAGTTACTAAGTCCAAATTTTGGGTTAATAATTCAGGTTAACTTTCGAGTTACAGGTGCCTTTTTTTTTTGTTTTTTGTGGCGGAAACAAGCTTCCATACTGATCTAACAAGTAGCTGAGTAGCTAATAGTCTGGGGCTTGTCCATTTAGTGCTCTGTATATAAGTGTGATAATTTTTAAAATGAATCTAAAACCAGCTGGGAGCCACTGTAAAGAAAATAAAATAGGGGTAATGTGTGCGCTCGCTTGCTGGAGCGTTAGGAGTCTAGCTGCAGCATTTTGTACTGCTTGTATTGGTCTTTCAAACATTAATATTTCATAACTGATTAATGAATGTTTTATTTTGTATATTTATTTTATGTTAATTAGCCAACTAAAAGTAAAAACCATTCAGATGACTAAATTATGACTAAATCTAACATCCATGCATCCCAACATCCATCCATCCGTTGTGCAGTTGTGTAACCACTCATGACTGAGCTGCTGCAAAATCTTTTGCAATATAGATTTTAAATCTGGACTCATATCACCCGAATGAAGCACATAAATAAAAAACAGAAAACATATCAGGTGAGAATCTCTGACTTTTTGCTCAAACCGCAGGCTCAGTGTTTGTTTACAAATTAATTCTTCATTGAAATCAGTAATAAAGTGTTTATAACGGTCAAAGTTAGGCTGCGACAGCAAGGTTGGATCCAAATGCAGGACGCGGGACAACGAACTTAACTTGAAGGGCAGCTTTAATGCCAAAGTCTTCTTACAAGATACAAAAACTCAAAATACAAAATGAAAATCTCAACCAAGGCTGGACTACAGTGAGCAATAACAAACTTGGGAGACAGAAGGGAAACCACTAACCAGGGAATCACACAACTACGGGAAACACTTACTGAACTGAACAAGACACCGACAATATACACACACACACACACACATGAGGTAATCAGACGAGGAAACAGCTGGGAGAGACAGGTGGGGTGAACCCAGCACATGGAACAGGAGATTGTCAAAATAAAACAGGAAGAGACCAAGGTTATTCTAGTTAACGAAATTCAAAAAACATTTTCATTAAATAAATAAAAAAGATAATTAAAAGGAAAAAAATGATAACTAACTAAAACTGTATTGAGGGCTTAAAAAGCTAACTAAAGCTCACAGAAATTATAGATAAAATGTGCTTTGTTTTCCTGTTTGTCAGTTTATTTTAAAGCCTTGTGGATTGATACCAAATCACATTTTCTGCTCTAGTTTTAGCTAGCAGCGCACGCTGGCACCTCCTTTACCACGTCTCGACTGACGAGGTGCCGGTTCCAAAGAACCATGATTCTGTGTTCTGATGTTAGAACCACATGGAGCTGATGTTCATCTGCTGCACTGAAGCTGGACCTGCAGCTGCTGCTGGCCACTACACTTTATCCTGAGGTAAATATTTTTATTCATACTTTTCAATGTTTGAAATAAATATTCTGAGATAAGAGTTTATTGGGAGTTTAAGTTTGTTAGATTTTTCTTTATCTTGCTCCCTGTTGGTGTCTCATGTGTGTCCTTAATATTACACACATGTAGCACATAATGCTGCTGTCCTGTCAACAGCTGGTTGTCGAATACAATTTTCTTTTTAATGGTATAATTTAAGGTCTTATTACACAATAGTTACTCTTGCGCCTGACAAATTAAATATGAAAAACTAAAACTAATCAAAACTAAACTTAAACCAAGCATTAAACCAAAAATAAGAACTAACTAAAACTAACTGATGTATAGGAAAAAAAGTTAAAACGAACTAAAACGAACCTTTTCTAACCCTGTTAGAGACCAAACATGATACAAACACAGACTCGATGCAACACATGGAACACAAACAGAACACACCGCGGGCAGAACAGTGCGCACAGACGCCGGAAGGACAAAGAGAAAAACACTGCAGCTGTAACACACTAAGGGTCAGACCCACAGGACACAGGATTAACACAAACAACACAAAGAGCAGAGTAACGCTCACCTCTGCGTGTTTTTATCCGCAGCTTTCCTTTTCAGCTCCGGTTCGGCAGAAAGCGGGAAGGTTGAAATCTGGAAGCTTCCGCTGCTGCAGGAGGAAGGGGCGGGACCTAACCCGGATAATCCTTCAGGTTTGTTTACCTGACACAAGCTCACTGATAATCAAAGGCACAGCATTCATATATAGGGAGGTAATATGGGGTAAGATAACTGTCAATAAATAAATGTATGCGTAGGAATCTAAATTCATAAATTTATTAAACGTGCATAAATTTAAGATTTGTATTTGTTCTGTTTCCCAGCGCATACATGTGAAATCAGGGTTTATCTCTGCGAATACAAGCTTACAAGTTACGAATACAAAGTTACAACTTTGCAACAATACGAGCACAAACCTCTGTGCGCAGATTTGTCTGTAATCGAGGGTTCTTCCACCCTCAGCGCAGGCTCACAGGCGCGTTGCGTTCAGGTGTGCTGGGACTTATTAGCAGCGTCACATTAGCCTGCTGGTAGCGGTGGCTGTGCCGATGCAAGGCTGGCTCAGACGGACACTTCACTGGATTCACCACATGCTAACTGTAAGTACCTCTTTCTGTTTGT
>JAVDPK010001956.1:0-19273 GCA_034780415.1 Cichlasoma orientale
TTCCTGTTAAAAGGGAGTTTTTCCTTCCCACTGTCACCAAGTGCTTGCTCATAGGGGGTCGTTTTGACTGTTCGGTTGACTGTAGGGCCTTTACCTACAATATAAAGCACCTTGAGGCGACTGTTTGTTGTGATTCAGCGCTATATAAATAAAATTGAATTGAATTGAATTTTTAACCACATGTTTGTGTCAAATTCAATATTAATACAATCCTGATCTGTTTTATTTATTTGGCATATGTAGGTGCGTTGCCCAAAATGTCTTCCTGTAGGTAACATTTCACAGGATTATCACACTTAATAAATTGGGGCTAAATTCCACCATACCTTAGATTATAGTTTGCTCTATTTAGGACAACCTGACATCCATGAGGTGCATTCATTGGTAACTCTGGAACATTAACATTTGTATGCTGCATGCATGTTTCAGATGGCTCTGTTGTTGCAAAACTACCGCTGCAATCCGTCGGTCTGGGCATTCAACTGAGCCTCCCAGCGGTTTGCATGCCTCTATTTTCTTGCTGCCGGGTTTTAAAAATTGCACGGTTGATTCTGGTGAAGGAATTGCTCTCATGACTCAGCTAGTGTAGACAATCCCTGGCCAATCAGTGGCATGCTGTTCTTCGACATTCACATTCTCGGATCGCTTGGAACCCCGGCTGAGTGGGTACTGAAATGCCTACAAATGGTGCCGAGTCGCGAGCTGCACTGAGTAGGTACTAATGGAAATGCGGCAATATTTGTCTGCATTAGATGAGAAGTACTTTGGGGAATGGTGCATTGCATATTGCCACCTAATTTTCCACTAACTATGTGGAGATACCAGAAGATGCAGCCATTTAAGTCAAATAAAGTTCAGTCTAATACTGTCTAATATGATGCCCCAGCAAAATTAGGAAGGATAATGGTTGAAGTTCTCCATGATATCCTCACCTAACATATTACATAATTTTGTTTACATAACTTTGTTAAACTAAAATTGCACTCTCCATCTCCGTTGCAGCATTTTATTGCAACAACTTGCACGAACTAGCTACAGCTTTCCAAAAAATATTTAGACGTTTGATCTGAAGTGTGAAAAGTAAGCTCAGAAATCGCCTAGCAATTTTGCAGGCGTCATTAGGGATCAAGGACAACGTAGGAACAGCATTTTTAAAAATAATTATTTATAGAAGAGGTACTACATCAGTCATTGTGGCAGGTGCTGACAAACTGGTTTCTCATTAAGCATTTGTTTTACTTTATTGATATTCCCTGCTGTATGTGATTCCCGGTACTTGTGATCAAATGAAAATATTTAATATTGTTTATTGTAATATGAATGGATCAAGGCTAGCTATGAAGCGTTCACTGGGGTGAAAATATATTGTGTTTCTGTCTGCAAAATTGAGGAAAATAGAATTCTGTCTCAGCTGCTTTTATAGTAAGCCAGCATCTGTGGTCTGCACAACAGATGCCATGCTTGCTCAGTCACCACGCTTTACCTGCTGAGTCCATCCTCAAGTTCCCTGACCACTTGCTCCTACCACTTACTTCCAGTCTGAGGCTCTGCTGTGCCCTTCCTCAACCTGGTCAGCAGGACCTAGCTCCCCACAGCACCCTGTTACTGCATCACACAACCCTCCATCAGTCTCTTTGATTTCTCTCTATCAGTGTCCCTGCCTGCCACCTTAGGGAATGGTTCAATCACCTATGACCCAATCCATCTTTTAATGATGTGCAGACACTCCAAGGCCCACCTGCGCCCTATAAATGCCTCTTCCTGCAGTTTGCATTCTCTGCTACTCTAAAACTAATCCTGCAGGGTATGCAGTGTGTGCTGGGAGAGCAGATGCACACATGTGTGAAAATCCCCTGCAGCTCTACCCCATATCCCTGCTCTTCTGAGACCTTGACCAGTTTTTGGTTTGTTTATGAGTGCATGTTGGGAGAGTCCGAAGGAGGCGAGCCATGTGCCAGGAAAAACATATGGTACCATCGGGATGTAGACACCTGCTGCTCGACCAGTGAGAGCACTTTCAGAATCATTAGGAATTAGAGGAAGTAAATGACTTCACTAAAAATACAGATTTATTTCTTGGTTGGATCCTTTTAACCTTGCATGGGTAACTTGTTCTTTTTGCACCCTAATATGCCTTCACTATAACCCGAGAGTGTGTGTGTGGGTGTGCACCTGTTACTTAAAAGCCCGGAAGAAATTTCAACAACAATGTTCTCATGAAACATACATGCAATGCCATTATCTACTGTAACTATTCAGTAACCAATCATACCTAAACAATCAACCTCTCTGAATGTTAAGCTGAATGCCAACTTAACATTCAACATTCCCTTTTTTTAACAACAAAGGAGGCAACTTCATGTGCTTGTTTAAAACCTGCCTTAGAACTGAGTTGAAATGAAAGTGCTCTTTTGGACTTGCAGTCCAGGAATCATACTATGGAATCATTCCACTAAACTATTCAAAAATCCCACGCAGAGAACAGCATTTGAGCCATTTGCATATATGGATTCCAGCGAGGCTCGAAGGTCTTTGCAGGAGTTGAAAGTTCACGTTTCCTTTAGAGTTTACAGATGTGAGCAGCGACAGTGGCTGATGTCATCAAAGCTGTGACTAATTAGCAAATGCTAGTATGCTCAAACAAGATGTTTAACGTGGATGCTAGCATGGCTGAAGCCTCTTATTATATTTGCTTGGAATGCTGTAACATTATTTTCCTTCATATGCAACACTTGGAGGGCATCAAATAGGTACATTTGACAACACGTGTTTCCGGTTGTTTCTCTCTTTCACTTGATTTTGTTTCTCCTGTGTGGGCATCATCAAGCATGTTTCACAAGTGGCTGCAGCAGCTTTGTGTCTACTGACAGTTTAGCTGAGGTTTGGTAATATTTTAGAGAATCTGTAAAATATGGGGGACTCCACTACTGAAGCCTTATTGAAGCCAGTCACCAGTTGCCTGCTTAACATTGCAAAGCACAAGGTAGTTAGTGTACTTCTGTTAGGAGATGTGTTGCAGAGATTTGCATCTAGTGTACAGTGCGGGTGTGTGCAGAGGGGAAGCAGGCTGTTGTGAAACAGAAGGGGAGTCAGCATTTCGATTAAACATTCATGAAGGCTCAGGAGGAGCCACTTACTGTCAGGTTCTAATTAAATAAAGGTCAGCCACTCAAGTTTTGTTTATTGAAACAAGTTGTTTCCTAAACTGCTGAACATGAGCCGACTCTTTGGTTATTGTTCTGAATAATAGGTAATGAATCTATGCTGAAGAGTTGGGCAGCATACTGAAATATTTTTGGAAAATAAACTGTTTTGTTTTGTTAAGTGTTACATGAGGGAATAAATAAATATAAGATGATAATAATATAGGACAAGACAAGGGAGGAAGCTTATCCTGGGATGAAGACCTGGCAGTTCATCTGTTTATATGTTGTTTAAAATTATTATTGTTTTTGTGAACTAGGAAGCAGGGGAAATCCAGGGAGGCTTGGGGGGGGGGGGCTGAAATCTGTGTGGCTGTGAAATTGGGCAGCCAGGGAACCCAAAAGCCATGAGAGAGCACTAAGACACTTGCCGGCACACGAATGAAGAGACAAAGCAAGTCTTACACACGGGTAAGGAAATCCCAAAATCACTGAAATCACTATGATCCCTGAGCGTCACTACCACACCAGCAGACAGAAGGATCTGCTGGAGAACAGGAGGCTGAACCAGTGCTTTTAAACTGCAGGTGAGATGAGAGTAGCCATGTGCAGGAGCCGCACCCCTCCAGAAGGTAAGCCCACACACAAACATACAGAGTGGGATTGAAACTGAGAAAAACAGAGAGGAAGAGGAAGCTAGAAAAGGTGGAGGTCGTGGGGGACTTTGACACTGGCTCAGTGTCAACTGGAATATGCTCCGAGCTGGTTTCGACCATGGTGCTTCAAAAAGGAAGTCCCTAAACCAAATGATAGCCTCACAGTGCCCATACCCATTTTTGTATACAGTCGGTGGTCTCGTCTGCGGTTGTGGTTTATTACTGAGCGTAAGCCTTTAAAACCACAGCTCAACATTTTCACACTTTCTTTGTGCAGATAAATACAGAAGGCATAGATTTTTGTAAAGTTCAATAGCTGCCTGCGTTATCTTCAGGTGGAACTGCTACAGTATCCGTCCATCTCTCGACAGAAATAAAAATTTCCCAAAATGACAAACTATCTTTTAAGTCACTGCTGCAGTAATATCACATGGATACTAAGTGCACTAAGGTGTATTTGGCTTATTTCCACTGACAAAAACTATTAAGAGTGTGGCCGAAGGATGCGACTCTAAATAAAACTGAGCAAAAAACACACTTGGAGATGTAGTAAATTATTTTAGGAAGTTCTTTCTTCCTCAGTTCTCTATCCCTCATTACTAATAAAAGGACTAATGACGGTAAATATGTTATTGTCATTAATGAATATATTTCTAGCTGAGACAGAAGTGCTTAAAGTGACCATCTAGTCTCCCCATTGTGAATGAAGTCCAGGAGCTGATGGACAATTGGCTCTCAGATTAAGTGCACTTTTTAAGTGTATGGAACTGATTCTTGATTAACAATTGTAATCAATCCCAGGCTTTCACCCCTGCGAGCCCACTCACAGTAGTAGCCAATCTAGAAGCCTGTGAATATTTTTGAGCACATTCACCACACGCTGTCTGCTATCACACACCCAGGGCACTTAGCACCAATCACATGAAGGGCCATGAATGTCGAATGGTGACAATCAGCAAAAACGAACCCAGACTGAATCTCTCACCTTCCATGTCCTTGGTTCTCCTTTTAAATTTACAATCAAGTTTCAAGGATTTTTTTTTTTGTCCCTTTGTGACAGACAGCAGGGCCTTATGAATATGCTTACTCCGATCCTTAAACTGGCTAATTGTAGTCTAAACTGTAGTGTAATATTCAAATTCAGGCAGACATGTTTTGGCTTACTTTAAAAAAAATTCAATATCTTTGTATATCTGGCAGAAATTTTAAGGACACAGTACCAACAACTGACTTCTCTTATTTAAATCACAGGCAAACATTTAGAGCTTCAAACTCTTTCTTCCCTCAACCAGTGTGACAGGCGGTTTTATTGGGCTCACGATAAATCAAAAGGCAAACAGCACAGTAAACTAATTATTCCTGGCTTTCAGGGATTGTATGTTCAGAGCTGCAGACGTACCTACAGTCTTTCTGTATGCTTAAATATTTGCTTGGCGATCGTGTTTGTTTGAATGTGTGGTCACTGATTTGCTGTGCAAACAAGTTACGTGAGCGTGACCAAAACAGCGCGTTCCACTTCACTGGCTGGTTCCATTTAAAGGAGGGCCGGAGGAGGAAGAAGTGGTAACAAGAGCTAATACCGTAGCTCAAATACACAACAATAGTTACAGGGCTCAACTAACTGCTATTGCATTCCTTGATAGGTCTCCTGAGCTGGCTGATAGGATGGACTACGTTTAATGGCACTACTGATTAATATGGTACGAGCTCTATAAGAGGAGGAGAGGAAGCTTCATTGATGGCCAAAGTTTCCCTTTAGGGGAGCCTGCAGCAAAAATGAAATTTAGGCGTGTGCTGACCCCACTGTGCATGTCCCTGGCATTCTCAAGTCCCGAGCAAACAGTTCTCACAGCAGATTGTACTCAACAGCTTAATTATAATTTGCCTAAAAACCCAGAAATCAACTACGACTCTAATGCTGGAACCCACCTGGCCCTGGGTTTGCTGTGTGTCGATTAGTTTCAGTAATTTAATTAAACACTAATTTATTCAAGAATAAGTGCTCTGACTTAGCTGATGTTTAACCACAATACCAAGTGAGACAGAGCCTCAAGGGGAGGCACTAATGTAGGGCCTGCCTCGTGATGCTTATCGTTTTCACTGCACATAGTCTCAAAGAAAGCATTGCACTTATAGTTGCAGCGTTACAATAATTAGGGTAAACTCTGTTTAAAATAGACTGCCATAGGTAGGGACTGTTTTTGAAGTGGCAAACAAACTGTGTGGGTGCAAAAAAAGGAGGAAGAAATATTTTAGCATTACTCCCGATTTGCTCTTAAAAGACTCCCCACAGTAAACGGCTGATACTGAGAGGAGACCACATCCAGACTGTAGGTGGACGCTCTGCTTCAGGCCGGCTCTCAGACGACTTTCTTTTTAAACTCTTGTGACCCAGTGATTCATTTTCTCACTAGACTGAGTAAGAACCACATATGAATATCAAAATGCCTGATGTTTATTGCAAATATTATAATATAATCCAGACAGTAAGAGACTATAACACTAATATTGTATGCACACTGGCATGCCCTCTACGTGGGCCATGTGGGAGGCTGTAATGAGTAACTGTGGGTCATAATTAAAAACAATACAGCAATAGGTAGCAGCCTATAGTACCATACATTCATAAGCATTATTAGTGTTTTCTTAAATAATAATTATAGAAAAAAACATTATATGCACGGAGTCAGCATTTATCATTAATCTTTATTGCTTGGATCTCTGTGATTCGGCGCCTCTTGGACTGTTTAAAGGGCCAGTTCAACCAAAAAAAATAAAATGCATAAACTTACAACCTTCTTATAAAAATATTGTTGGTATTCTATATGTCCATGTAGTTACAATGGAGGGTGGTATTGCCTAAGGCACCAAGAGGTCAAAGGTCAACGAAATCTTTATTATCCCGAGGAGGGCAAATAGTTTTAGCAGTGACATTAAAACAGACACAACTACAATCTCACATAAATAATGTTATTTAACCCTAGAACACTAATGTGGGGTGATTTTCACCCACATGAAAGTGAGAGTGGCAGCGTCACAAAACTCACGTGAGTGTTCTAGGGTTAATAAACCTGTTGCCACGGTAAGAGTTTTTCAACCTGCAGGTCTTTGACCTTTGCACCACATTTCTGAGGCCTGAGGGGAGCAACCTGAAACGGCCACAGAGAGGAACAGAGCGGGCTTTTTTTTAGGGTCCTGACCTTGTGCACACCCCCCCGGGTCGTTCAGGGAAACCTCTGCAATCCTGCCGCACAGTTTAACAATTTCCTGGAGACGACTTCTATTCCTCTCATTTAAAAGCCCGTACATCACATAAAAGAAGAAGTTAACACAGATTCTATAAAACAAAGATAAAACATTCTCATGAAAGTATGGTCAACATTAAAATTTCGTCTCTGATGTGCTTTCTTGCACACACACACTCGGGGTACTTATACTGATTAACCACCTCAACTAATTGGTTGTTAATGGTTACAGGAGAAATGATGAGAGGATTTTTCACCAAAATTTACAATTGTCTCCTTTGTTTTCCTGACATTAATATCAAGGAAGGGAGACGTAGACCACTGTGTAACATCACGGCTCACTGAAGAGAAGACGACATCATCAGTAAACTTCAGTATGTGATGCTCTGCGATGCTCCAGCCAGCCCCGGCTGCGTGACCATAAACAAAATGTTAGCCTGAATCCATTTCTGTTCTCTTTTCATCTCTTTGTTTGATGAAACCTTACCACCTGTCTCCACTGTCTCTCTTTTCTGTATGTCTATGTTTAGCTTTTAGTTGAATTATATTTAATTAAACTGATACTCTGCTGTGAATGATCTGGCCTCACTCGTCCACTTTAGCCAAGTGTCTATTGTGGCGTTCCAGATAAATTCTGGAATAGTCCGATAAAGTTAGTTTTGTCTTTTTTTTTAATAACTTTTAATGCAAACGTCTCTTTACCGTCTCCATTGTTTAATCTGGTGCAAATTAAGCCCGTTGACCGTGTGAACAAATGTGGGGGAGTCTGCAGTGAGGCCTGCTGACTACCACAACAACCGCTACGCATACAAATTATGTTCTGGAAGAAGTCTCTGTCCCACAATCCTTCTCTCCCTCCTCTTTTTTTATGTGTCTCCGTCTCTCACTCCACCCTTCCTGCTTTTGGATTCACAGTAACTGTCGCATCACTCTTAACATTGCACTCACATTTTCCCGAGGCATCACCAAGAGAGAAAGGTGGAAAATCATGTTAATAGTATCTGCGTGGCAGGGACGAAAGGCAACAGGGGTTGGGTGCATTTATTCATTTATTTTATAGCTTATTAAGAATGGGTCTCAAGGACTCGCCAACATTGTGTTAACAGGCATTCTCATACAGGCGCGACCTTGGCAGTAACTAGAGGTGTCCTACTGCACATTACATAATAGAACATACTGACAAGGTATTCTGTGAGAGGATCTACTTTAATCTACGTTCTTAATAGCGTGTCATACATTACTGATCATTAACAGGACCATGCACGTGCTGTTTAATACTTCATTATGCAAAGGTAACCAGAATAAATAAAACAGGTTATTTAAAATGCCTTAGAAGCTGCACCTTTGGCCATAATAATATCCAGTTACATCTGTACCTGTGATAATATATTCAGGTATCTATTATTGCCTAATCTCTGGGATTTGTCTTTTCCTCTGACACCTTCGCCCACAGTTCTTACAGGTTCAAACAGTGCGAATGTTTTTTTTTTTTTTAAATCATGCCTACTATGATTAACTGTCCTGTGGTGAATTACGGGGCCTTGATATTTGTTGACTTTCATATCTTCTACATGCATTTCCCGCTGTTCACGATGGCATTCTGCATATCATCTTCTAGCTTTAGCTTCAAAGTCCTTGCATGAGAACACGTAGCTGGCACATTTACAAAGACCATTTACAAATTTCTTGTTAAACTAAGAGGGCTAGAAACATTAATACTGGCTTTAATTAACTTCAGGAGCTAGCATTATCTTAATTAACAATTAGGCAACCTTTTTTTTGACATTGGTGTTGATGTTGTGTTTATATATTTTATTCTATGGATAAAATATATAAATTCTTTCTCCTGGCATCTTTAAATTCCTCAAATCTAATCGCTGTTGCTCAAACTTATGTATTTATAGAATGTTTTTTCATGAAAAATAATCCCTTCATGCCTTAGTGGTTCAGATGTAACCTTTCATTTATTTTGGATCCCTCTGCAAGTCTTAGATACTCACAGCTTTATGGAGGGAGACATAACAGCAGTCCATGTTTGCCCAGGTGCTCAGCAAAAAGTAGAAAATCAAGTCCTTAATTTGTAAATCAGGATGTCCTGGAACACGGACTGTAATGATCTGGCAGGTCAAGGGACAGAAAAAGTTGCAGAATGCATAAAACAGATCCAGTCATGCCTGGACCACACTACACAATGCCAAGGTGGGAAAATAAAAATCAGGTTGCGAGCAAAGCCAGATTAAGACTTTTATTGTGGTTATAGTTGTGTACTAATTGTCACAATTGTCACTAGCTTAAGCGAAATGTTCGCCCTTCTGCGTGCTTCTTGATTGTCTTGTATTCCTTCTTTCACGTTTATGCAGTCTCCTGCTCCTCGTCTGCACTCTTCCACTTCTATCTTAAATCGCGGACCTGCTGTTTCAAACAAGAAGTTTGAACCACAAATTTTGAAATATAAATTTGATGCTGATGGAAGGTAAATAAATGCAAAAACAACTAAGCGGGGTTAACATGCCTAAGCGGTGTAAGTCTCAGAGTTCTTCAAACAATCCAACGCATCCAGGGGATGTGCGATGTCTAAAGAAAACAGTATGATTTTTGGAAGCGCTCTTTAAGAGGATTCACTATAAATAAACACATCCAAGATGCACATCATTTTGAGCTTAGCTGAAGAAAATAATCCCCCAATGTGTAGTATTTATTGAAAACTGCCTGTACAGCTCACCTTTATGTAGTCCTTAGAGCTAAAAAGATATGGAAGTATTTGACTTTCCCCCTCTTCAATGAACAAACACTTGTTTGATGGAAGGGATCAAGTGCGCCCTGTGGGTAGAATCATCTCTTCAGCATCCCTGTGAGATCTGAATTTTTGGCTTATGGCAGAAGCACCAGGGATGCACAGTTGCTATGTTCAAAAGTGTTTTTAACTTTGGCTGTTTAGCTTTTGTACACGTTCGGCTCCTTCTTGGCACGTGTGGCTGCTCACGTCCCCAGAGTGAATTATCGTACCTCACTTGTCTTAAGATGTGATGTGCAAAAATAAGTCAAGGCCAGCTAATTGATTTAGTTCCTGTCCCTGAGGTTTCTTTTAATCTAGTTATTAGAGTGTATTTAATGATTTTGATTCAATTTCTGAGATGGAAATCAAATATTATGCTTTATTTTCTAGATATAAAACAACTGATGACTAAAACCTAAGACGATGCAGTGACGCTGAAGTAAAGGTAACCCAGAAAGAGTTGTTACAATAATATTACAATATTAATAACAGGTTTATGTGGCAGATCCACGCCACATATGTCAGGTAATTTTCTCCCTTCTCCCTTCATTCTTTTTTCCCCCCCACCAGCACAGAATCAGGGCTCAGGTGGTGCAGAGAGGTGCAATTCAACAGGACAATTACAGCAAAAACCTGACCAATGCTCTGTGGGCCTGTAAATGAATTTCCCCTCTCATTTCACTCCTGGCAAGAATTTTTAATAACTGCAACTCTTTTTTTTTTCCTCGGGAAATAAATTAGTTAAATGTCATGCAAAATGTAAATTAATTAATAAACAGAAGCTCTGGATATTGGGCTGTTTGTTTCATTCCACTTTGCTGTATTTAATGTGGTGTCACATAGAAGGGGAGGCATGTGATTGGCATTCTTACTGAGAAGCAAATGGATTTACATTTATGACAAAGTAATATTTCAGGGTCACATAAAGCTATGTGAATTTCCTGTCTGCAGAGTGGTTATACAACTCCATTAAAAACAATTTACCAGTACCCCCTTACTATTCTCCTCACTCACACACAATGAAAAAAATGAAGGTGAAGATTAAGAAAAAATATATAAATATGGATTTTCTCAGATTTTTGAAAAGTCTATGCGAACCAAATGGCATTAGATGCAACTGGAAAAGTTTAAACAATTAACAAATAAATAACCTGTTTCTTAAACAGCGCTTTACTACTGTGCTTGATCACTCAATAAAACATTCCTCATTCATGCAAGCACTTCAGAATATTGTCCACGAATACTTTGGCATGCCGACTGCGACAACTTGGGCTTGAACCACCAACCTTCCAATTAATAGGTGGCCTGCTCTAACTCCTGACCTACGGCAGCGTTACCCACTGACATCACCACATGACACGAGAGGCCACGTGTAGGAGCACTCATTTTGGAAACGCTCGTATGGGCCGTTTTTCAGGGTTGCACAAACGACTGATACTGTCGTGTGGATTGGAGGACATGGTGCTAAGATCGGGGTAGCAGTGCAGCATGGGGAAAATAATTACTTAGAAATAAGTCACATGATAATTAGTGTTGTGAATTCCAGTAGAGGGGGTCCTGTGCAGTATCTCAGCCGTTCCTGGAACTGCGCTCTTCTTGACAGAAATCTCAGATGTCGCTCCTGGAATCCTTCCTTCTGTTTAGCGTACTGTCTCAGGGTGCTGGATTTGGGGTGGAACCCACCATGCATGGTAAGGAGCTTTCTCGCTTTGATGTCAGTGGCTTCTATCGCCTCCTTTTGCCAGCTTATTATCCCAGCAGGGTATCTGATGACTGGCAGGGCGTAGGTGTTGACTGCTCGGATCTTGTTCTTCCCATTCAGCTGACTCTTCAGGAATTCTCTGAAGGTACTTGGCTTTTGCAGCTTTCCCAGCGGCCTCTTCCTGGTTCCCATTTGCCTGTGGGATCCCAAGGTACTTGTAGCTGTCCTCAATGTCTGCAATGTTGCCTTCTGGTATGGCAATTACCTCAGCTCTGACTACCTTCCCTCTTTTTGTTACCATCCGGCTACACTTCTCCAGTCCGAATGACATTCTGATGTCATTGCTGTAGATCCTGGTGGTGTGGATCAGTGAATCGATGTCTCCTTCACTCCTCGCATACAGCTTGATGTCATCCATGTAGAGGAGGTGGCTGATGTTTACTTCATTCCGTAGTCCGTATCCGTAGCCAGTCTCGTTGATGATCTGGCTGAGGGAGTTCAGGCCTATGCAGAACAGCAGTGGGGACAGAGCATCTCCTTGGTAAATCGCACATTTGATGGTCACTTGTGCAGTTGGCTTGAAGTTGGCCTCTAGCGTTGTTCTCCACATCCTGCTGCAGCTGAGTTCAACAGATGCATCTGTAAGTAATAGTTTTTTTTTATGCATTTCTGGAGAAAAAGAACATAAATAAATAAAATAAAATAATATGTTAACCATAACTTTACGAGCCATGCTGTGAGCATGCACTTTGTAAGGTACTGAGTAATATATTCTAAAGCAACTGTACGTCTTTTAGTTTCTTTAAGATGTTTCAGCTCTAAAGCACTTTAGACCACCATGACCTGGATGACTGAGAACATGCACAGACACACTAGGCCAGAAATACAGTTTTACATTTAGCATTGCCATTTCTTCAGGGGTTTAAAGTTAAGTATAACACATTCCACACAATCAGCAGACCCAAATGTTAAGAATTCAGAGACTAAAAAACAAGCGACCGAAAAATCACTTGGTACAAAGAAAGTTGTCCCATTGCAATTCATTCAAAGATTTGAAATTTTAAAATGTCACAATGGAAGCTGGCCTTCAACAACATGAAGTGTTAACATTGCATTGTTTCATCTTATTATTATAGGGCTCTTTCACTGTAATAATGCAGAGAGCTTTGAGATCAGAACAGTGTAAGTCTAAACAATGTAATCCATGTTTTCATGGATTCTTTCTATACTCTTGATCTCCCTTTACTCCATCTATCAAAGCTTAAGAATTAATCACTGTATGTATAATGGCCTTCAAGCCCTGTGGCATTTCTCACGGCAATGCAACCAAATAGGATGCAAAGCTGCAATCCTCAAAGAATTTCCATCACAGGAATAATGCGGTCCCAGGGCACTGCTGCAAACGCTTGCCCCAAGCATTAGGCACAGATAATTTAAACACATAAGCAGGTTCTTAGCGCACCTTAATCAATGCCAACGGTGTTTTTTAGTTGGGAGGGAGGGGAAGGCAATAAAGGGATAACACTGGTATAACCTGGGGACTTGCTGCAGAAGAAATATGGAGCGCTGAAGCCCTCTGGGTAATGAGAAACAAAACTCCTGACAAAGACTTCTCCTGCTGGAGTTTCTGCACCACAGCAAAGTCACATAATGAGCAGGATCACACGGCATATATTTGATAAATTCTTACAAGTATATGAGAATGTTACCGGAATGCCATTTGACTCAAAAAATAAACAGAACAATAAAGTTAACAGGAGCTTTCACCAAATCAGTGTGTGGCGCATGATGTTTGAAAACAGCTATTTTGGAGGAGACATGTCAGCGCAAATATTGGCAATCCTCTCAAAATCCCATTGTGCTGAAATGTTTTATGATAGTGTCAAAAATAAAAAGGCATAAAAAAGCAAAGAAAGCAGACAAGTGAAATTTCATATCGGAATGGGTAATAAAAAAGGCAACAAGCATAATTCAGAGACCTTATCGGGGAAAAAAAGTGAAATTCTTCAATGCAGCATTTCCTGTTGTAATCAGGCATCCACATCAACAACCCCTTCCCCCATCTCCCATGAAACTGATATATGAAACCATTTCCCCAAAACCAAACATGCCCGAAAACATTATTAGTGCCATTTCCTCTTCTGTATTAAGGCAAGAAGTGCTGAAGGCAGATCGGAGAGAGCCTTTCTCGGTGATGAAGTGCCTTCCTCTTTAGGTCTCTCTCACATCATCGAGGAAATGTGTGAGATTTATCAGTGCTGGCCCTCTCAGGAGCTTTCTCTGTGGCAGAGCAGCTCTCTGAGGATGCTGTTGTGCTGCTCTTTTTGAGGGAGCAGGTGTACTTTTGCCACATAGGGGCTTTGAATTATATCTATGATAGCATTGTCAAAAACACAAAATGAGAGATGGATAACAGGGAAACAGTATATAAATAGAAAGCTGCATCTCCAGCTAGAAAACACAACAGAAAATGAATCTATATCACATCCATGACTACATCCTTTTTTTTTTGTAAGTTAATTAAAATGTTTTTTTTCTCATGTTTTACTCCATCGCTGACCTTTGTGCATCTTTTATTAGCCTTTGCTTTTACCTAAGTATGCAGAAATGTCTGCACCCTAATGATAATGATGTGGCCACTGCCTTTACCCACTGCACGTAATATACCAGGAAACACATAGGGACCGTTAGTTTAGGCTGAAAAGCTTTCGCAGTGGAACGCAGGTGTCCTAGCAACCACTTTGATTTAGAACAGGTGCTTCAGTCACTAAAAGTTAAATGTAAAAGTTGGCTGATGAGCTGGATCTGCTTCACAACTGATTGTGACCCTATCTTGTCTTCACTTCTTCCATCTAGAGCTAGAATCCAATGAGCTGGTGTGTAAGTATGTGAGAACCAGCTAGTTAGAAAGGATATGTATGTTTATCAACCAGCTCATTTCAGAGCTGATTCAGTTCAGCTGAGATTCACTTTTAAGATAAGATGAAATTAGGTTACGTGTAGGAGCTGACAGAAAGACAAAAAGTTAAACAAAAAATGTCCCAAAGGAATATTTTTTAATTAATGTAATGTATACTTGTTTGCTGAGTAGGTGGAAGAAAATGGATGTATGGATACATAGAAAAAAAAATAAGAAAATCCTCTTATTTATCACAGCTTGAAGTCCATAAAATTAGAATCAGTGGTTCCAGAGCAGAGCACTGTGGGGAGTGAATACTGGAACCAGTTACTTATTTAAATCACTGAGATGTCTTTGTTATTAACGAGCTCTATTCTAAAGGTTATCAGAAGAAAAATAAAAGCGTATCAATGCCCATGAGCTCGGGAAAGACAAAGTCAATGAGAGCCTCAAAATTTCAGCACAGGATCCGTCTGAAGCTTCTGCACCTGTTGGTGTTAAAGTGTACCGTCTACAATCACAGAGACTGAGCGGTGCTCACATGCCTGGGAGGTGTGCCAGGAAAATACCCGTGCTCTCCAAAAAGAACATTAGAGCAAGAACTACAATGACCAAGCCTTTTGGAATGATGTGACAAAACCAAAGCAAGTATGTTTGGCAGTGACTGCAGACATTTTTGTTGCAGACCAAAGGCAACTTTTCAGGAAGATGACTTCATAATTTCCACTGTAAAGAATGATTGTGGAAATATTTTGAGGATGGCCTCACCACCTCACTACGAATTCTGCATCATATTAAGAGTCTATTCAAAAGTTCAAAGTTGAATCAGAAGTCAAAGTTTCAGCATGATCATGCTGGTGATGAGACATCAGCGAGTAACAGGTGGAAACAATCGAGCACAGGTGAAGCTAACGAGAATGGTGCAGACAATCCCAAAAGAGGGAAATGAACAGCAGCAGAAAGTAAAATTAATCAACACAAATTAGATGAGTAACTTTCAGGAAGTGACAGACAAATAAACACTGATGCATGAAGACTAAGCAGCTGAATACACTGGGCATGTCTCTGAGTCACAGATATGTTTACACAGCTTCAAAACACACCAGAAGCATTTCAGAAGTGGATGTTTGGTGAGCATGGGGTCTTTTATTTTGAAAATTGACCAGGGTCTCCTCCTGCCCTCCTCCCTGCTCTGTGCAGGTGTGCAGAGCTGCCTCTGGGATGTTTCTGAAATGCACTCCCGGCAGCAGGACTGGCAGAATCTCAAGCATTGTCTTGGACAGTGAGATCAGCTCCGCCGTGTTGGAGCCGGTACATGACACAGCTGTGCCGGGTGTATTCCCGGGGTAATGCTAAACGTGATGACACAGACAGGACGACACAGAAACTATAACAGGAACATTACAGAATATTTTTTTCTCTGCAGATGCATGTGTAATATGTAATCTGTAATATTGGCAGTGCATATACATCTGAAATAAAGTGATAAACAGTGAATAAAGTGAGTTTGTAAAAGCAGTTTTTTCCCCATTCTGAAGTTCTCCTTAGATATTTCCTCAAACTCTGCCCTCCACCCTCAGCATCCACACAGTGACAGGTGCATGCACACGCACGGATCCCTTCAAAATTAGAAGATACCTTTCAAGTACGCAGACATTTGCTTTATTCATGTTGCTCTATTGTGTCAAACTCTTCCAGACTTACATTCAAATAAAATGCATCTTCAGACAAAAACAGCTTTTGGGCTATTTTGCTTCTGCCTCCTTTCATCATAGCAGAAATAAAATGTCCAAAACACATGTTTACGAGTTTATTTTACAATATTTTGCAGAAATTCACAAGAGACATGCAATATTTAAACAATTTTAGAAAACCTGTAATGCAAAAACTAATTGTCTTGATGTAGGTAAATCAATGGGGAAATATATTAGTGTTAACATCTGTCAGCATGTGAAGGTCCACTTGTCTTGGAGTGATGTAAATTTCATCATCTAAGCGTAAAAGGAGAACACGAGGCTCTGGGTGGACATCCTGTTAGCTGTGAGCAAACAGACTTTCTCATACATTCGTTTCGTGAAGATCACACAAAAGTTGGCTTAAAGGGAGGATGGTCTTAAAGGGAAAGAAGCTGAAAAAAAGATAGATGAGGATTATTTGGAACTGTAAATCATGCAAAGAAACTTCAGTATAGCCCAAGATTAAAAATATTGAGCTGAAAATGAGCATAAAGAGCCCCCTCTAAAATACTTGTAGGTGTTGTAAACATTAATTAAAATGTACTGGACTGAATCATCTACACATCTTTCTGGCTGGTGCTCCTCGTGGCGCTCATTAATAATGCCTGTAACTCGTAAACATTGTTGACAGCCTGCACCTACAAGAGAAGCAGTA
The DNA here is from genome assembly GCA_034780415.1 of Cichlasoma orientale. Taxonomy (NCBI): domain Eukaryota; kingdom Metazoa; phylum Chordata; class Actinopteri; order Cichliformes; family Cichlidae; genus Cichlasoma; species Cichlasoma orientale. Next base: position 16,813 of record JAVDPK010001956.1, read on the forward strand.
TCAGTCAGCCAGACATCAAGAAATCAAGCAGCTGAGCGACCACATACGCATATCAACAGCAACTCAACAAAACTCCATAATTTAGGCGAGTGAAGCCAGATGAAGCCATCCCTCACTGAGAGCATGTCTCAGGATTACATCCACTCTTGCTGGGAAGCATTTAATTTCTCCTTTCAGCACAGTGACACTTCAATCTTTTCCCTGTAATTACACATTATTAATGTTATGTAATTTGCAGAGACAGAACCTTGGATGCAGTGACACAATTATTGACATTAGCTGGCGACGCTTCTTTCCTATGGCTTCAATGAAAAGACTGTGCCTAATTATGGTCCGATTAGGGTTTTTATCTCCGAGGCTGAGTGAGGTGACAGCACATGGCCGACGGCACACTCCAAAAGCCGCGGAGCACAATAATTTTAGTCATATTAGGCTACATCAGAGCTTTGAATTTTGGTTCTATCGCACATGCACGTGTGCACTGGTGCGTTTAGCACGTGTCCTTCATACACCACTTTTATGTAAGTGATATCTCTATTGTGAAGGTGGAGTGTTGCACAGCATTCACACACTGGCCTTTATTCACATCTTTTATCATCTCATCATCTCATTTGAGGAAAGAAAACTGAAAAATGCTCACTGTTTTCAAAGTGCAATAAATAGTGGAGTGAAAGATGACATTCTCAGATGTCATTTCTACCAGTAATAACTTTATAGCTCTGGCATCTTAGCTCTTTATTGTAAGATAATTGAGGTATTATTACTTGGTGAAATTGGGTCAGTTTTACCCTTGGAGGAAGCAGGCAACAAGACAGCAGACGTGTCTTTTAGAGAGATTACAGAGATTGCCATGAGAAGCACATATCAGGCTTTGTGGAGTTGATCAATAGTCAGCATCAGAAGTGGTGATTGTAGGTCCTGACCCCTGAGATTATGTCAGAAACCCAGCGGGGTTTTGTGTGACCTTTTGTAATGCTATCATTTCTTTACATACAGTCATTTTGATATAAAACATTATCTCTGACTGAAGTCATATTTCTGTCCCAAAACTGAATGTGTTTTCAGGACCGCAGGTAAAATCAGGCCACATCTTAAAGCCACACAAATGCGTACCAATAAATGTAACAGCTGTACACAGTGATGAGTGTTTAGAGTTTGACAATAGAAAGCTGTTCTCTTTTTTGGGGAAAAAAAAAATAACTCCTTACGAAGACTGAACGCAAATGCAGTCACTGGAAAAAAGGGCCTGTATCCGGAACGATCCGGCAGTATTCAACTTTATGGCTCCGCCACGAATCCATAATGTCTCCGGAGACTATACGGAAAGATCTGACCTGTCGCAGATGTTTAAATGGATATTATCCGAATATTTAACAGATGTTAATTCAGGGTTTGGATTTTTCAGGGTCCAATCTTGTTTATGGAGAAATCTCCAAAACGTGTTCATCAAAGATCCTGTGCGCATTCTTCGGGATATCGTCCACATCTGTAACGGATACAGAGGTATCAGTACCTCGGATAGTTCCGTATTTTATGGCTTTCATTCCAGTGAGTCTTTTAAAATGTTTGCTTTAAAACTCGGGACCTCGTGACTATAAAGACTATAAATCTCCACCTGTCCATGGATGAATGCAGTAGCAGTAGTATATGAGGGTAGTCCTGTCTGTGGAAGCTAAAAAAATGAATTGACAGCTTTGGTCAGTGTTGCCGTCTTGGTTCTAATGGTTTTTCTAATGGTCATTAAATAAATAACAGTAGCTTATATTAAGTTTGTTGTTACAACCTCATCCCTAAACCTAAAGCTCTCCTCAAACAAACACGTGACCTCGCAGCTGTGTCGACTGAAAAAATTGTTGCAGAGAATGACGTCTGATGCAGCAGCTTATCCATTTTCTTATGTTTACTCTCTGAATAGAAGACCGATTCAAATAGTTTCAAGCAGTTAATGTAAAACTTGTGTATGCAAATATTCCAGATGAAGTAATTCAGAATTACCCTTTAAATTCTCAGGAGCTGAGAAAAACTGCTAAAAAAACGTTTTCAGCTCTATTACCGTTAATTCGATATCCCAGCGGTGCCTTAAATGATTATTGTTTTTGCAAAAATAACAGACAAATGCATTTCTTAGAATTAAAAAATAAAGCCTGGGTTCCAGTTTATTGAGATGAGTTATATTTTGATGCAGTGGTTTTTATTTTTGAACTTGTTTTGATAAAGATTTAGACACACACTCCATAACTAACTTGAGGCTGATGTTGAAATGCAAGTTGTTATGTGTTTTCTGTCATGATCACAGTCTTTCAGCAGTTATCCGATCCAGTTATCTAATAGCAGTAAAGCAACTTTGCTACTGTTAACGTGTTCGTTTTATTGTGAAGGAAAAAACCTGAAACACTTAAATTAGAAAAATAGAACATTTAATATTGAAGCATCAGAATCACAGATGTACACATGATCATGC
>JAVDPK010001956.1:25392-42203 GCA_034780415.1 Cichlasoma orientale
ATTTTGCTGGACATTTTATGTTATTGATATTGTTTTGGAATTGCTATATATATGTATATATGCTTATATACATATATATATGTTTTATTTTTTCACTAACTGTCTTTTCTTCTTTTTTTTCGCTTTTTTTTTTCTCTGATTGTTCGAAAAAAATTAATTAAAAAAAAAAAATAAAAAAAAAATAAAGCACCTTGAGGCGAAAGTTGTTGTGATTTGGTGCTATTTAAGTAAATAGTATGCACTATGTTGTCGAGAAGTATTCACTCACACATCCAAAACATTGAATTCAGGTGTTTCAATCACTTCCATGGCCACGGGTGTATAACATCAAGCACCCAAGCATGCAGACTGATTCTACAAACATTTGAGAAAGGATGCCACTTGAGTTCAAATGTGTGCAAAGGCAGACAAGCAAATACTTTTGGCAATATAGGGTAACAATATGACATGCAGAATAGGCTCCAACTCTGGATACATCTTCATCCCAGTTAATGTGTGGATTATTTTTCAAGTCAGGGAAACCAAGAATAATGGCTGAGTGTGAGGCAGAGAAGACAAAAAAAAGCTCTAGGTACTCATAGTGATTACCAGATAGAATGAGATGAGCGGGCTCCACCTGATGAGTGGTCAGCAGCTGTCTGCTGAGCGTAGAGACTGACAGACTGATTGTTTGGAATCCCAACCTGGTAAACAAGTTGCTCATATAACAGATTTTGCTCTGCACCTGAGTCTAAGAGACGGAGATGAACTGATCTGAAAGAAACATGTGGGGAACTGATTTTTAACAGGCTCATCCATCAGTATCCCCACTTTTACGGGGTTTTGGTTGCACCAGGCACGATGCCACAAAGTGACTGAGCTGACCACAGTAAATGCAGAACTTTGCTTCATCCACCACTGTTCCTCCAATATTTCGGATTAGTCATTGGGAAATGCTTGAGGTGAGTAATTGAACAATAGTGAGTATTGTATGAAGAAACCTCTGCATAGACCCAACTCAGGCCACGGTGAGTATGAAGAGATGTTGTAAAGTTTGTAGTTTGAGTTTGAAGTCTTGCCAATGCCAAGCCAATTAGACAATGAGGAACAGGTGCATGAGAGAGCCTGGGAAAGGGAAACTCCAGCCACAGGTGGACTCATGAGAAAAACACTGGCTCACAACTCCACCTGAAACTAAGAGGAACAAAGAGAAAGAGAAGAAACGACAGAGAAAAACACCGAGCTTGCCCATTGACCATAAATGGTCAATGGACTAGTTCTTATATAGCGCTTTGCTACTCTACTTGTGCACTCAAAGCACTTTATACAACACGTTTGCATTCACCATTCATTCATTCATACAAGCACTTTCTTCTGCATCTAAGTGCTCTTTTTTCTATGTAGCATCCGCACACACATTCACACTCTGATGAATACATCGGGAGCAACTCCGAGTTCAATATCTTCCCCAAGGATACCTTGGCATGCACACTGGAGCAGCCACCAAGCACCACCTTCCAATTAGTAGATGACCTGCTCTACCTCCTGAGCCACAGCCACCCCAACATAACAAAGCGTGTTTGCCTGAAAAGCACTTTGAACCAGCTTCTGTTGATTAAAATGCACTACTTTGATAAAAATGACACAGTTTCAAGCCACATATTCAGATATTTTCATAGTTCATGTTTGAGGCATTTTTTTTTTCAATTACAATAAAATAATTCTTGGGCTTTGAATGTCTGAATAATCCGCCTAATTTAGGAAGAACTACAATGGCCAATAACACCTTCAAAATGAATATTAACTGATGCTGAACAATACAGTCTATATTAATCAACTACGATGGCCGATAACATGTTTTAAATAAACATAACCAATGAAAATCAGGACTCAAACATTACTTTCACCACTCTATGAGCTACCTGGATATTTTTTGCGTCTGTGGAAAGCCTCCCCCGGTGGGCTCTGGCTCTTATCAAGGACCTGGGTTTGTCTGAGGGCTTTCCCTCCTCCTCACAAAAAAAGTTTAAAAAAATTAGAACTTTTTTTGTGAGGAGGATATTAAAATATATTTTAACTTGACAAAGCCAAGGCCTGTTAACTTCTCATTAGTAATTATGATTGACTACAACTGGTTGTCTTGTTTACATTGGATCGACTAATACTCAGAACAATGTGAAAGTCCAAGGAACTCAGTGAAGATCTAAGAAGGAGAATTGTAGAGTTACACAAGTTGAGAAGGTCTCTCGGGGCCACTTTTAAATACCTACAGATTACAAGGTCATCGGTTCAAACAGTTGTACGAAAGTACAAGTTATTTGGATGTGCCACCACTTCTCCAAGGTCTGGAATCAGATCGAGACGATCACCGTCAGATGAGAGAACAGTGGTTAGGATGTTCAGGAACAATCCAGGAACCACCAAGGCTCAAGCCTGCCATGAACTGAAACCGCTGGAACACCAGTCTCACTACTCACAGTGAAGTTTTACGCAACCCGTTTGTCTACTTTTGATCTCGTGTGGATTAGAGAAAATCCAAAATAAATTCAAACTTGTGAAACCAATTCTTGCTTTTTAAAAACGTTATTAAAGATGTATGCAGTACAGTCATTCCACCCTGGAAAAAGAATAGTTCAAATAAATCATTAAAAGCCCCAAATGATGTCACTATCTTACTGTGTCGCATTAATACCTCACAGTGTTAGTAGGATATTCCTAGTTGTTTGGCGAGTATGAATTTTATCAGCAGTGAGGTGAGGATTTCCATTCTGCTGTGTCAGGAAAGCATTTTTGTAGCTCGGTATTTGAAAACGTGGAGCACAGCGTGGCAAAGAGGCTGATTTTAGGCTGTTTTGTACTGAGAATGATCACACATAGAAGTGAACCCAGAGTGGCCTGTCTCACAGAATGAGGTTCATGCAAGCGAGTGGCACACACCAATTAATTCACGGATCTCTGTAAACAGTGGAGTTTGTGCTGTGCACTGTATGATATACCTCTGCATGCTCTCCTTCTGTTTTCTGCCTTCGTGTTGTTTTACCCTGTTGTTAATCTGACAAATAGTATTGCTATATGGCATATAAGATATGGTGTTTTTTTTTTTCTTCTTGTCGTATTTATTGTATATTGAGGCGATACAGGGGAGAGTGGCTGTATGTCATTAATAATCTATTACATGCACAGGCTGCAAAGTGCCTGCCTGTAGAGAAGGAACCTATTATGAAAACTCTGTGATTGCAGTGAAATCATATGAGCTTTTTTTTTTTTAAAATCTTGCAGTAAATACAAAGATATAATCACCTTTGTGTCTCTATCAGTTAAGAGAAGAACAGTCAGTTCAAGCGAGAGGATGGGTGAGTGCTTTTGTGATAAATTGGAATGAAATGTGTAGCAGCTGGATCCAGACTGACAGCTCTAAGTCAATGAGCAGCCAGGTATAGAAGCGTAATCTCTCCTAAGAGTCTATTTTTCTGACTGACAGACAAGTTCGGGTTACTGTTTTTACAGCGTAAGGTGATTCTTCAAGCGTGCAGAACCAGGACCCTTCGAGGGAAATAAGAAGGGAAGTTGCTGTCAGGCTGCTTGTTGATGAATAAAAACACAAACAAGAAGAGGAAGATTGAGACGTGAATAGGGCTGTCTAAAGAAATGGCACAGATGCGCTGACTGACAATCAGCAGCTAATGCTTTTGCAACAAATCCACTGCTTCACAAGTTGTGTTTCCTCTTGTGAGCAGTGTTATACTGTTCACTGGATTGATTAATTTTCTTTGTAATCATGTCCATGTGCACGGAATGCTCGAAAAGATGCTTAATTTAAGAAGCAGTTCCCAGTGGGAAGTATGCTGCGCATAACAAAGCCTACCAGGAGTTTACTGGACATAAAACAACACAATATTATGACTGATTGTTTTTTCTGTAACTGTAGGGAATAAAAGGCCCTGTAAGCCAAATATCTTTGAAATACCAGAAAACATGTTGAATATTGATGTTTGCTTTGTATTTTGCCACAAACGCTGATATTTTCCATTCTCTGACTAACCGCAGCTGCCGTCACATTTACATCTCATCTCGTTCGGCTTTGACCATTTGTTATTGTAATATTCGTTGTAACAACATGCTGATCTCATCTTGTATTTATATGATAAAAATTTTTAACAGGACAGGCTGATTTCGGTGCATTTACATGTGTGTGATTATTTATGCACTTGTTATGGAGAAAACTGGTCCTTTTCTTTTTTCCTTTAACAGTTCCACAACTTAGATTTTTCTCATCAACCGACACATGAATGTTTTCTAAGTTTATAGTTTAAAAAAATAACTTAAACCAAAAAAAAATTAGGCCTTTACTTTCAGGTAGATCAAGATGAAAACTAAGCAGTCACTGATGGCCTCTGAACTGTTAGCTGTTAAGAATTGTAAGTCTGGTTTGTTTCCTGTTAGCAGGACTTGAGAGCTTAAAGCCACAGAGTGTGTGTGAGGCTGTGATGGTAAATGAGGAAGTGTCTTCTTTATTTGTTCCACCACTTCTTAAGCAGCCCTTCCAGGAAAAAAACACACTGCATGATGCACTGTGACATTTGAGACCACACTTGCATATTTAGGTAACCCCAAAATTAGCCAGAAATTTTCACTTAACTTCAGAGAATATTCATAAAAGAAAGGTACGACGTTACGCATTACTAAGAATGCATAATGAACCTCTAATGGTAGGAAATAAAGATCCAGTGTTCTGGTAGTTGGGTCTGATAGTTACATGACTTATCTTAGCCTGTATGGCAAGGAAATACTAACTGCAAGCATCATCCAGGCTATGAGGTAATACTTTCATACACGTTAATTAGTGAAGAGCACTTGATGAGGTTTGTCTTCAGTTTAGGACACAGTATGCAACAAATGGCCCTGCAATAATTTTAAACAGTGATAAATAAATGGCCAGTAAATACGCAGTCTCAGTGTTTTGTATTACCTTTATATAATAATGCCTAAGCCAAGCATATTTCAGAGCAAATGTGCATTTTGATGATTAATAATCAAAATATTTAAATGTTTAATTTTGGTCATGACTGTGTTTGTTTACTGTTAGATAAAGAATATACTATTCAAATTTTGTCTAGCTTGATGTAAAGTATGCGTGCCGTGAAATAAAGTGTGACAAAATATTCCAAATGAAATACTTTTTGAGTTATTTCAGGTGAACCTGTGAGGGAGGTGCAGAATGGATGGGGGAGGAATGAACCACTCTGCCTCTGATAAAGTCCTTTTTTCTCTCCTCAGTCTCACATACAAACTCACTATAAGCCTTTTTCTTTGCCACCTCTCTCTTTGCCACACGCCTGGCCTCCCAGTACTCCATCTACGTTCGTCATCTCCATATCCCACTTTCCTTTGCTAACCTTTTCCTTTGAATCCTCTCCTGTACTCCCTCATACCACCACCAAGTCTCCTTGTCTTCTTTTCCCTGTCCAGAGAATACACCAAATTACCATCTTGGCAGTTTCCTTCACAACTTTGGCTGTACTTTCCCAGTCATCTGGTAACTCTTCCCTACCAGTTAGAGCCTGCCTCAACTCCTCCCTGAACTCTGTGCAACATTCTTCCTTCTTCAGCTTCCACCATTTAATTCGTGTCTCTGCCTTCGCTCGCTTCCTTTTCTTGTTTTCATCTTACAGACCACCATCCGATGCTGCCTTGCTACATTATCACCTGCCACCACCTTACAGTCTCCTATCCCTTTCGAACTGCACATCTACATAACATATGGTCCACCCGTATGCACTTTACTCCTTTCTTTTTGTCACCCTATGTTCCTCCCTCTTCTTACATGTTCACCACAGTTATTTCAATCCTTTTTGCAAAATCCACCACCATCTGCCCTTCCACATTCCTCTCCCTAACAACCATACCTCCTCATCACCTCTGTTCCCTTTATCTGCATGTCCATTGAAGTCTACTCCTGTCACCACTCTCTGCCCCCTGGGGACACTCTCTGCTACTTCAAGGACAGACTTTACTAGTACAGTTGGTCCCATCTCTAGTAGTTAAAATAAATATTTTTTATCCACACTTCTTGGAGGCATTTCCCCCCAACAGATCTTTCGTGTTTGTGCAGACCTGAGGGACCAGTGAAAAAGGGGGATGGAGATTTATGTGCTGTACAAATCCAAGATTCTATTATTAAGGAAAGGCATGAGATTTAGTTTAAAAGGATCTATCCTGAAAGAAAGCAATAGAAAATCTAGATGCTCTCAAGTGGTCACCATCAGACTGCGTGATTCTGAATCATTTATTTGCTGAACACACTTGGAGCTGACTGCACCACGCTCCCACTCGCCCACACTCTACAGTTACATGTGGGACAGTTCAGCCGGATCTACATCCAAATGCACAGCGTTTAACAAAGAGCATTCTGTTACTGATGATGTTTGTTCATTTTTGAACCTGTAAATATATGCTTTAAAATAATGCTGTTAACAGGACAGTGCATGCATTTTGACTATATTTTTAGGTCTTTCTTACTGCAGCTAATTCAAGATGTGATGATCATATGGAAAATGCTGTCTGGTAAAGGTACTCGCCCTGGTGTTACAGGTTTGCAGTGTCACTGATGAGAACAGGCGTACTCTCGTTCTTCACCGTAGTGAGGCTGGCTTTGGTAATTTTTTGATTTTTTTATTTCTTTTTGTGGTTCTGTGCCTTTGATTCCAGCTTCGTGAAAACATGCAGCCTCACGAAAAGCTCACATCTTGCGAGCAGAACTTCTGTAAGTTTGGAATTTGCCTGAAAATATTTCAGTGGGAATCGAAGTGTCTGCTGAATAGAAATTGAGCAGAAGGCTGGGTTAATAATAAAAACTACAATGACCATTGCAACATTTTTAATTTGAATAAAATTATAATCATATGTGTGGAATTTGCATGTTTTCCCTGTGTTTAAATGGATTTCCTACAGACCTCCATATTCCTCCCAGAGACTTGTGTTTTTGGTTAATTGGTGAAATAAATATGTACAAAGACCTGTATGAATGAATGATTAAATGTGGCTTATAGTCTAAAGTGCTGTCAGTAAGACTAGTGCTATTTAAATGCTATTTTATTTCCATAAACATTTAATTGTTTCACTCTTTCTTGCACTGCATGTTACTGGAAAGAACAATCACCAAAGTCAGAGAATGAAAGGTCTTCACCATCAGACTGCCAGTCCTGCACTTCCTGCAGAGTGTCACATGCTATAATGGACAGCACATCTCATCCTTAAAAATCCAGGAGCTGCCCCCTTCAGTTCTGGCCCTGAAGGCTTCTGAGCACAAAAAGGCCCTTTTGGGGGGTCCTGCATTATATGCACCCTGTATGTCTTGGCATGGTTCTCCTTTTGAACGCAGAGGTTCCTCACAGTGATCTGGACAAGAATTATTATTAATATTATTTCCAGGGGCAAGAGGGCACGAGAACCAAACCTGAGAACCTTTTTACTAAAACAATACTCATATGTCCACGAGTCAAATGAGCCACGGAAGCTGTATTTATAGGTTCTCATGGCTTCTGCATAGGAGAGTAATTTGCTATTCTTTCTCACAAACAAACTCGAAACCACACTGTTGTGTGTTAACAGAGCCCAGGACTATCACAGTGCTGTTACAAGCTTATCCAGTCAGGCACAAGAGGGCTTCAAAGACAGCAGAGCCGTCAGTCTTTCAATCATTTCTTGCTTGGTTAGAGATCAAAGATACAACATAAACGCACAACTCCACAGCGCTGAATTTCAAACAGTTCTGACTTGGTTGCTGCCCGAACACCATTTTTATTACCATTTGCATCTTCCCCGTCCATGCTCTGCCGCGTATGAACTGCTTTATGTATCGGAAGATGCATTTGGTAAGTGTTCAGACTGTGAAAGTTTCCACATTCAGTGATTGGCCCCCATCCCCATGCTGCAGCAGATGCTCTTGCTGCTGCTGACATCGTCAGAAGTCCCGATAATCTTCTGGTTATTGAGTCGGCTGTTTTTAGGTGTGTGGTAATTCACTGAACCTCAGAGATCAAGGATTACAAGACACTTTGGGCCGCTGGCCAAGCTAAAGAGGCAGACAGAGAGGGAGGAAAATTAAGCTTGGTAAAGGCCACAGCACACAATATCCTGCAGGGCTGCGGGGGAAATATGGAGCACTGATTTTAGTCAAGAAAAAAAGGAGAAAAAAAGCGAGTCAAATGTAAAAGTGATAAAATTTTCCCCATTTTTTTATGTATTTATATACTTTTTTTTAAAGAAAAGGATGAGATATGAGTCTTATTTTTTGCTCATCATTAATATTTATGAATGATGATAGTTACAAGAACAAATTATGAACCTAAAACGACAGCATACTTTTATTTATCAGAATACACCAAAACAGTACAAAGGACAGCAATTTATGTATTAAAATTATATTATGAATAAACCCAAGAAACAAATGTGGGTTTGTAGGAGAACGTGATCATAAATGGAACTGTTACCTTCACACTCCTCCTGAAGAACATCTCGAGAGCTGAGATGATGTCACGGCCATTTATAACCAGTCACAATGAATCGAAGTGAGAGAAAGAAAACGCTGCTAAAAACAAAAAACAGTTCAACCAAAGGCGCTGCGAGCTTTCGTATCAGCTTAATTTTGTTTAAATAATTCAACTTAATTACATTTCAACGAGTTTAAATCAAAATGCCCGTGGTTTAAGCTCTCAGGGACCCTGAAAGGTTGGCAGCTGACAGAGCCACAACAAGCAAGCATATAGAACCATATAAAAGCACCAAATTACATGACACTTGAGAAATCACTAGTTTTTAATCTATTGCCCCAACTTGCAGCCACTACCACCAACTTCACTGTTTCATGAATTTTTTAAACCCACTCTAACCCCTTTGTGTCCCATTTATAAGTGTCCAGGTTAATTCGCCTTCTCTCCTTTACACATTGGTCCTTAACAGATCATTTTTTGTGGCACAAGATGCAGTGAACCTTTGACTTCAATTTCCTGGCACTGGCAGACGTAAATTAGAAGAATGTTTCAACGGTGAGTAGGGCTCCCTTGCTTCCACCTTGAAGGCTAAGATAGAAGGTGAGGGAGGCTGGTGTAGTTACTGAAGGATGACCCTTCACCATTTAGTCTGCTCTGCTCTAGTGCTTAGGGTCTAGGACCTTGTCATTTCAAAAGCTTCAGCTTTTCACTAGAAATATGCCAAGAAAGACAGGACACAAATTTAACAAGCAGTGTGTGTGTACACTTTTACAGCCCGTGATAAAGGATGTATGGCAACTTTTTCATGACAAAAACTAAATTGAGTAAATAAATAGAAACCAAACCATAAAAGTATCAATGGATATAGCGACAAAGCTAAAAACTAATATATGCAAGGCCCACTTGTGCTATTAAAGCAACTCTAACCCAGTGGGGCATAGACAGGGACTGCAGGGGAGTCCTGTGGGTCCAGCACTGGGAAAGATGCAGCGGATCCTTTAGGTCCTGTGGATTGTGGGCTTGGGACATGGATCGAGCTTGTTTTGTTGCTTTCCACAGATGCTCTGTTACAGTGGGATCTGGGGAGTTTGATGGCTGGGTCATTGCCTTGGGCTCTTTGTCATGTTCCTCAAGCCATTTCTGAGCTTTTTTTTTTGTGTCTGTGCGTGTGTGTGTGTGCCGGCATCCATTCTACTGCTAGGGGAGGGTACTAACATCTGGAAGAGTCACTGTCACAGGGGTGGGGTATATTTACCCGCCTAAATATTTGTCATTCACAGTAATATTTAGGTAGGGAACACATGTTAAAGTGATACTAGCTTTTGCATTTTAAGATTTTTGCAGTCTTTTGTTGGGAGCCAAGGTTTTCTATCAAAAGACTGGATTGTAATAAAATAATCACAGTTAATGAGTAATGCTAGGTAAGTAATGAGATTTTGAAATCTGGCAGTGACAGTTATCATTTTAGCTGTGAAAAAAGGCTGTTAGCTAGTTGTTGAATTTTAAGTGGCAAATGTGCCATAGACTGCTGCAAGTCTGTAAAGTTTAAATTGTGCAGCAAAGGTAACTAAGTAAGGCCATAACTCTGGTAAATGCATGAAGGGCTCAATATTCCTCAATTTAACTGTTTCTTGCCGAGATTTTTTTCTTAATATAAAACAAAGCAAAATCAAACAATCATTTCATTGTCTGAACTCTCTGTGGTATTAAACGTTTAGCAGTCGATGCCGTTAGTAGAAAGCTGATCGGGAGTCGTCCACCCTGGGTGTCTAGGGAAAACTATCTAAAGCTTGAACGTGGAACAACTGAAAGACAAAACGGAAAAGGTGAAATCAAGTAAAGTAATAAGCAAACTTCATTTGAACCCTAATTCTGCCACAGGACAACATGGTGACACATTCCCAAAGCCCAGCAAAACCTGGTGCCATGCTTATGGATACGGAACCCTATAATGCAACAAAAGACAAAATACTTTGGATGTAAAAGTATCTGTCACAGGCGTTGACACACACATAACAAAAGCAGACGCCACATGTTTATTAGCTTGTTGCTGTGGGAAGGAATATGTGGGGAAATAAAGTGACGAGTGAAAACGCAGTGCATTTTACTGAAGTTTCATATAAGGATGAAATCTCCCATGGTGCTCTCTGTTCCATGCAAATTATTCACTCATATATTGAACAGGTGTTTCTTTTAACCTAGGGAGGGGATCCCACACGTTTATTATTCAAAGGTGATGAGATGAGATACAGTAAGATAAGATAAGATAATCCTTTATTCGTCCCACATCGTGGGAAATTTATGACAATAGGGCTGATTTTTGTATGGTTACAAACAATCCAATCTGTATATCAGTGGAGCTCAACTGTAAGTGACCTACAGGAGGTAGCATGACAAAATAAATAAATAAAATAAAATAACTTTGATTTCATAACTTGGTCGGGTAATTGTAAAATATTCAAGTATTTATATAATCAGCAGCAGCAAAGGGGAGGAAAGGAATTCCTGTGGTATTATAACTACTTCAGTTATGAGTTTGTCAAATGTAATTGTTCCTTCATTTATGTCTGTAATTTTCACTGGCATTGTGTTGATTTCCATGACTTTAAATTAAAAAATAATACATGGTTGTCTGTGTCAGACAAAGGACAGCATTTTGAGGATTTAGCTGTAACCATTTTTGTGGATACTCATTATTCTTTGCCTATCAAGAGATTAACAAAAATAAGTGTCTATGTGGCTCTTCTCTGCAGGGGCATTAATTAACATTGTCATTAATATTATCAAATTAACATTCCCATTTCTTGACTGAACTAAATAGCTATCAGTATGTCAATCCTGTATACCAGCATTAGCATTAGCAATAGCACAGCTATCAGTTCTCACCAGTTTCACTACAGTCCTGTTAGTGTCTGGTTTAAAAAATATTAATACAGTGGGAATTTGTAACCTTTATGCACTGTTAAACTCAAAGTGTGTAACAAATGTTTTGAAATGATGTTTTAGATTCACCAGTACAGGTAAAGTTGTGTATTTGTTTTTTTAAACTGTGCAAAAAAAAAGTGTTTATTTTCTATAGAACGGTAGTAACAGTTTAATGTGGATCTTGCATTAATTCAATTCAATTTATATATAGCGCCAAATCACAACAACAGTCCCCTCAATGTGTTTTTATTGTAAGGTAAAGATACCACAATAATACAGAGAAAACCCCAACAATCAGATGACCCCCTACCGCATGAGTAAGCATTTGGTGAGAGTGGGAAGGAAAAACTCCCTTTTAACAGGAAGAAACCTCTGGCAGAACCTCGGGGAGCTGGGAGCTGTTTCAACAGAAGAGGGGCCTGAAAGCTGAAGGCTCTGCCTCCCATTTTACCTCAGGAACCAAGAGTAAGCCTGCAGTCTGAGAGCAAAGTGCTCTTTTGGGGTGATATGGTAACATGAGGTCTTTAAGATAAGATGGGGCCTGATTAACCTGTCAAGAAGGTGTTTGGTGTATCCTCTGGACAGAACAAATAGGACTTGGTGGTTGAATGAGAGAGTACAGAAAAGTATTCAGAGGAAGAGGCTGGCAAAAAAAAAAAAAAGAAGAAGAAGTGGGATAGTCAGGGAACTGAAGCAAGTAGACAGGAGTACTGGGCTGCTAGATGTACAGCAGGGGGCTAAAGTTGAGCCATACCATGAAGCTATGGGCAAGAGTTGTTGAGGCTTTGTTAAGGAGAGAGGTGACGATCAGTGAGCAGCACTATAGCTTCATGCTGGTATTCATGGTACTGCATGTATATGGTCGTGGGGGGTTACCAGGCAGTTCTTCTGCGCCTGGGCCCTGAGGCTTTTGCCCTTTGTCCGTTGGGCCCCACCTGGGGCCTCCCTCTTCCTTCTGCTGAGGTGGGCACATGGTTGTCACAGACGTGTAGCATCGGGTCTTCAGTACTTTTGGGGACCCAGGGGTCATTGCTGTGGCTTCTCGACCAACACAAACACACACACAGAGCAGGACTGTATGTTTGTTTGCGTTTCGCACGTTTGTTTCTCTCTTTCTCTCTTCGCTCTTTGATTTTGTTTTGTTACAATTGCAGCAGTTAATGATTCGCTGTGCTCATCCTCTTTTTTTCCTCTTCATCACTCTCCCTTCTGCTTTCTTTCCCACCTCTCAGAGGTTGACACGTGATGGCATTCAGATCATGATTGCGCTTGCTAAAGCTGCTGGACAGGACGGGTGAAAAAAAAAATTTTTTAAAAACGACAGGAGGCCGAGTTGAAGATGTTGGACTGACCAGACAGGATTAGAAATGAGTGCATCAGAGGGCTGTCTCTGATCAAGCAGTTTGGAGACTAAGTTAGAGAGGCACAGCTGAGATGGTCTGGACATGTGCAGCAGAGGGATGATGGATATACTGAACAAAGAATGTTCAATTGGGAGCTGCCATGCAGGAGGAAAAGAGGAAGACCACAGAGAATATTCATGGATGTAGTGAACATCCACGAACATCTCCTCTGTCACACCAGAGGGTTGGTGTGACAGAGGAGATGTTAAGGATAGGGTGAGATGGAAGCAGATAATCCACTGTGGCAACCCGTAAAGGGAACAGGCAAAAAAAGCAGAAGGAGATACTTCAGAGACATCAAGATGCTTCTTTTCTTTCATACAAGATATGGCTCATGCATTGGTTGATCTGGCATCCAAAACCGCTCTCCTCCACTTAGGTCCTGCCAACCACTTTGTGGCGTTGCAGTCTGCCCACTGTCTTCTGCACGTCCTTCTGAGGCCTCCAATCCCTACTGTTGCCAATCTGCATCATTATGGCTTTTGTCTTTTAATATCGTAGGTAAAATAGGATGTGATACGTGTCATGGAAGATTTTTTTTCTCTATAAATCTATAAACTGGTGTAAATTCTAAATAATAATATCCCTAGAATGCAAATAGTATATAAGGGTTAACTAAACATCCATAGAACAGTTTAACCTTTATCTTACAAATTCCTACTGACAGTGACATTAGGGTGCAGAGACCACTGTGCTATTCTTATATAGTACAGTGCTCTGAAATATAGCTCTTGTTCAACTATATTCACTGGCAGAGCAATGTAATCCTCCTTAGCTGCAAAAAAATAAAAATTAAATTTAAAAAAAGAATCCTGTATTTTCTGTGAACGGTAGGTTAATTTCAATCTATATAGCCTGCTTTTAATCATGCAATTAATTATCAATAATTAGGTCACATGATGACATTGAATGAACAAATGTAAGTGAATAAAAACTTTCCATTGATGGAGGTTGTGAGAGGAAGCGTAAAACGTAGCAGTTGGTGTGTACTGATAAGGGTTTTTAAATTGGAACCCCCTCCCTGCATTAAAAACTGTTCAGTTCAAAATGTTCCAGTCCATGTTCCCAAATAATAGAACAGGATCCTGCATATATAAGACCCAGACAGGAATTCTCAAGCCTGAGTGTCAAACAAGAACAATGAATACACCTTAATGTGATATTCAATCCCTCAAGGGTGGTCAGCATAACAGAATGCAGGACCGTCTGTGTTCACTGAGGCTTCACTAATGTATCAAACACAGGGGTAATTCATTGCAATTAGCGGTGACTCATTTAGTTAAGTAATGTCACCACAACCCCAGACAAACAGCAATCCTGTCAAAGACATGAGGTGGATTACTTTGTCTGAGTGGAGCAGAGAATTGATATTTAAAGAGAAAGGAATTAAAAAGCAACATTATATTTTAGACATGGGGCAATACGTAAAATCAGATTTACAGTATCTGAAAACTTTTCTTTGTTCTGTGTTTCGGCAGGTGAAGATTAAATGTGTCCCAGATTAGATACAAATTTGCAGACTTTGTAAGTTTTAATGGCCATCACTGATGTAAGATTCAGTATAACACAGTATTACCCATTCACAGTCATAACAGAGCCAGCATGCAATTCTGGGAGGCTCAAATTGAGCTGAACACTTACATCAGCATTTTCATCACTGTGCATCACAGGCATGTTTGGCATGTTAACATGTTAACAGGGAAACATTTGCAATTTTGATTTTTTTTTATTATTATTATTTTATATACATACAAAAAACACAAAGTGCTTTCAGAATATTTTGGATTGTTATAAATCCAAGCGAAGAGCACAGGCAGAGCTGCTGATATAATGATTAACCATCTAAAAGATCGGAAATCTTTTTTCATGAAAACAAATATTTGATGCTTTGCAAAAAGTTTCTTTGTGACTGAACTGAGAACCTTCTAATATTTACCTTTATCTGTTACTTTGATGCATGTCTAAGCTTCATCAGTAAATTTGTATTTTTTCTTGCTCTTGTTTCCATTGTACATGTTACAACTTGTTCAAACTGTACTTTATAATAACTAAGGGTTTGTTCACATCCATTCATGTCAAAAGTGTCATGTCAGTGGATTTGTTTTGTTTTGTTATGAAGGAACCATCCACTGGGAACAATGAATGCCTGTACTTTTTTTTTTTTTTTTTTTTTGTAGAGGGGATAAATTTTGAAAATACTGACCACATCACAAAAATCCGTACTGTCTGGGAACCATGACTGTAGGAAATGAAATATTAAAAGCATTAATTTAAGCACACACGGCAAACCTGGAAATGCCTTCAGCTTTATGTGAATTTGTCTTAAATTTCTATTAGATTTTTTTCAAACCGTTTTGTGAGACCTACGCTGACCTGATATAACTGCACAGTGCCCAGCATATCTGTCATATAATCAAACAATAGCATGGCAGCCTATTTACAAATGGCAATAAGCAGGCTTGTGACAATGCAAACAAGTGCTAGAGTTTCAATTCAGGACTCACTGCCTCACTTACTGAGAGGAATAAACCTTAAGCCATATTTTCACTCACGTGTTAAAAGAAATGCATTCTTGATTCAGTGAGCAATCTGTCGAACGCTTGCCTCTCACACTACAGTGTTTGCTTCATAAACATGACGGTTTCTGCATTTGTTGACGAACACAAGCTGTTTGGAAAAGCCTGAAGAAAGACTACGGTTCATGTGCCCCACTAACTGGGAAAGATTTGGTTGCTGCTTATTCCAGTCATGATCGTATCATGATCGAGATCATTTCTAGAATAGATTTTAAAAGAAAAGATGTGCTTGCTGTTGTGTGTGTGCGTTGTTTCCAGCATCCATGTGTGTTTCACAAGAAAAGACCTGCACACATATTTACCAACAACCAGGGAAAGTGTCCTACTGATGTCATTAAACCCTGAAATCCCCCTCTGCCAAAAGAATTCTGCCTCTCTTCTGAAATGGAGGGGTGGAGCGTGCTTCCCTCAGGTAGCCACCATGAAGAGCTGGCAGATGGAGGCTGCAGCTGTTCTCAGGTAGAAGAGCAGGCTGGAGACTGGCTTGCATTCCCTCAGGACCAAGCCCATCTCAGTGGGGAATTCACAGCTAGGTCTCTCCACATTGGCAGCCTCTCATACTGGGTTGCAAACGAAGCTAAAGGTTCACACTTCTCTCCTGTACCATTTCCTCCCTATGCCACTTTTTCTCCCTCATTTGAACCTAAGCTGAGCTCCAGGATACATATCAGCTATAAAAACACGAGAGAAAATAGGCACGTTTCAATTTGTATTTAATTAGAGTCTCACAGTAATATGTACTTTGTGCTCATAACATTTGTTGTGAATTTGTACATATACATAATCTAATGTTGACGGTACCTGGATTGCTACTGTTTTACAAATACAATGTTTAGTTATAACGTCAATTTCTTCAGTAACAGAAGAAATGGAGGCTAATTCTGGAGGATTCAATTAAGACGTTTTCATATTAAAACAAGTCTGTGAGGGAAAAGCTGAACAACACAAGGGCACAAAGTAGGAAAGAAAATGAAAATCATTAACTTCTTAAAATGGCAAAAAATAAATAAATTGTTGCAGCTGTTCTGAGCTACTAAATTAATTCAGTCAAGGTTTCAAGTATCGACAAACCAGCCCAGACTAAAAGAAAATGCATTGATCAATGCAGATTTACAGGGGATGCAAAACTGAAGTAAGCTTGTGGGGGATATGAAGAGAAATAAATATTTTAGTATAGGAATTTAAGTAGTACAGCTTCATGTTTTGATCTTCAAACGCAAAGGTCACAGAGCTAAAGAATGTCTAGAATCCTCAAAGACTACCAACCATCTGAATCAAAATAATATTCTCTCCAATAATTAAAAGGACAAAACGAAATTATAGTTATAATCAGTGTTGTAGTCAAGACCGCCTATCCCAAGACCGAGACAAGACCAAGACCAGAGTGTATCGAGACCGAGACAAGACCAAGACTTTTAGGGTCCAAGACCGAGACG
>JAVDPK010001956.1:51784-70088 GCA_034780415.1 Cichlasoma orientale
TTTTACCAGAGTAGTTTTTAACACAGGTACTTGTACTTCTACTTAAGTACAGAATGTCAGTACTTTTGCCACCTCTGCAAATGCAGTATATCCACTTTATCTGTCACTCAAGACTCATTCAGTCTCAAGAGCCATGAAGCTGTTCTAATGTGAAAATTGAAGATTTTCTGCAGTGAACATTACATGCTTTAACTGAAGTCTCTGATGACTATAATGGTGTAAGACTTTGTAATTCTAGCTGTCTGTATGGCTGCATTAAATTATAGAGGGAAAAAAGGTAAATGTCTATCCAAACAATGAGTCTGACATAATTTTATGTCTACCAAATGGATCAAACTGTATAAACAATAGCCAAGATACCAATTACAGTATAACTTGGCACTTACTGCTGTCTACTGTCAGTGACTGTGTGGCTTAGGAAAAGGGGAATTAATGTATAATTCATGTACAAATAAACCTTTCAGTGCAAAGACAAATTTGTACCAGCATCACTATGCTAAATGATTGACACAATGGGTACATGGACCTCCCTCATGTGTGTGCCTTCAGACACTTTCTCCTGCCTTTTCAATTATAATGACTTTGGATCCAGAGCTGCGGTGGATGTCATATCTCAGTGACTCATCTCCTCTCCATAGACTTGTAGCTCGTGTAAATAAAGCTCGTTTTGGGACAAACCACAACTTTGAGTTTTTTGGTGCGATTGCAATTATGGTCAGTTTGCAGTAGTTTTTTTTTTTAAATAATCATTACTTCCCTTAAAATGGATTGGAGTCCAATTTTTTTAAACATACATTTTGTGTGTGTAGCTCAGTCACCGTTAAGCCTTAATTATATTCTGTTGTGGACATGGACAGAGAGAGAGACCCAGTGGCTGTGAAGTCATTCCTGTTATACTTCTTTGAAGTCTGTTGCATAGGGCGCATACGTAGTTCTGCATACGAGACTGCAGAGTCACAAAGAACAGGCACGCACGCAGACATCTGCAACCACATTCGCACTCACCATCTGATAACGGACTTATTGCACTCAGACCCGAGTGGACCCGAGTGGACCGTAGCAGACTTGTGGACACGGAAAGTATGACCAAGGTTTTAGAGTAAAATCTGTCAAACCTCCTCCAATTTAATCTAGACAGCTGATGGACTGACATGTTTTTGGTATAGAAAAAGGGTTAGGGTTATACGATAATTAAATCTCATGCAAATGTTTAATGCCATACTTTGATACTCATCATACTACTGAAGATTAATAATCAATGTTATTACATTTCCACTGCCAAGGTGCCGGTGCTCGTGCCAGTGCTGGTGTCGGTTTTATCTGTGATATGAACTGACAGAAAGCAGCAAGTTCAGCCTTAGGGCCCAACCTAATTCACAGCTGTGAAAATCGCATCGCTTTTCTCATGTAATACACACCATGCAGTGAAATAGCGGTAGAAACGTTTACGTCGAGATGGCAGAGTCACGCACTTCTGCCGCTTTCGTCACGCGTTCTTGGTTCCAGACCAGCTAGCTTGCGATGCCCGAGTTGAACCCGTTTTTCGGCCGAGCACCAAATGCATTCACAGCGGAAAAACCACTGAACGGCTCGAACACTGGCACCGGCACCGGCACCCAGTCAGCGGAAAAAGGGCCTGTGTGATGCTCTAAATGGCTTTTACTTTGAATTCTGCTGTGGCCCACCCCACTGAGGTTTCTCACGAGACATTATGCACACTTTGCTCGAGAGTTGTCCGCCATATTGGACATGATACTATCAGTGGTTGCCACGGAAAATGTGTATTTCCCGACTGGTTGACAGTGGTTCCTGGAGGTTGCTGGCTCTCGCTAGTTGAAATTGGTTGCAAAGAAGGTGCTACACCACAGAACCTGCTAGTGATTCCTTTGGTTGCTAACAGATGGCCACAGAAGCCCAGACTGTGGGAAGTAGGGTGCTGGTTGTGCTGCAGCACCACCATCACAAACACTGATGATTTACTTTACATAACCTGGTCACCAAGAGCTAAAAACGGTTCATCTTTCACAATAAGCCATCAGTTAATCTTTTGTTAACTACCTGCTTATAAAAAGAGCAAAAAAGTGATACACTCCTGTTCCCAATGTGAAATGCTGCAAATTTGGGTCAATCTGATACGAAGTAAATACAGGGCCAGTACTGCCAGTACCAATGCTTTTAATTCATAATGGCAGTTTGTGTAGGGGAGAACAGGGTCTCATGCTTTATGAGATGAATCATCATCAATTTGCAAATCACTGATTTTTACTTTCCACAGTAAAACACAGCTTTCATGTATTTAAAGTACTTTTGAGTTAACCTCTGTTTTAAATGTATTATATTAATAAAACACACTTTACACTCAACACAAAAAGGTTCTTATATTCAACATGCATCCAACATGCATCACTGTAAAGTACAGTACCTTACACGATGCTCTGCTTTCTCACTCACTACTCGATGGACAGCAGCAATGTACAAAACTTACAGGAGACAAACTAAAGCATCAATCCAATGACGCTAGTATTGAGCCGATACAAATACCAGCATTGGTATCGATTCTATTGATATTTGGATCGATCCGCCCGCCCCGAACTCCTGTCCCCGATGAATATCCTCAAAGACCTTCTGAATCCTTTAGATATCCATGCCCCTCACAAAAAGTTTATCACCTAACCCTCTGTCCGCCAAGTCACATCTGAAGCATTATCGCCACGCCTAGTTGAAGGTAATCTTTGATTTATTGTGAGCTGTGACTATAGCAGTTTAATATTATTAAGCATTAATTTCACACTAGTACCTTTGCAGAAAAACAGTATCTGACAATGTTGTACGCTGTGCAAATTTGGGCCCAGTAATTATTCTGAATATTTAGGTTCTAGTCAAAGTTACTGTCAACTGCTCCCTCATTCACAAGGGCTCACCACAGCAGGTGGCTCCACGTGTTTGATTCAGGACATTTTTACCCTTCCTGATGCGGTCCCAAAGGAATCTGTTTCTCCTCCTGGAATCAAATTGGGGATCCTTTGCTCATCAGATGAATGTGTAAGCCACTACACTATGGAGCTGCTAAATAGGCTTAAACTCAGTTGTGCACAAATGGGCTTTTTGCAGGCTTACTGAATACATATATTTTCTGGTTTCATAATAAATTTGTGCACCTGTTTGTGCATCTTACACGTGCGCCCTCTAATGCAGCATTGATTGTTATTGTACATATGTATGTGCTGTTAAAATATTGTATTTTTAATTTCAATTGAAGGAATAATTCTGTATTTTACTGTCTTATTTCATTGTTTTATACACACGTCTCATATCCCATATTTGCCTCTACTGCCCCTCATTTTTTAATACTTATTTAGGAAAATGGGAAACGGGTGCAGTGATTTATTGAAACATGTGCAAACACACTTTGAAATAATGTGTGTAGGGCACAAAAAAAAACAGAGTTTGTACAATTCTAATGAGCTTGAAAGTCAATAATTGGTGTGACCACCTTTAAGACCAACTAAACTTTCTGGGGCAAGCTTCCTTGTATTTTCTTAAGTAGTCTTCAGGAATAGTTCTCCCACAATGATCCCACAGTGCTTCAGTAATTTTGAGGTCCAGGCTCAAATTTTTCCTTCCTTAAGAAAAGCTTCTTAAGAGCCAACTTTCCACTGAGACCATTTCTGATGAAGATGGGATCTGATTTCCCTATTTCTTAAAGATATGTAGTTTAATTTTTCAGGCCTGCCATTTCTTTTGTCTAGTTTCCTCAGATTTTTTCAGGACAGACTGCACATTATGCAGAGATATGCTACGTTTTTGGCTAATAACTCTTTGGGAATAATACAATTTCATGCTTGTCAAACGGTGTTATCTTTGGCATTTTTCATAAATTCAACTACAGAAACGGGGTGGGGGGGGGGGGGGGCATGACAGGCTGCGAGAAATAAAGTACCGAAAGATAGAGTCTAGAACTGTCATGATGTGCGGTGGTGAAAATACGGACCCAAATATGGATGGATGGAGTTGAGTGGATCAATAAAAGTGACCTTTAATTTATGTTTCACAAGAGTCTAACAGAAACAAAGTCCATAAATCCGAACAGAAAGTTGATACAGGAATAACAACAACACACACCAACGACAAAGAACACGTCAACTAAGTCCTTAAACACACAGGGGCTAATTAGGAAAACACAATGCAGCTGGGGAGCAAACAGGTGAACAGAATCAACTAATGAGACAGAGGGGAAGCAAAACACAATGCGCACAGGATACAGGACTAACAGAACAACACAGGTGGTAACAGAACACGGGACACAGAAACGTGGACGTGACACAGAATACAGGAGAGCAGGAAAACAAATGCAAGGAATTAACCATAATTAATGGAAGCAGAACCAAGACTGGGAATAAAATCATGAATAGACATAATCTAGAATACAAAACTGAAAATGGCCAGAACCAAGAGCAAACTAAACAGAAAAGCAAACCATGAAACACTGCTGAAGAAATTTAACGATAACAGAACTTCAAAGACCAAAAAACAGGCCCAGGACCATGACAGGAGCTGGTACTGGATATAAAATGAGTGAAAAAGCATCCAGCGCCCAAAGACCTTCAGGAAACCCGGAGAACTATTTCTGAAGACCACTTTAAAAACTGCAGGCCGGTCTGGCTCCATGGAAGCGAACTATAACGAAATGAGGACTGGCTCAGTACCTCTGCACAGTACTATATACACACAGTTGTTCCTGCAGAAGAGAGAAGCTGTACAAAATAAAGTCCTTTATAGTTTTTAAAATTAGTCTTTGCTACTCTAGGGCCAATTCTCTTCACAGCTTTTCTACTGGTCATCGAGCACAGGTAGTACATATTTTATATACGATTCATTAACCCTTTACATATCCTGGATTTTTTTTTGCCATTGGCTAAAACAGTCCTAGGGCCCTGATAAGGGCAATCTTTGTTTGCATCAGTCAAAATGTTTTGCATCAGTCACCACTGTTTACACTACTATACTTTGTGTTTGTTGATTATTAAAATTGTCCACATGTTATCCTGTTAAACTGTAGTTATTATTGGACATTTTTTTAAAGAAAAAGATTTCTTCCTTTGCTTTTTAGCTCAAATATTCTTTCTCTGCTTACCACAGTTGTGAGCCACAAGCTTCTGAATAGTTAGAGCTCGTGAAATGTAACCCCCCAACACATGAATAGAATCGGAAATGTAAGAGGTTCTGGGTGATTACAGTGCTACTTAGGACAAAAGGGGACGTGCATCAGGCATTGTAATGAGTCTCATCACCAGAAAAGGCACAGCATGTGGTACAAGGCAAAGTAGAAATCACAGTTTAGAGCCAAAGACAGATTCAATTCCCTTACCCTGTGTAATTACTGCGGATCAGGCTTTATCAGTGGCAGACATCAGCCTTGGGATCTCTGCGAAAATGAGCAAAGAAATGTTCAAGGGAAGTGAGAGGAGGGTGGAGAGAGCACTCTTAAAAAAAATAAAAAAAAACAGCTAATGCTGTATGAGAGATTATCAGGTGCACGCCAAATATCGTGCTTCAAACAGTGGCCAGGTAAGCCCTAAGAATTACCTACAGGCTGGATAGCTCACAGGTCCTTATCTTTTGTCATATGGCTTTTCTCAGAAGTACTGCTTTGATTGTAAGCTAAGGGTTGTCCAATGGCTTATATTTTTTTATTTTATTTTTAGAGTTGATGAGATACAGTGGATCAAAGGATTACGAGAAACACAGTTAAAGCAGTGTACTTCTAAGAGATTTCTGATAATACTCCCTTGCTCACATGAATATAATATTGGATAGCTACTAATTCTCACCAAAAGGGATACTTAACAAATTATCAAATATGATTATCCAGTAGCATGATATGTTCATACAATAATACCACAACTCCCAATTAGTCATGCTGTATTTGTGGCTTTTATCAACCACTTCCACAGAAACTAATTGGCTGTTCCAGCTGTGTAAGACCACTGGCAGCAGGGCTACAGGAAAGAGGAGTGGCCCTGATTTTCACTGAGGCAATGTAATGCTTTTTGCAAAGCACTGAATCAGCACATCGTCTCCAGTCTCACTCATCACTATTCTCTCCTAAGTATACAGAACCAGGTGGATTTGAAGCAGTTTGCAGCAGACAAATGCATGCAATAATGAATATTGCATTTTCCGAGCTACCGGGGGGTTAGCAGCTACATGTGATATCCGGGAAAACCTTTTGTGGCTTTCTGCTGATAAAAACAGGCAACCGTGCAATTCTACATTTGCACTGTAGAAAGAAAATCCTATAAATAGATATAGCTAATATGTATTTAATAGTTCCATTTGTCTAGTACTCCTATCTGCTCTACTGACCAAAAGGGAAAGTTTATTTTCTGACGTGAGCCATGAACTGAAGATGGTTTGATATCCGTGGGGGATCAGCTGGGTATGTTAAAGTTGCTGCTACTACACAATAAGTTCAACATACCCAGGATATGTTTTCCTTATCTGGCTTCACTTACCCTAACATCTACACTGACAGTCACCATCAACTCGGTAAGTCGACTTTTCTAGCTGGAAATGTGTTCACACAAAAGTGGTGGTGTTAGCAGCAGCATATCGGCAATCACAAACGTGGGAAGGGCTACTGCCAGCAGGATGGCTTATTTTACAAAAGCCCATTTTAGAAAAATATGAAGAGGTTAAACAGATAATCCAGGCTGGAAACAACAGCCGCTACAGACAACGCAGTGGTGTGAGAGTGTAAAAGTCTAGCCCATTTGAAGTCAGGAAGGAAAGCTGGCAGAAATGCCCACTTGGTCAGTTATCAATATTACAACTACAGTATGTCATCAATGTTTAGATGTGTATTAGATAATTTGAGCCTTATTCTTTCCAGGCCTGGTGCTGAACAGTCAGAAAAACTATAGAAACATAATTCAAAGGGTTAGCGTACTTGCAAATTTAATATAAGGCCAACAAGTGCAATGAACAGTGAAATCTGCTGGTTAGAGAACACTGAAAACACTGTATTAGCCCTGTAGTCTGCTAAGCCTCAGAACCAAGCTTATGCTACAGGTCTGCCACCGATTTTTTTTTTTTTGGGGGGGGTTTTATTGATAGGCTCAACAAAAACATAATACATTGTACATCACATTTCCCCCCCCCTCCCTTAATGAACACTAAACCCCTTACCCCTCCAAACAAATAACCTCCCAACAGTTGCACCAAAGAAGGTATGTGTTTTAGAAAGTCATCTTTACATGTCAATATTTAGAAAAGAAAAAACAGGAAGTTCAATGTTATACATGTATATTACTCCTCAGAAGGTGAAATCAGAGAGGGAGTCACCCCCTTAATTTGATCCAAGACCAGATGCCAGATATCAAAAAACTTGTAGGCCTCTTGTAGCATATCTTATTTTTTCCATAGTCAAACTGTGTAAAAGGTCAATAAGCCACAATTTTAAAGTTGGAGGGGACTTATCTTTCCATTTACGCAGTATCTGCCTTCACTCTAGAAGCGTAGCAAAGGCTAAAAGGAATTTGTTATTTTTATTAAAGTGAGACAGCTGTGGCATAATGCCAAATACAGAGAGTATGGCGTTAGGTTCAACACATATTCCCATGGTGTCGGAGATAAATTTACATACAGAATTCCAGAAGTCTCTCAGTTTTGGACATAGCCAAAACATGTGAGACAGAGTAGCTGGTTCCACTTCACATCTATCACAGTGCGGTTGTATGTCTGGTCTAAATTTAGCCAGTTTTACCTTAGACCAATGCAATCTAGGAACCACTTTGAACTGAATCACCTGGTGTCTCAGACAAATCGAAGAGGAATGAATATTTTTCCAGCGACCCAGGTGGTAAAGACGGGAAGTGGCCAACAGAGGTAGACACGAACCTACGAAGTTTAAGATACCTGAAGATGTGAGAGTCTGGAATTTGGAATTTGAGCTTAATTTGCTGAAAAGTTGCAAACTTACTTTCTATAAACGTGTCTTATAATGCCCTAAGGCCTTTTGCAGACCAAACAGCAAACAAATCTGGGCGCATAGATTGACATGTTATTCAGTGGAAAATATCTCCTGAACTGTCCCCATATTTTGAGCGAGTGCTTGATCACTGGGCTTAGAGAGTATTTATCTACTGGGTAGGGTGCTGGGAACTGCCACCGATTTTTAAGACATATTTAGAAACTTGATGCCAAACTGCCATGTAGGCCGAGTTCATACAGACAGTTTTTCTCGTTTTTGTCAGGACTAACAATATGTCATTCTAAGGCAAATCTAAATACATTACATAAGTAGAACACTGCCTGAGCTTTTTCCGAATATCTCCCTGTAGCACACTCACCAAATGCAATATCATTTGAATATGATGTTCATTTTTGGGTCTGTTTCATTGCGTCTACAGAAGGCAAAATGCATAACAAAGGAAACAGTACGGCAGCTACTGCTGCATTATATGAAACAAAGCTATAAGCTAAAGGAGCTATGAAAAAAAATTATGAAGATTCATCCCAAAGTTTAACCTCTGCGATTCGTCAGAGTAAGTTACTTTTCACATCAAATTATTTTACTGTGTGGCTTAAGACTGTACAGCAATTAATTTAGTACTAAAATACATTTATATACATATTCAAATGAAAATTGCCTTTGGGGGAAAATTGAATGGAACTCGTTCTTTGTCAGCGTTTCTACACTCAAGATTAAAAATGGAGCCCCTGTTTATATGTTTCAGTTGTTTATGTCAGAATATCTGGAATGGTAACACACACACACACACACACACACACACACACACACACATATATATATATATATATATATATCCTATGAAGGTGTGTATTTAAACACCTTCAGCTGCAGTAGCGTATCAGACAAAACCAAGTAAAATCTCAGTTGACTTCTGTGAGTTCCTGAAAAAAATGTGAGCACACATCGATGTGCCATCCCTGCATTCACTCTGTTTTATGGGTTTTGTTGTCCAAGGTGGTGACAAATGGTCATCACTGCTGTTTTAGCTAATAAAAAAAATACAAACTGCACAAATTGCTCTTGTGTTCTATTACAGTACTCTTCATGATCGTGAAAACACGATGTCACTTCCTCAAATTCTCCCATGGAAGAGAATTTGATGTTGGACATGGAGGTATGTTGCGCTTTATTCTTATTACATTATTTAGAACGAAATTTAAATTATTAACATTGCCCCGCCTTTTTTATCTTTGGGGATTTCATTCTTTTTGTCACATTTATCAGCCCATGGCCCAAAAACTGGAAACATTCCTGTTCATGCAGAACTGCAACATGAATGTAAATGTGATGCCTTCTGGAAGGCATGGGAAGATATCACCCTGCTGTGTGCGTGTGTGCATGTATAACATGATTCACACTTTTCTGTGTTACCAGTTGTTTTGAAAACATTAATTTCCACTCCATAACTATGCTAATGAATGTGAATTGAAACATCTGCAATTCCATCCTTGCCTCATATGCTCTTTTTGTTTTTTTGTTTGCCGGTCCTCTTGGCAGTGACAAAATTTCCCCAAGTCTTGGTTTACTGCCATGAAACGTGGTCTGGTGCACCGTAAGCTTCATATGCTGAAAAGGTCACGTCTCCTGGCGATGGCTTTCATTGTCCTTCAGTGGCTCCTCTGACACTAATCTAGATGCATCAGTTTTAACTGCATTCCTCCATTGCTACATTCATCCATGGAGATCAATCAATCCATCCTGTAATTTCATCAGGATCTCTCCCTCACTCTTCCACACCTAGCTTGCTCACCCCCTCCTCCCTCCCTGTCACCATCTCAGAGTGTGAGACAGGTCATTCATCACCATTCCTATTCAACATGGGTATTTAAAATTGTTTTTAATGCACTGGCTGGAATTCCACGAGGGTCATGTAACACGCCGGTGGTCAATGAATTTTTAATGACAAGTCTTGCCATAAATATTATGCCACCTCTTCCTACATGATAGGTTATTTTTTTAGTTGTGTGAATCCAGTAAATCAAACAAAGGATTTCATTTCAAAGCACAATGTGCGACACAATAAAATACAGCAGTCTATCCAAACTCAGACAGTGAAATTAAAGCCAATATTGTTGCTTTGCAGAGGTGTGCCCGTTTCATGAAAACTCACATTTCATACAAATATGCTGATATTTGTATCCTCTTTGTTTCCCCCCTCCCTCCTGTGAAGCACACACCAGCTCTTCTGCATGTTTACCAATGACAAATGGAGGACTCTGGTCTTCAGGGGCATGGAGAGGAATCAGGTGCACTAAGGCTGCAGGCCTATAAGCTCCAGTGGCTCTGGGCCCAGGGGCCACCAGCAGAGGAGAGATGTGATAAGTCTGGACTGAAGAATGAATATGCTCGCATGGGACGAGCCGGATGGTGACAATTGGCTGCATTGTTTTCTCTAGCCTGCTGTTGCATCACAATACAGATTCCCACTGCACACTTCATAAAAATGGATTTAGCTGTGGAAAAGGACATCTCATGTCTCTGTGGAAAGAAGAAACTTTCCGTGTCCAATGTACCTTGGACTGATTTTTTAAATTCATTTCGGTCCATGAATAAAAACACCAACCTTAAAGCACAGGGATATTCTAATTATTATTAATATAATTATGGAAATTCAAAGAACGTTTGATCAGACGTCGCAGCGGTGATACGCTCGGTGTTAACCAGCTGTTCATGGCAGGTAAGGGCGGGTAACAGGTGCATCTGCGGCGGTCACCTGCTGTTAAAGGGTTAAACACGCAGCTTTTTCTTAGTAATGTTCTTTTATTTATTTAAAATATGTGTTGGATGTGTTTTAAGGATCATTTATTGTTGTTCCAAGTATAATAATTTTACAACCCTTGACGTAATCAACAGTGGGTTAGCTGTAGCTGTTTCTTTGCAATTCTATCATTTATCTTTATGAATTATAAAACTAGGATTTGCATGTTTCCTCAAGATATGTAACATACAGCAGTATACGTCAATACAAAGTGTGCATTTAATTAATTTTATGCCTTATACCAGTCAAAGGTTTGGACACAGCTTCTTATTCAGGGGTCTCGCTTTATGGTTTTACCTGAAGACATCAAAATTATAAATAACACAACAGCAACAGTGAGGAAAAATATAAAGAAGACACAAGATGGCTGGACCAAAAACTTTGTTTAGTGAATTTTAACACTGTTGTGAAATTGGTCATACCTAAATTGAACAGAAAAAATCAACTGGCACTGCCTGACAATTCATTGATTTAAATTTAGAAACAGAATATTACAGAATATATACATGTACAAAAAAATAAATCATAATAGTCTGAGTGAGCAATGAGTTGAACAATTTAAACTTTTTGTTGTGATTTTGAATCCAGTCCTGGAGGGGTTGATAATTCTGATTTCTCCTGATGGGACAAGATGTCGTAGCCCCGCCCATCATCTCCTTTGATAACTACAAGCTGGAAGTCGTCAACCAATTTCACATACTTAGGTTCTGCAGTCACAGACAGTCTTCTCTGGATGAAGAAACAAGCAGATCGGAAAGGCAGCAACAACAACTCTTGCTCGCCTCACAGAGCGTGTCTGGGAAAACTCAAAGCTCTCTGTCAAGACCAAGATGGCAGCGTATAACGCTTATGTCCTCGGCCCGCTACTTTATGGCAGTGACACATGGACCACTTATGCCAAGCAGGAAAAGAGACTGAACTCTTTCCACCTACACTGTCTCCGCCGTATCCTGCACATCAGCTGGCAAGATACGGTGCCCAATGCTGAGGTCCTAAATCAAGGCAGCCTACCAAGTTTGTTTACTGTCCTAAGGCAACGCCATCTGCGCTGGTTGGGTCATGCATGCCGTATGGAAGATGGCTGCATCCCAAAAGACCTTTATGGTGAACTAGTGGCTGGAAAGAGGAACACCGGCCACCAATGCTGCCAATGGCAACCGGGTCCAAAGAAAAGAAAGGCAGGCTCTCTCACTCACCGATGCCACTTTTGCTTGTGACATTTGCAATCAGGTCTGCTGGTCTCAGATCAGGCTCTTCAGTCATCGCCAAAGATGATTCAACACATAACTGACATCGCCTGACGGAGGCCTACGACAACAAACCATATTTAGCAGCTGCTCCTAATTTCACCTCCATGGTCAATAAGGTATTTCTACCTTTACTGAAGCATGCTCATTTACAGGTGTAAAAACACAAACACACACATACACACACAATGGTGGTTGAAAATGTAATGGAAAGCTCATAAAAAGCAAAGATTTACATCACAACTGCACTCATTGTTGCACAGTAGGGGCTCATTTCATTGGCAATTAGACGCATTTTTCAAGTATAAAAGACGTTTGGCAATGAACACTTTGATACAAGTCTTTTCAAAGCACCTTGAGGCAATGTATGCATCTCTAAAGAAGGTAAGTCTGTCCCTATATTCTACCTTGCTTTAAAGGTTTCTCAATGACGGGTAATGTTAAAGGAGAAGGTCCTGACTCCTGACCAGAAGTTTGCATTCACACCCTTCTGAGTGCTACAAATTAGACGGTGATAAGCAAAAAATTCTTTCTCTTTAAGTTTTTTTTAAATTTAATTACGATAAAAAATCTAAAATGAGGTGTACCAATATCATTAAGGACAAATGCTAATTAAAATAAAACACCTACTTACATGTTATCCTTGCACTGTCCTCAGCAACATTTGTTTATGACCTAATGAGAATAACTGCACCATTTAATTTAATGCTGTTCATTTCTTTGTAAACTGTATTGAGTACTCTCAGTATTTAAATGCTGAGAGAACAGTTTTGCCCTTGGACAGCTTTTATGCAAACTGGCTGAGAGATGGTTCACAAGAGCTCATGCTTCAATACAATTCTGCTCATAATCAGGCCATTTTCCTGTGGCAAAAATGGATTTTCTTCCACATACGAAAAACACACGTTCTTCCTGTGTGTTCAGGCTTTTTTCCAATACAGCAGCTCACGTTATTTTCTTGCATGATTTTTTCATGTTCATCTGCAGAGATAGATACATGCGAGATTACAGTTTTTTTGGGGCCTCAGGAATGTATTGATCAGCGTCCAGGACGCACCTGTCACGTTGTGTTCTTCTGTTTAGCCCCCTTTTGTGTGTGCGAGTGTGCGTGCGCATTTGTGAAGGCATTCTGATCTTCCTCCATATCCAAAAACCTTCAAAGGCAGCAAATTGCATCTCAATGAAACCCAGCAAACAACCACTTAACGATGATAAAGATACAAACAGAAACAAAAGCAGGCAGTGTGGTGATTTATGTTGTGAGGACACCCCCACTCTCATCACTCTATAACGGATTACACAGTTATAATAGGTGTGGAGAATGGTGGTTCTGCCTACCACTCCTCCTGGGGCATAGGCCATCAAGAAGGGATTTCCAGGCATCCCGGTCCTGGGCTTTTCTCTCCAACTGGATCCAGCTGTACCCCATTCTCTTATTTTCAGGGTCAGGATCAAGGTCACGGCGCCAGGATTTTCTGGGCCGTCCTCTAGATGTGAAGAACAGAGTGAAGAAAATAAAATGCTGAATATAACATTTCCTTGCACACTTGTGGACACGGATACATTGCTGGATAGTCTTGAACGTGTTAATGCTTTGGATAAAACACTCATAATTTAAAAACGAAAAAAAGGAAAATGTATAGCTAAAGTGCACGTGCAAATCCAGAGACAATTACGTGCATAAGTGCAGTCTAGTATATTTTAGCAGCTTGACCAATGGGATAGCAGCTGGTCTGTCAGCTGGTCCTCAGTTTTACTCTAACCTGAAATACCTTCTCTTTGGTTTTGTACAGGCTTCCCAAGTTCCCAAGAGAATAAATTTGGCAACTGACACCTTTAGGAAGAACTGTGAAAACTTAAGTGATTCCTTGACCTGGGGCTGGACCCCTTTGCTATCAAAAAGAGTCATTTTTGTGTAATTTCTGACATTTGGATAGAAACTGTGCCACGCAGGCTAGCTTTTATGCTTTTCGCTAAACATACTGTACACAATGACCGGTACAACCTGATCATGCCACCACTCCTTAGAGAGCTCTAGCTCTCGGCTATGGGAACTATTATGATGGGACAGGAGTTTGAATGATGAAAGTTTGACACTGATTTCAAGCACCTTTGACTGTATAAAAAAAAAAAATAGGATCACATTTTAATGAGTTGCAGCCTGATCCCTGGCAGACACGATTAACGTACATTCTGTAATAGCTTGGATCTCAACTAGCAATGATCCTGATTTCCATGAAAATGCTAACATTAAACATTACTCTGTGTTGGTTCCACGCTGTGGACTGAATGCGTAGACTGGGTGCTGTTCGCTAAGATTCTGAATCATTCACATTGTGCTTTTACAATTGACACACAGTGGAGTATTTTCATTTTTCTTTTTTTTAATGATCCTAAACTTAAGACATTTTTTATTCTTTTCTCTGGCTTTGACGCCTCTCTTACTCCGCTGTCTTCTTCCACCGCGCCGTCGAATCAGGCCTGCGATATGTAATGTAGCATAAGCCCATTGTGTGGCAGGAATAATTATCAATGTGAAACACAGCAACCACTGAGCAGTACATAGTGGTGAGGATTAAACAAAGCATTAAAGAACTTGCTTCAAAGATTTTCATCCTCCTGCACAATATAAAGTGGGAGGATATCGTCGTCATACCATCCATCTGTCCGGGCGTCTGTCCATGAGATTTTTCCTTTCCTGTCTACAGACTCCAAAACCACAAAGAGCTGGTCACTTAAAATTGGCATATGTGTTCTTTACTCTTGAAAGATGCACAACGTGTTATTCATATTCCTGGATGTTTAGTACCCTTTGTGCACTTCAGCTGTATTTGGAGAGTAAACATGGACTATTTCAGGCTGCTAATGCTATGGTAATATACTAATGATATATAGCCTCTCTCCCATGCCTGTTTTGACTTAGCCTAATCATGTGATCATACTGTGCTGTGTGATTGGCTTTACCTACTTGACCAATATTAACTGAAATGGAGAAAGTGGGAATTCTCCATATCTAGCGACTGACCTCGGTCACTGAACAGCTGGCTATAGCTAGACAGTGAGAAACTGGGGAATCCCAAATTTCTAATAGCCAGTGTATTTTATAATAACATCTGTTCAAGGCTGCAGCCTTATTGATTAGCCTGTGATAACAAATTCTGATTGGCTGAGCACTGTCTAACATGTTGGTAAGGCAGGACTCATAAACAGTACAGACTGAGTGATCATTGAGCAATATTAAAGCCATACCTACTGCTCAGCAATGTTTCTCAAATGTAAACAACATGGCTGCCTTATGAAAGTGATGTTATATATTATTGATCTCAGCTGATTATGTCAAATGGGTACATTATGTACTCATCTCCCTGTACAGTATAATGGATTTGAATACCTTGTAAGCATGCATTATATCTGGCTTATTGTTACAGTTTATGCAAATAGAAAGACATTCTGTAATACACACCATTGTGCAAGAGTGCAGTATGTACTTTCACTAATTTGTGTGTCTGTTCAGGGATGTGGTTCCCAAAAAGTATTTGTAGAAATGTTAAAGACAATCACAGAACATCAATCTCTTACAGCATCCTTAAAATTATTTTTGATTTAATGAGTTTTGTTAATATTGAAAACATATTTATGCTGGGATAAGTATTACATCTTTACTAACCCAGGGCAACTGTCTGTAACCTCCCTCTCCCTTCTGCTGGGGCAGGCGTGCAGTTGTCTTTGGAATGTGTGACCGCAGGTCTTCGTTGCTCTTGATTGGCTGCGGATGGCCTGGGTTTCCTGGGTCTTTCTCTGCCTGTCTCTGGCTTCTAGTGGGCGGAGCTGTGGCTCGCCGCCCTCATTAGTAAGTACATTTCATGACAGACACAGACATTCACACAATCACAACACAACAAAATTGTTGGTTTGTGTAGCCGTGCTTGGTTTCTGTTTTGTTTTTCCCATATAAATTAATTTAAAGTATTGTTTGTTTTTTTTGTATGTAGTTTTTTTTTTTCTTTTACAGGTGCAGCAGTTGATGAACCATTATGGGTTACTTGTGCTCTATCCTTTCTATCCCCTTTTTCTATTTTCTCCTCTTTCTCTTTTTTTCCCTTGCTTTTCCTCCCCCAGTCTGTCAACTCTTGCATTACTATAACACATGTATATGTAAGTGAAAAATAAGACAAATAAATAAATTAAATTAAATGACAAATATTAACAAGAGGAGCCTATAGAGAATCTATACAGCTCATCTTGGAAGAGCAAATATGTTTGGCACAACAATGCATTCAGATCACAATTCTGATTGCAAAATCTGCCACACATGACAGGCTTTAAAAAAAATAGAATTGTTGTAGCCTTAATGCACTAATTCAGTTCCAACTGTTAATTAAGTGTCATAGTAGCTGCACTCTCAGAGAAATACGTGAGGTTAGAATACCCTAAAAATAGGCTAACTCACAAAGCAGGAGGCAGAAGCAGAGGTCAGTGGGGACACCATCCTCCCTATATCTGGAAAACAGCTAAACAATGTCTATTCCTTTTTTGATCTATTCCTTTTTTGATATATCCTTTCATTTGATGGCGCACATCAAATAAAGATTTAGGAAAACCCAATAAGAGACCTAAGGACTAAAAAAATAGCCTTATTTTTTTTCCCCTAGGCTACAGGAGACAGGCAGGGAAACTTTAAACTCCTATTTTTTTAGCATTTATTTCACCAGGTCTTGCTATGGCTGCCACTGTGTTTCTTCCAGGTAAGTTATCTCCGTTAGGAAACCTTCTAATCAAAAAAGCATTTTCCTCCCACATGAGCACCCTCTGCCAGTGCCTTGATTAGTTAGTTATCTCCAGTGGCGGGGTTTCCTCCAGGACTACAGCATTTGCATAGGGAAACACTGGTCCTGGGGGCCTCTTGTTTCCTTTTGTGGAGCACTCTCTGCTCCCCCGCTGCTCCACACTTAACTCACAGGTGCTGCTGTAGTGGTCCTATTAGGCCACAGTAGTTGAATATGATTGAAAGTCACTATGCAAATATAACCTGAATACAACTTTTCACCTACAAAAACAGAATATGTTTTAACAGAGTTGCCAGGCAGATAGTTGTTTCAGGATAACTGGCAAGTTTAAGAGAATAATATGTTTATATTTTTATGTATCTACAGTTGTTGTCAAAAGTTTACAAACACTCATCATGGACATGAATGTCACAGTAATTTGGGACTTTTAATGATTTCTTTGAACTGCTCTTTTTCCAGTGTGGAATAATTGTGCAGGATACAGCTTTAAAAACAAGGACTGGGTGCACAAGTTTTACTTTATTTTAGATTTCCTCTAATCCACACAGGGTCAAAGCATATATACATGTACAGTAAGTAAAATTTATTTATATAGCACCTTTTCTAGATAATGATCATAAAGCGCTTCACAACAATCAAAGGAAAAACAGTGATACACAGTAATACAATAGTAATACAAACCACTAGTTAGAAATACAAACGTCCTGAGCTGCTCTGTCCTGAGATTCAGTAGTCTGCAGATCTCAAGTGTAATGGTAGTGCATTCCAAAGTTTAGACACCGCAGCCTCTGATGCG
Source organism: Cichlasoma orientale (assembly GCA_034780415.1). Classification (NCBI taxonomy): domain Eukaryota; kingdom Metazoa; phylum Chordata; class Actinopteri; order Cichliformes; family Cichlidae; genus Cichlasoma; species Cichlasoma orientale. The sequence goes on from JAVDPK010001956.1 coordinate 69,408, forward strand.
TAGGATCCTTTAGTTTTCAGTCTAGAACGAGCAGCCACAAACAGATTTTGGTCAGAAGACATCAGTGGCCTGTTATGTAAGTCTATAAGAGCTCGGTAATGTAAGCAGGCCTTTGACCACGCAGAGCTCTGAAAGTGATCAGCAAGATCTTTTTGGGGAGCCAGAAAAAAGAATGAATAATCATTTAGAATTCCTATTTGGACACCATTCGACTGAGGCAGGCAATAGTTCGTACATGAAAAAAAGCATGATCGCACAAGGTTATTAATGTTTATTGAAACTAAAAGCCTTGTCAAATGTAACACCCACATTTCTGACATTTGATTGTACCAATGATGAAAGAGAAGAACCAAGATTAAGGATCACAGTGATCTAATGAGAATAACACAACAAGGAGTAGATCTTTTTATGGCCTCTGACAGTGGACAGAGGTGTGCTTGTCCTGCTAGACTTCAGAGCAGCATTCAATACCACAGATCACAATATTTTGGTACTGTGCTGCAGTGGTTTGAATCATATCTATCGATCTATTCATCCATACATCCATCCACTTCTCCTTTTCAGGGTCGCAGGGGGCTGGAGTCTATCCCAGCTAACATAGGGTGAGAGGCAGGGTACACCCTGGACAGGTCGCCAGTCTGTCGCAGGGCTAACACAGAGACACAGACAAGCATTCGCACT
>JAVDPK010001959.1:0-26313 GCA_034780415.1 Cichlasoma orientale
ACACACACACACACACACACACACACACACACACACACACACACACACACACACACACACACACACACTTAAAAAAATGTTTTATCCAAAGTACATCCTGTTGTGTTTAACACTGCAGACGTTTCCCCTCCTGCTCACTAGTTTACACAATATACCAAACTGTAGAGTTCTTACATTGTTTCACATTAGAAATATATTTTGTTTTCTAGGCTAAATTTGTATGAACTGTCATAACTTTTAGAAACATTCTCGATCTTAAGTGTGTGTGCGTTATTGTGGTGCTCAAAGTTTCCTCTAATCTTTTGCCTTTAATTGTTTTATTGCCACGTTAGATTTTCGTGCACATTCAGCGGACTCTCATTTGCAGCATCAATACAGCAGAGAGTTCGACTGTCCACCAGCATTACTCTTTTCAAAAGGGACATCTAAGTCACACCCGCACACCGCCACACAACCACACACTCACTCACACAGAGAAAGGGTTAAGAGAGCCCTGAGGCCAAGTGATTTACGCAAGAATGGGCTGAATAGTTTCTGTCTCCTTCTGCATGAGTGTCTGCAAATGCATGCACACGTGTGTGTGTCTGCGTGCGTGTGTGGGCACTCCATTTAAATAGAATACTCCAATACAAAGCTGCAGTGTCCTCTCCCAGCCATGGACAATAACAGATGGATTGATGTCTTCTTAGCCTTTCTTCTTTTATTATTTTATTCTTTCTAATTCACAAATGGCAGGAGGCACACACATTAGTACCAACGGAGCCCTCTCAGATGTGTCCTTTAAGCCATCGTTTAATGCTCATAAATAACAAATCTGTTTTACTATCAGCAAACCACTAATGTATATATGTGCTTTAAAGAAATTTACCTTTGTTAACGCTTATTTATCACATGCAGTGTGACTTTATCCATGTATTCTGGTGTGATTGTAATTTTGTCTTGTAATTTTCTATTGCTCTTTTCTTTCTTTATTATTTTTATTGTGTTATTTTCCAGATTTTTTCTTCCACTTTTCCTTGAATTACGATTGTTTTCTTTTTAACGTTAGTGCCATTTCTTTTCGTTTGTATTGCTTTAAATTCTAGTTGGGGGGTGCTCTGTAATTGGGGTTTTTTTTAATGCTATTAGTGGTCAAATTGTTTGCTTGCTTTCTTGGGTAGTTTTAAATGGGCTTTCCTCTGTGTTGTTTTGATTATAGGGCATCACAAGCACGACTGTACACAAAAAGCTCAAATAGTCTTCACATTACCATCTTCATGTAACCAGCAGCTGAGCGCATCAGCCCACTGCTTGTAATGCCAAACAAACAAATTTACTTCCCAAGACTGAAACCTTAAGGCGGAACCGTCTGAGGTTTGTATAAACTGAGGCCACAGCCACATCTGACAAATTTAACCCAGAATCCAAATGAGACAGACGAGCAGAGAAACGGTTTTAGTCTGTGAAGAGCCTGAATGCCATCTAGTGGCTGCAGCAGGAGGCCGTGCTGAAAAAGTGCTTCAGCAGCATAATCAGAGGTCACAAATGGAGCGACTTTCATGTCAACAGCACCCCCTGCAGGGGGAAGCTAACAATCCTTGTAACATGGAGACTGGACCAGGGCTGCACTGTGTTGCACAAAAATGATGAGCATTATTTTCTTAAATAAATTTGTTGGTTGCGTCGTTGCAGCAATGACTAAAATTTAAACTCGTGCGCTCTTATGAGAGGCATATGAGGTTCCATTCAACTGCACTTAGGTTTATTATGTGCACGTACTGTACAAGAGGAGTTATACAACAGCTGAAATGACGCACTGAAGGTCTTAGACTAAATATTGGCATTGCAAAGTTGTAGCACACTTCTGTTGCTTAACTGGTTTTCAGTCAAATATTTGCAGTTCAGCTTAAAGCTATTTTTATAGCGTGTGCATTAGAGTTCAGGAAGCACATGCCTTGCCTCATAAAGTGGATGTTAGGCAAACACAACTTTAAACTTCAACTTGAACCAACAATTCAAAACACACTGTGAGAAAATTTAAAAAAAATCTAAGAAATACTTTCAATACAATTTTGAAATAAATTACTAGGTTATTAAAAGGAAACCACCAAACCGTCGTATAATTTACATTTTCTTTTTTCCTGTTTGCCCGTTCAGCATTTGATTTGGGAATTACTGTTCAGGGGCGAAAGCCTGTGTGGTTTAAAGGGCCAAAGTGGCTACCTGCATATTCTTGTTTGTGCCATTTGTTTGTCTCCGCTTTTAATTCCTGGCATTTTGCGTTCCTGTCGCACAAGTTTGGGGATTTTTGTCTGTTCGCGCTCTCACGGCTTTTGCTGCTGCAGACAGAAATCCAGTTTTTCCTGTTTGCATTCAGAAAAAAAACAGGAACATATAAGTTTGAAAATAGTGCATGCACATAGAGGTTTTTGCACCTTTTCTAGAGAAAGGTGCAAATATTTGAATGCAATACCAAAATACAACAAGTCTGGATGGAATATCCTTTATTTATTTATGGGGCATCCCCTGTGATTATATTTCTAGATATCCTAAATGTACAGTATAACAGATTAATAGACAAGAACATAGCACAGAGTGTCGTGTATGTCATGTGCAGCATCTCCCACCGTTTTAATGTCCCAGTGGCCATCAGCATTCAGCTGGTGAGAGGAAAACATGGACAGTGGATAGGGCCATGGAGACTGACATGACAACCATACACACACAGAAAATACACACCTCATGCACCTCACAAAACTATGAGTTTGTGTGAATGTGTGCTCACTCAAGGTGTGCTTGTCTGTCAGTGGGTGCACGTGTGTGTGTGTGAGCGCGCGCGTGTGTGTGAAGCTGTGGATCTCCTAATTTAGCCTCTAGAGAGCTGAGACGTCGGGGTGTCAATCTCGCTGCGCCGCTTTTTTCCCCACTTAACTTTTTAACCGAGTTTCCTCCTCTTTGCAATCCTCTGTATTTATAGCTGCCAAGCCTGGAGCAGCCACGAATGTCTCAGTGCATGTGTGTCTGTGTGTACGTGTGTGTGTCTGCGGTATTTACCAACATTAAGCTCTTTGTGCTGCATGTGTGTGTCGATGCACAGCTGTTGATATTGTGGGGTTAGGGGTTTGGTATTTCAGTCAATTTCCACAGAGACGAAGATGAAGCACAACGCGAGAGAGACAGAGGAAGTGTGGAAATCGCTGGAGGAAATAGAGAGAGCAGAGGAAGAAAGACAAGGAGGTGAAAGGGATGAGGAGGGAGGAGGGATGGTGGCGGAGGGGTTTGAAGGGGGTAGAGGGATGGATGGAGGGATGAGGCAGACTTCTGGCCAGGCGAGCTGCTCTGAGACTAATTAAGGTGAGGGCAGTGGCAGAGACGAGGTAATGATGAAGAAAAGGATTTACTCCCTCCATCCCTTCGTCTAAGACACACACCACCGCCTCTCTACTCAGCTCACCCTCGCCACCTCCTCTTCTCCACCTTCATCACTTGTCCATCTCCCTCTCATTCCTCCTCTTGTCTTCCAGTCCTCGCCATACTTCGCTAAACCAGTTGAATGCACAGAAGCACAGAGTACACATCGTTTTCACAAAAAGAAAAGTTGTTCAGTGGTTTGATGTATAAAAACTGCAATGTAGGCGTTATTGTCATGGTAGGATTTGAGTGTATTGTATTTTAAAAGAAAATTTTAGCACAAAAAGGGCAGGTTTGTGACTGCTCCCCATGCTGTGTAAGATTTTGTTTTAATTATTATTATTATTTAAATTTTCAACTTCCCTAACTTTCCAAAGAATGTCCGATTAGACTTTACCTTCACTAGAAATGACTGGCTTGATTAAACATTTTAATAATTAACCAGTTAGATTGTGAAAATAAAGTAGCATCTCTGCTTTTACACTATGATTACATGATCTTCAGGTCACCTGGGGGGGGGGGGGGGGGGTTGGGCCCCCCCCCCCCCCCCCCCCCCCCCCGCCACACAGGATATACTGTACGAGGAAGATCCTGTGAACCTGCCTTTGTTTCTTTTATTTCGCTCCTCTTTTCCACTTTGTTTACCTCTGCTGAGAGCGTGACATCTTCCAAACGCCAACATTCATTCATACGAGCAATAAATGTATTTAAACTTAATGATTGGACAGTTTTGTTAAATGATGAACTATTTAAATTATATCTTATAAATATTAAGCTGGCAGTGCAGCAAAATTATATTTAACATTTGACACCAATCGATTTTTGGGATTAATTTAAGGCTTATGTGGGAAAATAACAGTGAAGTGCAGGTGTTCATGCTACATTTGTTTCCGTAGTTTAGAAAAAGAAAAAGAAAAGTTGCCACTGCTGTCGGGTTTATTTACTATATGTCGCTCTTTTGCTCCTTGAGTCCTTTCAACATAGATAATCCTAAAAGGATCATTTTGATCTCCTTCTTTTCCATATTCCCAGCATGTATATAATCATAGAAAAATAATAGGGTTCTCAAAAAATATGGCACAATTAGTTTTCTACATTTGAATATTTCTTTGCTTGAACAGTTTGTCTCATTCAGAAAATCACCTTCAAAACTGGATGCAGCAGGCGGTCGGTGGGCACTCTGAGTGACCGCCCCGATCTGCACTTCTCTTCTAAACAGTACGCAACTTTGCTGAATAGCGTGCGCATGCAGTACACAGAAAAACACGACTACAAATGAGCAAAAAATTGTGGCTTGTTTTTTTTTTTTTTTTAATTAGTAATGCTGATTGCACTTAGAAGACCTCATAAAAACATACTTAATCTTTTATTACTTCATTATATTATTGTTTGATACAAGTTGTTCCTGTCTGTTCTTGTTCCATTATAAAATACGTTATCTCTTTTTAAATAAAATATTATATACACATTAACTTTTAAATATCCCTATAAAGTCACCCCACCCTGCCCCCTTTCAATATTTAACCTGTTCATTCTGTACCTAAGCTACTTTCTGTGCACATTACCCTTTCACACTGAAGAAGAATTTTGCCTCCCTTTTTGAAATGCAGTGTTAAGTATTAATTTACTTTTTAATTCCTCCTCCAACACTTACTCGACTCTCTCGCTCTCTCTTCTGTTCACTGTCATGCAGATGTGTCTGCTCGTTTGCTCCAGCTGTGACTCTTCTACCAGTTTTCTCCTCCCTCGGTCTTCTCCGCTCTCGCTCCTCGGGCGTCTTTCCGTGGGCCAACAGGAAGCAACAGCAGCTTGTCATGAGGCCTCCTGTTCCAGCCCCGCCAACTGTGTTCCTGTCAACCACCGGCGATACATCCCTGTTCCAAATGTTCACTTCCACCCACACGTATCCTACATCTGCTACTCACTGCGTTTTGGCGTCTTCTTGTTACACATTTGCATACAGTTTGCAGAAACAGACTCATATCCTCTCCTGTTGTCTGCGCCTGTCAAACCTTGACTGGAATTATAAAGCTGAGGTGAAACGTCTCCTCACTTTAGTTTGGGCAAACGTCGCCTCTCGTCAGACTAAAGTATCGCTTTATTCTGTTTGGCCATTAGTGTGCAAATTTGTGCAATTAGCTCCATTTAAAGTGACAGGAAAACAAAATCAAAGGAAGTCCCCCACCACTTTTACACTTTAAGTTCAGTTTGTGTGTGATGGGTCCTTTGGCAAAAGTTGTGTCGAGTCCTCTGTGGCTCATTTTGATATGATCAAGGTATGAGTTGGGCTTTTATAATAGAAAAGTTGCATAGTTAACTCAGAGTATATCCAGTTAGGTCCACGATTTGTTGGACAAAGACAAAATTTAATTTGACTGAAATCAGAGACGTAGAAAAAACTTTACAAGTGGCCAAATCAACGATCTGGTGCATTGGGCAGCTCAGCAGCACCAAAAACACAGAAACAGAAGACATAAAGTGGATGATGACAGAATTATTTCCATGGTTAAGAAAAACAACGTCTAACCAAGTAAAGAACACTCTTGAGGATGTAGGCGTATCATTTTTGCCTCATGAGTGTAAATACAGAAGGTTAACAACAAGTTGCAAATCAAGAGCAGAAACACAGCATTTGGTGATGTCCATGGGTTCGAGACCTCGGGGAGTCAATGACAAGGATAACGCAATAAATACATAATAGCTTTTAAATGATTTTATAAAGTGATTTAAATGATTGTATTTATTAAGGGAAACGTTAACCAAGCCTACCTGGCCTTGTGTGGAAACATAATTGCCCGCCTTGTTAAATCGTGAATTAACTTTGATTAACCACCTTTTTTGGAAAGCTCAGTTCAATTTCACTAGCCACAACCAGGCCTGATTACTGCCAGGCCTGCTTAATCAAGAAATACCTTAATCACCTGTCTGAAAAAGTGAACTAGGCTAAACAGGCTAAAAGATCTCAATTGCAACGCATCAGGCCACAATCTAAAGAATCCGTTTGCATGAAACATTTACGAATGACAAATATGCCAAAACTAAGAGATCAGGAAGGAGGCAAAACATTTTCACAGCACTGTATTTTCATTCACGTATTAATGTAAAAAAGTGCCCATGTGACTCAGAAGTGCCCTTTTGTTTATACCTTTTGGGAAGAAAAAAATATATCGTATATATATCGTATATCGCCATTCAGCTAAAAAATATCGTGATATTATTTTTGGTCCATATCGCCCACCCCTAAGCCATATCCTGCTTTATTATCCATTTCACTCTGAATGGGACCCATTTATAAAAATGAATATGATCCTTGGTAGAAGGTTTGACACTAAAATTAAAGAAATTACTGAAAAATATCGATAATGTTGTTTGTGAATACAGTTGTGCGCTGTAAATGCTGATGCCATATATTAACACCATGCCACTGTTCATTTTCACAGTATAATACAGTTTTTTTTCTTGAGTGGGGCCATAAACCCACTGGGAAAATGTTTGCTAAGGTAATAAATCAAGTGACTTCTTTGTGCAACCGGCTGAGTCACCCCCGTGGTGGTCATTAAAATGATGCAAGTTTTATGCATCTCTGCACTGGCTTCATTTTGCAGAGCTGTATGTTGCATCTCTAATATACAGTCTGTTGTTTTAATCATAAATCATTCGCGTTCCACAGTTTTACCTTTGCACATCATAAAGGAGATTCTGACTGATGGGTATCATCTCATAATTCTTCTACTGTTTTGATCCACTCTGCAATTACTTCATTTGCAGCAGAAGTGTTTTCACATCAGTTTGCAATGCCTAAAGTAAATCTGCATCTACACTTTAGCTGACCCCCTTCTTTAGACAGCATTTGCATTTATGCCATCTCTTCATTTAGTTTTACTTGTAGACTCTTGTGAGCAATAGAAATGGACAAATGCTGAAACTTTATCCCAGAGTATGTCTTTGTGAGAAAGTACAGGAAAAATAAATGTTTCTCCCTTTGAGATTTGTTCTATACTTGCATCAGTACAAACAGAAATCTGCCTGAGGTCTTGAAGCAGGTCTTAGTCATTAAAGGTGCACTCAGTCGTTTTTTTTTTTTTTTTTGAGATTATTAAATAGAAAAAAAAGAATATTATACTCATAAATATACATTGATTAGTGTGTAATCTGTCTTTCAACAGATTTATGTGCTCTTTTAAACAGGCCAGAGCGGAATCGAACCCAGACCTTCTAGACGGCATTGTAACTGTGAGGCAGCAGTGCTGCATAAATGCGCATAAACATGTTTATTTATTCCTGATATTGTTACAATTACTTACTATCAGCAGATTAGACATGCAACCCTCCTGACAACATGCTAGCTAAATAACAACTGTTATAGGCTAACATTACACCAGCTAATGTTAGGCTCCAGTGTCCCAAAATTCACACCTCATCTCTGATTACACTGATTACATTCTCACATCATATGAGAGTTTATTCGCTAACTGTTCGAGGCAAAAACAGGAGCGCTTACTGACAGAAAAGTTCTAGAAATCCTCAACAGCTCACCTCAGTATCGCCGTCATCGGATAGAAGTGAGCTTCACTGACTCATCGCCAAACTCCTTTCACAAAGTTTTACAGCCTCCTTCAGAGTAGATAGGCACGGACACCCGGCATTTTGACAGCTGAGGTAAACAGCAGACTGACAGCTGCGCTCACTACAGATGAACGGTGGGCAAAGTCGTTTGTCCTACAGCGGCCACCGTAGCTAGGACTATGCACCTGCACCTGACCGCAATCTACTGACATCACCGGAACTTTAAATTAAAAATAAATGTCAAGCTTTCTTTCAGTTGACATGCATACTTTTGTTGCTGTTATTCATTCTTTATTGGTCTGATACTTTATCCATGATGTTAACACTCAGTGTAGCAATAATGTGCTAGGGGAGGGAGATATGCTGCTACATTGTCATTTTATTACTGTTAAGAGTTATAATTTATATAACTTCATAGAAAATGGGGAGTACCAATTTCAGTTTTTAATGAGGCAGCAAGGGGAACATATAAAGCAGAAACAGTGTAGTTGAAAAGCAGTCTTACTTTCTTTCTTTTTTTTTGTATTTGTGCCCTTTTACAAATTCAGCCTAATCTATTTTCAAATTTCATGTCTCTTTCTGTAATTCTACAGCTCAGTACACCTCAATAAGATGCTAGAAAGTACAATGCATTCTCCCACAAAATGGCAGCGCACCGTGTGGAGTTCATGCATCACTAATAGATGGCTTTTAATTCCTGGGGTTTCAATGGAAACACAAATTCTCTTGTTTTGCTACACTTCATTGTACACTGGCAGCACTTATTTTTCTTTAGTTATTTTCCACAGAAAGTCAGTGAAATAACTAGACAGAAGAAAAATCCTTCTAGAAGTGCGCCCTGTGTACTTTCACATACAATGATGGGAGGAAGCAGCATGAAGATAGCATGTTTGATCAGAGCACACATCAGAAAAAAAGAAGAAAAGCGCTTTGGTGGAGGAACTTTGGTGTGAGTTTTTCTAACAGACTCCCTCTGTAAATTACTACACTACACCACCAAAGCAGGTATAAATATGTGAAAGAATGCAAAACATAATTCAGCGTGCTCTGACATAAAAGAATACAGTGATACTGGGAGACTGTGGCACGCTTCAATTTCCAGTACTCGAGTGATAAAGGAAAACAGACATAAAGGCCAACCATTGCTCTCACTTGTAGGATGATAGCTCTAATACTTAATACAAGACTTCACAGCACTATGAATAGTGAAAATATCTTTTGTATTAGCATAAGCCTGTGCACTGATAACACAAAAGCATTTAAAAGTTAAATATAGCAGTAATTCCCTCGTGCAGCATGCTGTAACCTTGTTTGGATCGTGTCAGACAGACAAATAACAGAAGCCATAAAAAAAAAAAAAAGCAATGTTCAGTGATTCAAACAAGAATTAATTTACAGTAGGTTTAATTTTTTTTGGTCTGCATTCTTTAGTCCTGCAAGTGGGCCAGGAGGACAGGCCTTACAAGCCAATGTTCAGACCCCTCGAGCTATGTTTGAAAGTCTTTTTGAGATTCCAAGTTTTAAAAGATTCCAGATCTGGCAGGATGCATTTTAGAAGAAATGTGACTAAAATGATTCTTGGTAAGAAATATTTCCACCTGCATCCTTAAAAATATCATCTTTAGTGTAAACCTCACATTTTATTAATAAAAGAGTTGATATACTGTAGGCCCATACTGAATATGTTAGACAAAATATATAGTCAGTGAAGATGGCACAGCCCAAATTTCATAGTAGTTTGCACAGTAGCACCTGTTGAATTCTGACTCTGAACCATAACCTGTATACAAAAGATGGCGCTAGCTTCTAATCTGGAAGCGTCTTAAAAGTGTGTTTTTCTAATGGCCAGTAGGAGGAGACTCCTCTAGTTGCAAATAGAAGTCTCAGTGCATGAAAGTATAGACAGTATATGATGAATAGCAGCTACAGTGATGTCACCCACTGGTTTCTGAAGTCCCGTTTTGAAGCCTCAAGAAGATGAACGTTTAAGCCGTCGCCATCTTGGTTGCAACAACAAAAAAAAAAAAAGCTGTGATGAGAAGGGGCGGGTCTGATTGTGAACCTGCACACTCACTGGCTAATGACTTGTGATTGATAACTCGTCCAATTATACGACCCAAAACGAGTGATTGAGCCCATAAACCCATCAGGAAAGTGTTTGCAGAGGTCATGTCAGTGAGTCATTTTCGCATAGACTTTTATAGAACTGGACCTTTTTTCAACCACAGCTATCGCCACCTGGTGGCCTTCAGAGGGAATGCAGGTTTTTCCTCAATGGCTTCATTTTTCCAACCCTGAAGCTACGTCCACGTTTTATCCTGTTAATGCATGAAAGTTTAAGAAAGAAAACGGACACTAGTTTTCACTTGAGCTCAATAAACATTTTTTTTTATATAGAAGGAATAAAAGAAAGCCTGCATACTTATTCAAGCAGCCAACTCAAGCCTCACCGTGTCACACACACACACTTACAAACCTCACTCCTCTCATTGTATTCAAAACACACCCTCTCAATTTGATGATCTATTTAAGCTGCAGAATTTCCCCATCTCTCTCTCTCATGTCAGCGCTGCTGCCTACCAGCATCGCAGCCTGCTGTTTCAATCCCTCCGCCTTCCCAGCATCCACCTGTAACCTCAAGGGGGAACGGTTACTCATCGCTCCTCACTATCTATGTGTATCATATTTCATCGCAGTCTCACATCAGTTTGTCAAATAGTCACGACCTTTAATATATTGATTCACATTTCTGGACACGACTTTCCCAGCATTATTTTCATGTCCCTGAAAATGACTTTCATCCGTCCCCTCAGTATAGATTTTTGTCCATGTACACAAAATGGATATTTTCCACTTTTAAAAAGGCAACAGAAAGGGGGTTGGAGGGGCTGGTGGTGGAGTGAATCAGTCCACCACTCACAGCGTAAGTCACAGACTTCTCACCTAATTTTAGCATTTTTAAATATTCTATTAATTAACAATATGTACCCTGGTTAGGTTTAGGCACTAAAAAGGCCTCAGGTAGGTTTGGCTTAAAGTAAAAGAGTTTTAAAGCTTTGCTTTCTTGTGACCACGGATGTCCTACTTCCTCTCAAAATAATACATGCTTCTGACATGAATTTTTGGTTGAGACTGACCTCCATATTTGCAGGGAGAGATGATCTTGAAGCCTCGATGCCAAGCTCAAACTGTGTTCTCCTGCTGTAATAAACCACTTATTTCCAGCCTGAGCTGTCAGGCTGAAGTAAGTTTATGTACTTAATCAGTAGTTTCCAGCCCTCTTCAATGCAATAAAGCTTATAGACGATTATTTTGTAAATTCTGGTCCCAATTACATGAATATAGACAGTAAATTATGGCATTCTTTAGGGCAATCACCACCACGTGAGCAAGCAGCGTCTGTGAGTCGGTTCGACTCCTTGCACATGATGTCTGGCGTAAAAAGAAAACAAACAACACGGTGATGGCCGAACTACAAAGCATTACTTCTGTCATTTTGTGTTTTGTTACAGTATCACAGTTTGCACAAAGGGAAATGGGATTCTTCACAAAAACTGCTAAACTCCAGAAAACTTTCTCAATTTTTTTTAAGGAACTTTGTGCATGGTCAGCAATCTGTCACGTCAACACCTTCCTCCCACCATTTCCTGCAGTGCTGACTGGAAATGTGTTTTCGAGCAATACAGAGATTTTATTAATCATATTTCAGTATGTTCAGCCTACTATGGAGTTTAAATTTCTGCCTAATCAAATGAGCCTAAACCACCAATCCCATTCAGTCCAGATTTAAAGGACAATGAATAGTCTACACATCCCCTGATGATGGGAAACTTGAATGCGCACAAACGTCTTCAACAAGACGTTACACTGATGGCATGAAAATGCTTCAACTGAACCTACACTGTAAGTCTTACAGCAACTCAAACAAGGTGCCAGTGAGAGTCCAAAATAGCTCAACTGGCACAAAAATGGCTTCATTCTAAGGATGACAAACTCAGAGAGGAAATCGGCAGCGTCATCTCCATTTCTGTAACGACAAAGTAGATTTAGTAGAAGGTGAGGCAGAAACAAGCCCTCGACATTCATCGTGTATCGGTGTTTATTCGGTATCTATGTTTTTTTATGCCTTTAACACTCGAGAGAAAAGTCCACGAGTGAGTCGAGGGGTTGCGGCTGGTTCACGTATGTCTGTAGGACAAAGGGGAGTAGTGTGTGGAAGTTGTTAGACTTCAAAAAACAAAACAAAAAACACACCAGAAGAAAGCTTTGTCGCGTTTTATCGATATGTGTGAAGCTGTGTTGGGATTTTCTAAGCAGTTATGTAAGCTGTGGATTTTTCTTTCCACTTGAAGTAATCATTATTTATCCTTGTTAGAACAACCAAGGATTCATTTTCTTTTGGTAAATATATAGTAGAGAGCAATTAGAATATGGAAAGTAATCCCCAAGAACTTGTTTCATTTTATTATAAAGATCTATAAAGATTGTTTGCTTGTTTTTTAATTAATTGGGAGATTGCACTGAGATGTGTCACATCTCAGCTCTCTATGAAGTTTTTGTCTGCAAAACAGTGGGGATGATGACCTTTGACCCCCTTTAGATTTCAGCACCTAAGAGGCGGGGCCCGCAGCACTGTGGGTGCGCTCACTGGGCAAGGTCATTGGACATTTGAGCCCAGCGGGGGGACGTGATTGGACCGTGAGCCCTGTGCAGAGCACAGGAGGCAGGTAAAAACAAGAGACACCCACACAGCATGAACAGATATAGAGAGAGGAGCAGACTGAGACAAGAGAGATGGATGGATGGATTGATGGATGGATAAATAGAAAGAAGGAAGGAAGGAGAAATGGGGAGAAAGGTGTGTGTGCAACAGAAAAGCCCGGATAGCAGTGTGTCAAGAGTGCTGTCAGTCACTCATCCATCCAGCTGGCTAATTGGCTCCTTACCCTCTCTCTCCCTCTTGCTTTCACCCTCTCTTTCCCTCACTCTCTCCCTCTACCTGCCTCCCACCATCCTTTCCTCCCTCCCTCACTTGCCCTCTCTCTCTCCCTCCATCAGGCGTTGCTCCTAACTGCGTGCCGGAGGCCAAAATGCAGATGAGCTCTGCCTCGCGTCAGGGGGAGCTTCTGCTCTGCTTAATTATCTGTGTGTATGTGTGTGTGTGTGTGTGTGTGTGTGTGTGTGTGTGTGTGTGAGCGTGTGAGTGAGTGCGAGAGAGAGAGAGAGAGCGAGAGAGAGAGAGTTAGCTTATCAGCTTACTGGCCCACACACACAATGTTCATGCTGCTGCTGCTGTTACTGCTATGCTAAACAGCAAGGCATCCTGGGAATTGCAGTGACAGCTCATTTTGGTTTTTTTCATGGTCTATGTATGAAAGCTGCTGAGAGACAACCCTTCCCTCCCTCCTACCTCCCAACTTTCCCTCCCCCCTTTACACAAACACATACACACACTCTCACAGTCATGCACACACTGACATACACAAACGCGTTCACACACACACACACACACACACACACACAAAACCTTCTCTCTTTCCCCGGAGCTCATGGGAACGGGTCCGGGGCCTGTCACTAACCCTCCCCCACTCCCTCTACCCCTTTTCTCCCCACCACCTCACCCTCCCCTCATCGCGGCGGTGACAGGGCTTGTTGACAAACGCCAGCAGTCATCAGGGCACCATGGGAAATCTTCTGCCACCATTTTGTCAGCAGAATGACAGAAGTTGTTAATGTCTTGCCTCTCGCCCTGACACGAGATGCTGGGGCTGACAGACTCCGACATGCGCCATACACACACACACACACACACACAGGCGCACGCACACACACACACACACACACACACACGGATGTACACTGCTGCGCATAGCCATAGACTAACACAAATGTCATGCTTGCAATACAGACACACATGACCATACACACTCACACATGCTGACATGCTGCATACACACCATTCATGTCCACATTTTGTGCCCCCATCCATAACTCTTCCCCATCTCACTCAACAAAACCAGTGTGTGTGTGTGTGTGTGTGTGTGTGTGTGTGTGTGTGTGTGTGTGTGCTGTCTGACAACTAGATGTGTATGGATGTTTAGTGTGTGTGACTAGGGAGTGTTAATGAGGATGTGTCTATGAGTGTGTATGGCTTCTAATGAGTTGTACGCCAGTGTGTGTGTCTGTGAGAGAGAGAGAGAGAGCGAGCGCGAGCGAAAACAGTGTCTCAGCTCTCGTTATGGATGCGGCGTGTGCGTCTGATCAATAACATTTACAATCCCGACAGGAGATCGAGCCTAGCAGATAACCCTAACTGACCGTTATGAGAACATGATGAACTCCAGACAGAGCACGCACACACACACACACGCAAACACACACAGACGCGTATGGGCAGCTTCTCTGGACAACCAATTACCGTTCCTCATAATCCACTTGCTCCACACACAGCCTCTGCCATCCACCTGTGTACAGCTGGTGTACAACTGACAGACGTCGAGATGAATTTGAGTGTGAGATTGTGTGTGAGGGTGTGGGATGCTGAAGATGGCAAAGTTCCCACCAGAATCCACAAAGATGCACCGTCTTAAACACAACGGGCCCCTGATAAGATCAGCATCGCTGGTTTACCACAGTTCAGTGGACTGGCTGCACCTGTTAGGAACTGCACTCTGTTTAACGTCTTAAATCAAACATTGCGGAATCTAGAGAGAAAGGTGTCGGGTTTATGTTTTCCATCAAAGTGTGAATTAGGATCCGCTTGGCTGCTTATTGTTAGAAAGATGTGGCTTGCAAGATTGTGATCTCGTGGACTGGAAAGTGCACGGGTTGGGAGGTCGCTTTGATCAATGCAGTAAATAAGATGAAGAATTGCATAACTAAGGGTTGAATTCTTGCACTCGTTTCACAGCTCCTTTTGCCAAGTTGCATGGGTGACACATGTGCTCACTCCTGTGAAGAAATTTGTGTCGATGCACACAAAAAAGGTTGTATTTCATTGTTGCTTGATGATTTGCCACGATACTGGGCTCTACCCTAACCTTAAACCATGCCTTCATGCTGAAATGTAATGATTTACATTGCATTACTTATCAAGATGATGCTGCCACTAATTATGGTCATACCAACATACACATAGAGAGAGAGACACAGATTATGTTTAATCATTAGTCATAAAATAGACTCATTTTTGTAATAATGTGCATTAGGAAACATGTCCTGGCCAGTACAGAACCAAAACCAAGAAATCACTAAATGTGATTGACAGAAACTGTATAAAATAATGTACAATATCTTACGAAAAGTCAAATATCATTACATCCAAAAAAAAAAAAGTGTCTCTTGGAGAGCTAAAGGAGAGTTAGATCCTGATTTAATGGGGCTCAGAGCCAGACAGGGGCCCTGGAGCGTGTTTACATTGTCAGAGCTGTTGTTAAGATGTAGCCAGGAGGCCCAAAGTTTTTTTGCCCCACTCTGTGTTGAAGTCATCCTAACATTGCACAATTTAATATCACGTTAACTATATTATGTGCAGTGGTTAGCACTGTTGCCTCACAGCGAGAATGTCTTGAGTTCAAATCCACCAGCTGAATGGGGCCTTTCTGTGTAGAGTCTGCAGTTCTCCCTCTGCAGGTTCTCTCTGGGTACTCCGGTTTCCTCCCGCAGTCCAAAAGCATGCATGGGGTTGGGTTAATTGGTGATTCCAGGGTGTAACCTGCTTTTCCCCCCTTTAAGAGCTGGGATAGGCTCCATGCTTTGTGCAAGAAAAGCATGGTGTATATAATCCAAAAAAAAAAAAAAAAAACCCAAAAAACATTCTGGTTTATTTTAGGACTTTTGATTTATTGCATAGATCTATGAAATTTTAAAGTGAGTCTGACAGAATAATTAAATGACATAAATGTTAATTGAGTCTGATTGTGGAGCAAAAATGGTCATCCCATCAAAAAAGATTTAAAGCACATTATCAAAATCTGCTCTCACTCCTGAAATGATTGGCAGGTCTTTTAACACTTTGCAAAAGCTAAACTGTAGCCCGTGAGCTGATTTCTAGAAACAGCAGCTGACAAAAAGAAGAAGAAGAAAAAAACCTTCACTTAATGTCTGGTTCTCGATTGTACAGCTTTTATTCTATAATTTAGCTGCTGACTGAGCTAAAAATTAAACAGTAGTTGTTGGACCAGTTGTTTTGTATTTTATTGTTTTATACTTTATGTGTAGTTTGCACCACAAAAAAAAAAAAAAGTTAATTCATGAGCTGTAGAGGTGCTGATTTGCATATTCTGGTAGCTCTACCTTTGGACAGATTACTTCATGCAAATGATTTTACATTAACTGTATGAGAGTGCTAATAATATTCTCACTCTGTTAGAGGCAGTTAATGCTGTTCTTTGGCCGGCAGTGCTTGCAGGATGTGATGCGAGTTACCTTCATCAGAAAGTGTATATGATGCTCTGTGAAGACATGGGGTTATAGCCTCCAGTCGGACCACTGTGAGCTTACTACACTCAACAAAAATATAAACGCACAAACCCAACAGGTTAAGTTAAAATGACCTATCCCTTAACATGCCCATGCACTTCAGGAGGAATGGGACAACATCCCACAGGCCACCATCAACAATCTGGTGATGTCCATGAGCCGCAGATGCGTGACGCCAACAGTGGACGCTCGGTACCGAGTACTGTGAACTCTGATCGCTGACCACGCTGTGTTCACTTTGTGATAACACATGGACTGTTGCATGAAGATCTGAAACACTGGCTGCTATTGAAGACTGAAATGATACTGAGTGTATACACAAATTGTTGTGCTTGTACATTGTTGATTGTAGATAAGATGAAATAGAAAAACTGTTTTGTGCGTTCATATTTTTTGTTGAGTGCAAAAGGGCACAAACTACATGTTGGCCTATGTACGCTCCATCCAAGCAGATCTGAAGTGGATTACAAAGTAGTTTAATAAGAAAACAACTAAAGGTCCCCAGCGTCAATGCTCAAAATGAAGCCTACAAGTCCTATTGAAAATAATTAGTATGAATCACTTAGTGAGATAAGACTTTACAGCTTTCAAATAACCAAAACGTGCAGAGCAAAACTGGAACTGGAATTAAGTTCCAGGTAGAAGTGAAGCTAAAGCGTTACAGTAAGGTCTAAATATTTGGCCAGCTATCAAGACGTGATTGAAGGGCAGACTTTCAGCTTTAATTCAAAGGGGTTGAACAAAAGTATTGCATGAACTGTTTAGGACAGCCATTTTTATACACAATCGCCCATATTCAAAGGATGAAATGTAACTGGAGAATTAACTGACTAGCAGTTATATGGCCGGGTGATTCCTGTTCCCCAAGTATTCCATCACAAAGATCATGAAATAGCAGATCCAGAGTTGAATTTGCATTTGGTAGTTGTTCACTGAAACTCATGGGTTCTAGACTTCAGGCAGTCATTGCTTGCAAAGGGTTTTAATCCAAGCATTAAAAGCAATCCTTATATTTAATGTTTATTATGTTGTTAATTTTTCCAATTAATTTTGAGCCTCTGAAAATGGTGGACTGTATAAACATGGCTGTAATTCCTAAACATCTAATGCAAATTTTTCGTTAAAGGCCTTAAAATAAAGCTGAAAGTCTGCACTTCTTGATCATGTCTTGTTTAATTAAATATCTACTGCTGAGTTGTACTGGGGCAAAAGCATTATACTTTTGTCATTGTCCAAAATGTTGTCATTGACCTAACTATTCGTACAATATGACAACAGGAGAACTTTTATTTCATCTAATTTTTTAGTTTTCAGTGACAGTGTGGTTAGTTTAACAAAATTTCTTTGTTAGGTTTAGTAAAAGATACAAGTGTGGCTTAATTACATAGACTGTATGTAAAAGAAGGTGACATCACCTAGCTGGGTTTTTTTGCTGTCACCATCTTTGTGTTTATAAGTTGGGTCTAATGAGCAAGGGGTGGATTTTACTGCACAACCAAGGGATAGCATAGCATACCCTGCTTTATTGCCCTTCTGAACATTAATGGGGACCATGAGATATAAAATTTATATTATGCAGTTTTCATTGTGACTTGAAAGTATCTGTTGAGCCCACAATCTCATCAGTGTTTACTGATGAGATTGTGACGATTCCAGGTGTGGCTTCAGAATCTATGGCAACCATAAATTATTGTTGAAGTTGCACAAAAAGCAATGAATAAAATTTAAATTTACTACATTAGTACACATAAAAGGCCCCCGGTTGATGGTACAACAAAAATCGTACGGGGAGACAAACGGATCATTTTCAGAAGGCAAAGGTGAAGAAGATCACAAATAATAGTGCAGATAGGGCAGCAAGACAATTTGTTGGGGGGATTTCTAAGTGATGGAGGCAATGCTAGTGGAGAAAATAAATGCATACACATATAAATAAATAAAACCAATAATACAGCTGTGCCTTGGGAACAAAATGTTTGATACAACCGGATGTCTTTTAGCATCGAGAGAAGTCGCCCTCTAGTGCCCATTAGACGCAATGCAGGTTTAAAGCACCTCCCACTGGCTTCATCTTTTATATACAGAATGTTTAAGTACACCCTTTCCCCAACATTTAACACTTCTTTAAGATTCTGGCTGACAGCAAAGCCTTGAAGGCAAATTTCTCCCATGTGCCTTGTCTGTGGATTTGGTTTATTGTGGAAACACATGTGTATAATGAATTTCAACCAGCACTAGCAGTGGATCAAGAAAGTGTCATTGTGAACCCTGACTGCTGATTGTTAAGTAGGCCCAATAACCCATAAAAAGGTAACTATATTTAAAAAAAAATAAATAAAAATCATTGGCCTATATTTTTGGCGGCTTTGGTCATCCCCTGTGACACATTCATGACTTTTCCCGGTGCACTACTACAGTACAGTGCGCTGACACTTGTTTAACAACACACGCGTGCACGCGCACACACTCGAGCACACGGAGCAGGTGAGTCAAGTGCAGCTTTCAGCAGGTGCCGCCCCGCGTGTGAGCCGGCTAGGACGAGATGAAAGACACCGCTGCAACTCCCAGTCTCTCCCCGGCTCCCTCCCCTCCCCGTTCCGCGCGAACACGCTGAACCCCCCCGCACCCTCCATCCATCCATCCATCCCCCCTCCCCGCTTCCCCGTGCGCTCCGTGAGGTAGATTTGTAGTGACAGCAGCGGGTGCATTCGCCAGTCATTCTCCATAAAAGGTTCCGTCTGATCAAAGCCCCGCTGAGGCAGGGAGGCGGCCCGCTATATCGGTGTGTGTCTGCGTGTCTCCGGTGTCTCGCAGGGTTGAGGCGGTTTTGAAGCTCTATAAACACAAAACCCCTCTCTGTCTATCTCCCTGCTATTTACATTTGAGCTCCGTTTTGCCTTGGCAGTAAAACATTGGTTTTATTCCCTCTGCCTGTAGCCTGTGTGACAGGCTCGGCTGCATTAATCAGCCTCTCCCGCTCAGAGTCAAGGATTCCTTAAACTGGAAGAATTAAATCTTTAAATACATTTTAAACGGAAGTGTCTGACTGAAGTTATGTTAACAAGCCCCCAACCTGAGAGGTGTGTGTATTGCGCAGATTCCCCGGTGAGCGCTGAGGGGATCGTGCACACCAAAAGCAGAAACGAGGCAATGTGTTGATATACATTTACCCATCCGCTGTCAATTAGACAAACACTAAAAAATTCGGCTTTCCCCACAATTTGAACATCCAAATATCAGGACGACACCACTGCAACCTGAACTTTTTAAGTCACCTGCCTGTCATATTCCCAATTTTCCATATTCATTGTCTTTTAAATCACCAGGAAGCCCGAGAATCCCTCTTTAGCTCCTCATTAACATCAGTCGTCTCGTCAGAAGCAGACAGCATTATTCACCATCAATTAAGTGCAGGGGAATCCAAAGCCAGTCTGCTGCTGACACATCTTGGAACAGGGCCGGGATGCAAATGCAAATAAAAAAAAATAAAGAAGAAAATTTGGCAATGCAAATTTAGGAAGCTGTTAAGACTTTAAGCGTAGACTCTGCACCCCCTCTACCCAAATTCTGTTATCTGCAGCACAAAGCTTTCTATACATTGATCTTTTTTCTCCTCACAATAGTTTCAGTCTCTGCTGAATAAAACATAGACCATCAACACATTGCTTGAAGTTGTGGTCCGTGCATCAAGGCCTTCTATCAGCCCAAAAAAAAAAAAAAAAAAATGCAAATCCCATCAAGAAGGGAGACAAAATGTTACAAACAAAGAGCAACACTGTTAATCTATGAAACCTGCGTGATTACACAAAAGATCATTTATGTTTGCGTCTGTATGGCAGCACCTCGCCCAACTGTTTCTGCAAAATTATGCGATTTGTGACAAAATATTTAAAAGACTTTAAAAAATGTTTTTCAGTTTCCTATCCTGAGCATTGAGCTTCCGCCCTCAATGCTCACAACACAAACTATATTTGTGCCGGTGTTTAAACAAAAATGCACTTTTGGCATCATCTTTTCTCATCACAGGCGGTATAAAAATGTCCACATCTCTGGCCAGTCATCCTGACTCTTGAATGGACCTGATGTTCTGTTAAAGTCATCCTGGAATTTTAAAGATATCAGCAGTCTAAGGTCACAGAGCAAAGGAGGCCGTAGACCTCTATATAACTTCCGTGTTGGCTGCAACTTTTGGACCTGGAATCTGCACCCACCTGTTTGTGTTTCTCACTGGTTTAAGTGGTTGAGGCTCTGTTGGTGTTATTATCAGTCATATCACAACACTTTTAATTGAAATGCACAAACAGCAGTGGGGGTTGTTTATTTTTGCGTGCTTCCCACTCTCAGTTAAATCTGCCTAAACCACAATCACAGTCCCAACTAGAAGGGCGCTCAGTAGAGCGCGTACCTCGCCGATACTACACTGCAACAGATAAGACTGGTGAGCTATCCAGGGTGGACCCTGGCCCTCGGTAGATGTGAGCTGGAACAGGCTCCAGCCACTGTGACCAGGACGAGGGATGTATGATCAATCAGATCCACAGCCAAGGATTATGGTCAATGTTACCTTTTTTTTTTTTTTTTTCTTTGGTTGAATGGAGAATTTTGGAACTGGGTCCTTAAAATGGCTTCTCATTAACCTACTGTGGCTTTAACTAATAAATACAATAAATTATGTTTGACATTTTGTCTGGTGTGGCTGCTGACCACCTTTATTTGGACCCTCTCCAGCTCTTGACCCCACAGCCACTCTGGCTTAAAAGATTTAAGACCTGAAAACATTTACATTTCAGATGTTGATCCAGTGAATCTGTTATATTTTCTCAAAAAAAAAAAAATAATAAAGCCATTTGATTCTGTTGCTAGTTACACCTCGTTTATTCGTACTAGGACAAATCAGATGTCTTTAGCATGAAAGGCAAGCAGGAAGAACTGAAACAGAAGAGAGTCACAGTGTGATTATCACACCATTTAATTCCAACAGTCTGTAAGAAACAAAATTATTACAGTGTATACAAACATTATATTAGGATCACTGCGGCTCTTCTTAGAGCTAAAACTTTGCTATGTTAGATTCGCTGATAATGCTTCAGACACACTGCTCGAGTCCGTAAAGCAAAGCGAACATTCCTCAACAACAATCTGCTTAAATTCAAAAGCCTCTAAGCAAAGTTACATTTACACAAGATCCTTCAAAGACACTTCCATACTGTATCTGACTGTTCTCCGATCAAGGCAGTGGTGGCAATATGTACACTCTGTTGTCTTGATGTTAGTGTGTGAGTGTGTGTGTCTGTGTCCTGAAGATGATGAATATCTGGCTGCAGATGATGTTTTAAATGAGTTACTGGGGGTAGGCCTCGATCAGCATGGCATGACCCTGGAATAGACAAGAAAAGAAGAAATGAGACTACAAAATATTGTCCATGTTACACAGTGATCTTGCTACAAATATATTTATTTAAAAAACATATTTATTTAAATCAGAGTGTGTTGTTACCTGTCCTCCTGCAGCACAAGCTGCTACCAGTCCGTACTGGCCGCCCTCTTTTTGCAGTCGGTGTGCTACTGTGGTTGCCAGTCTGCAGCCGGTGGCACCGAACGGGTGACCCAAAGACAGAGAACCGCCCCACAGATTGAACTTCTCCAGGGCAGGACTCCCAACCTGCTCACACAATGAGCATCATGTCAGGAGTGATATTTACACCAGTGAAAACTAAACAGAGATCAGCTCAGGTGGATAACGTTCAGCTTCTGATATTAATACCTTCAGATTTCCATAAAATCCCTAAAAACTGTTATATGTGCACATAACTGTAGAACCTGTAGGCGAGGACTCCAGGTACTGGAAATGTTTAAGTAGTACTGGCCAATCATATGCGTGCAGGCTTTAGTTGTGTGCAGGTAGGAAGTTCGTGCAGAGATCAAAAAAGGAATATAACTGCTCTAACACAAACTATGAAACATTTTGCCCGACAACAGTCATTTATTACTTTAAAAGAAAATAGCTGCCTTCATAATTGGAATGTGAACAACAGCTGTTCTATGAAACAAAGTCTTGGCCCAGATATCCACCGATCAGCAACCTTTGGCGCTATAAAATAAATGAATCTGATTGTCTAAAAATATGAATATAAAACTAACGTGCATGTGCTGCCTCATGAAATAACTGCTACTTAAGCTATTCAGTTCTTTGTATGCTGTTCCATCTTTTGCAGCATGCTGCGAGCATCAAGGTGAGCTGCATGGATCTAGCTTTTGAGAAAAAGCAAACAGATGACCAATGGCCATCTTTACCTTCGATTTCCTGCCCATGTATGTCTGGGCAAACCAATCCGAGTCCATAGCCTTCAGATTTGCCATGATCTGACCCTGAAAACACACACACAAATATATATCCACAGAGTTACCATAGAAACCAGGCTGGAAATTGATCTCTATTGATCCAGCTGTGCAGAGTATGAAGCAGACACGTCAAATTTTACTCAAGCATGTGGACAACATGTATACTGTACATGACAACATGCTGAAGCTCGATTAGAGGCAAACAGAAATGTTGGAGACGAACAGAATATTGATGGAGCTCGCGCACTTTTTTCCTCTGAAATATATTGTAATAACTTACTGCAAATGCCTCATGAAACTCAAAGACGTCAATATCACTCATGGATAAGCCGGCTCGTTGCAGGACTTTGGGTGTAGCGTATGTTGGCCTGAAAGAGTCAAATGGAAAAAGTGTGGAAGTAGAATAGGCCATCTTTTTTTTGTCTTCAAACAATCATGAGTCAAACTGTACTTAAAGAAACAAAGCACCTAAATGCCTCAAAAATATATCAAGTTTTAAAGACCATGAGGAAAAACGCCATCAGTCAAATCTACTGAGTGAAAAGTAGCGACTCACCCCAAAAGTAGCTGATCTTTGGGGTCCTGAGACACGTAGACAAAGTCTCTGCCAGGATAAAACATTTAGATAACCATATTATCCAAAATAGCATTATTAGAGAAATTATAGTTAATCTACAAGGCAGAGAGGGTTCAGATACCTGAGATAAGCTTTAGGCTTGTAACCCATAGCCAAAGCTTTCTCTTCAGACATGAGGAGCACAGCAGAGGCACCGTCGGTCTGAGGACACACAAACAGGTTCAAGAGCAGAGAACATTTTTCAAAATGGAAAAAGTAGAAGAAATAAAAAGCACAAGAGGGTACAACGTGTCCCCACACAGACAGAGTGACACAGAGGTGGACAGTCCCCTTTATGTGTCTTTACCAGGAAAGAGGAGTTGGCAGCAGTGACTGTGCCGTGAGGTTTAACGAAGGCAGGCTTTAGTTTGGCCATTTGCGCCATGGATGATGGCCGTATGCCATTGTCCTTTGACACAATATCACGACCTGAGGAGACAAAAAAGTCACTGTAAACAATAAAAGAACGAATGAAAAATGAAAGCCTAAACACCAACTGTTGCCTGTTAGAATTTGTTACACAATAACTAATATTTTAAATTCGAACCCTAACTCTACTTTCCAAACTGACTGGACTCAATAAAGAAACAGAAACATGCCAGACAGTTCACAGTCAATCAAAAAAATATAACTCAAAATTTCTCAAAGCCAGAATGGGGTCTATATCCCAAATGCATCATTGTGTAACATCAAAATCTCTATTAAAGCCATGCTTACCCGGCACTTTAAAGGAGACGACATCCTGCAGCAGCCCTTCGTCCTGGGCCTTTTTTGCCAGTGTGTGTGATCGCAGAGCAAACTCATCCTGCTCCATTCTGGAGACCCCGAATGCAGCAGCCAGGCGATCAGCACTGTGGCCCATTGTTTCTGCTGTGGAGAACTCAGCCACAGCAGGAAGCTACACAGCACAACGGAAGGTTTGAGAGGACAATACTATGTGGCACGAACAGAAGTATGCTTTCTACTGTTGCAATCAAATAAAACTAAAGCGGTTAAGCCGATACTTACCTCTGGGGAGAGGTGTGCAAGTCGGATGCTGCCAATCAGACTGAGCCTCTGGCCGAGCGTCTTTGCCTTGTTTAGGGACAACATGGTCTTCCTCATCTTACGGCTGTGACGAATGGGAACGTCCGACATGAACTCCACCCCGCCTGCTACAACAGCGTCACACTGGCCGGCGGCAATCAGACCAACACCTGGAGAGATGAATAACGAAGAGAGAGAGGCGGAAAAAAGTTTCAGTCACTCCTGGGTTAGTAAAGAATAATATCCAACAAAAATATGTTTTCAATATTAGCAATACTCATTAAATCAAAAAAAAATTTTAAGCATGCTGTAAGAGACTGATATTCTATGATTATCTTTAACATTTCTACAAAGACTTAGCAGAGTTAGCAAATCCTAGAACAGACAAAACAGAGTCTCGGTGTAGAGGCTTCTTTCCCCGACATACCTGAGGTCATTGCCTGGTTGGAAGAGATGCAGGCCATGGTGACCGTGTGAGCAGGGATCTTGTCAGAGAAGCCTGCACCCAGCGCCGCCTGAAATCACGGTTAAAGTAAAGAGAGCCATGTTACACGCCAATGGAATTTTATCATGCATTTACAAATAATAAAATGCCACAAAATTATATTTGAGTATGCAATGACAATAAACCTTAAGATGCTATATGCATGTTGGATACCTCTCTTGCTACGTTGCTGGTTTTAACCTCCTGAATTACTGTTCCATATACGATGTAGTCTACAGCATCTTTTGGTATACCTGTCCGATTTAGCAGACCCCTATAGATTAAAAAAAAAAAGAAAAAAAAGACAGATAAGACAGAATGAGCTTTTTTTTTTTTTTAGTTGGCATGGGACAAAAATAAACGATTTTTCAACAGGACACCTGGGTTCATCAGAAACCACCTCTCTGTCAAATCATTGCTCCGGTCTCTTCCCTGTGTAAACTGACACATTTCATTCATCTCCACTGCACTTTGCCCTGACATTACTTCTAAAGGTGCCCGATAGTGCACTAATAACTGTAGTTACATAGTTAATCTTACCATGTTTACTGCTTCATAATGACCAGAAGACTGTCTTTTTTTTCCTCCTCCAAAATTTTAGCATTAAGTGATTTTATTTCCATAAATCTCAAATTTCTCTGACAACAAACAGGGAGGTCTAGGAGCCCATTTTGCACTGGTTGGTGGAGAGACTAACAGATCAGCAGTGGTGTAGTGTGACAGAATACAGCATATAAATGAGTTAAAGGTTGTCTTTAAAAACATACTAAATCATGACAGTCTTGTCTGAAAAGTATCTTACACCATTTTATTTTACAGTTTTTCTGTGTACCTCTATTTGGAGGTACGCATGAGTGTATGTGCTGCGTGTGTGTGTGCAATCCGACTGGACTCACTGGCAAGCTGGCACAAGCATTGACCCACTGAAACCTTGGTTCTGATCTGAAAACTACTCCTTTAATTATACAAGTAATGAAATATGTAACACTGAATTTGCTGGTCTCAGTCATCAGGAAAACAACAATATAGCCACAGACTTACTGCAGAGCTGCTCTGGCCAGGTCATGTGGCATTAGGTCAGCATACCTGCAAACACAGATGGGAAAGGTTTTCTCTTCGAGCCGCAGAAATTCTTCTCACCCGACTACGAATTTTCCTTTACTGCTTTTTAAGTGTTCAGTGTAGCACAATACCATAAATGTAAAGTGGCCACAGAAGGAAAAGAGCAGAGACATACGTGGTCCCAGACAACAGGAAAGGGGTTCGAACTCCTTCCACCAGCACTACGTTCTTCACACCAGATCGAGCCAGCGTCTTCTTGCTCTTTGTCTGAACTGAAAGAAAATAATTAAATAATAAAAACGCTTTGAAAACACGTCACAGCTCGGGGGGGGGGGGGGGGGGCGCA
>JAVDPK010001959.1:46070-63392 GCA_034780415.1 Cichlasoma orientale
AAGGTCACACACACACACACACACACACACACACACACACACACACACACACACACACACAGTGTCTTGGCAGGCTAAATATCAGGAATGAAGAACGCTACGTGTGACAGGGTATAATCCAGTCGCAGCGCAGACGTCAACACCCACACAAACCTTTCTGTTCCACTGCCCTCAGTTAAAGTTAATTAAACAACACAAAAGCATGAAAATGCGAGCCTCACAAATGACATGCAGTTACACATGAACACTATTGCTGGCAAACACAACCTCATTTTCAACATGGCACCGTTTCCTCTTTTAAAAATAATATCCGAGGCGATTTCATTCAGGTGGGTTAACATTAGAGCTATAAATAAAACGTTAAATCAAAAATGTAACTGTACAGTAGACGTACAGCCTGACTTGCAGCAACACGATTTGAGATTTAAAAACAGTCGGGTAAATTTTATTTCACTATTTTATTTCACTATGAAAGGAATATTCCAAGAATACATGATCAAGAAAGTCTGCAGTTTTAAACTCTTTTAAAGGCTTTTCAGGGAACAAAACAAATGTAAAAAAAAACAAAAAACATGCAACCTGATGATGGAGCCAGTTAATTAGACTTTAATGGGAGATTTCCTGGCTCAGAATGGGAGTTTGAGGGGGTGACTATGCATGCAAGCATGATCAGACCACGTACATTAAAGGTAAAGTCTGTCTTACTGTACTGGACACAGATCTTTGAATTTTCCTGATATTTCTGACAGAAAATTCTGTGGTTTACCATTTTATTCTGTGCAGGAGAAACCCTGCTTAACGAGGAAACCGGCTTGGCTGCTGAGTAACCTCTTGGGTTTTGAAGTTAGGACCTTGCTGCATGTAATCTTAAAAAGAGCACGCTAAAGTGCTCAAATGACCTGTCAATCAGCTTAAATTTACTTTGGTTTTTATAGACTTTTCTGCTCTCTAATTAGACAACATAATTCACACAATAATTAACAATGAATGTAATCCTTACAATATTAACAAACTGAAATGCCTCGTTTGTTTGAGGAGGTGTGAAACTGATATACAGCAATCGCATACAGAGAAGATCCCCCTAGATTGAAAAGTTTCAGCAGTCCTGATCGCTTTAGTTTTCTGTTCAATTCATTAGAAATAATCAGCCACAACGTTAAAACCGCTGACAAGTGAAGTGCACTACAACACTGATCCTCCCTACTTCTAATCCTGGCTCCTTATCTTGATGAGGATGAGTGGACACATACCACCCAATGCGCCCTACACACTGCAAAAACCACTCGAGAATAAATACAGAAACATTAACCAGATTTCCAAACACCCCAGATCCCAATCTGAGCTGTGGGATGTGCTGGAACAATCCCAAAGGTTCCGCTGCTGTTGTCCTAGGACACCCCCAGGTATTCCAGGTCTATGATTCAACAGGTTAGAGCTGCACAAAACAGACTTACACAATACTAGGCAGATGATTTTTATGTTGTGACTGACCAGCATATATGTCTTCATGTGCTGTAAGCGAAGGGGTGGTGTATTGCAGCATTTCCAGGAAGTCGGTGTGTGTTTGTGTGTGCGTTGAGTGTGTCAGTGGGGTTTAAAAGCTGTTATGTATGAATAATTCAAGCCAGCCATCCTGACTTTTAACAGCCGGATGCTATTGTGGACAGAGAAGAGGGATGACAGGCTGGAGGACGAAAAGGAAGGACATGAGGTGAAGACTGCAACTCACAGCATCAGATTTTGGAGGTACAGGCGGCGGGGTCGACACTCTTGTCACCACGGTACCGAGAGAACCGTCCAACGAGGAAGATGAATGGAAAGATATGAGGTTTGGCTCCTTTCCTAAGCCCTCTGCATTCTGATTGGTCCAGAGTTCCTCATACGGGATTTCTTCATTGGTCCTCATTTCACCCTCAGTCCACTCAGGTGTCACATACTCCCTCTCCTCACCTGGCACCTCCCCTAGCCGCTCTCCAAGGGAGTCCCTGCAGCGCTGTGACACGCTGTCTGAAACCCCACCGACATACCCGCACATTGAGAGACGCTGCAGTGCTGGTGCCAATGAGTCCTGGCCCGACACACACATGCGAGAGCGCCGTGGGCTCACACACTCCTCTGTCATACACTCCAATTCTGGCCGGGTTTCTCTAACAGCACGAGAGTAGGCATCTGGGTCAAATGCATGTCGCAGAAGAAGGCTCTCCAATGCTGCTTTGTGGACGGAGGCCTCAGCCACATTAAACCGGGGCATGCAACGCAGCAACAAGAAGTGGGAGGGGGAGACTTCCTGTCGGCGGAGTACCATGCAGAGTACCACCGTCTTGCTGACTATGTTGAGCAGCTTGTATCGGTGGCCCTCCCTTACAGCGTGACGGTCGTAGGGGTTCCGTGGTGGCCTTGAAGGTACAGACACATTGACGGGGAGGCGGACTCTCTCGATGATGCTGCGCACTGTGTGCTCCCCTCCCAGCATGCCTTGTTCCAGTGGAGAGCGTGTGCAGAAGCGTCCACGGCAGCCAAAGGGCAAGCTGACGCTTTGATTGGTGCGATGGTTCATGCAGACCAAGCAGGGCGTTTTACCTGAAGAGACAAAGACGGCGTTTAGAAGTTTATGGGTGCACTGCACAGAGATGGACACCTGCTTATTATTCCTAGTAGAATAAAACTAGAATTTTACATTTTTTTATTTTAATATTTGAACCACAAATCCACAGAGAAAGCATAATCACACACACTGATCAGCCACAACATTAAATGTGAAGCGAACAGCTTTGATGTTCTGCCTGGAAACAGGCTTTCATATGGATGTTATTTTCACACGTACCACCCACCCACCTAAATGCTGCCGCAGAGCAACCCTCCCCAAAACCACCAGAGGCAACAGGATATCTTCAACGCAATTGACCTCCCTCAGCAGGACAATGTGCGCAGCTACACTGTAAAGACTGCTCAAGAATGGCTCTAGGACCACACAAAGAGCCCAATGTGTTGACTGCCGGGTCTGGACTCCACAGATCCCAATCCGCAAGACTCAAAGAGGCCCGACCTTGCAATCCACAGGGCCCATAAGATCTTCTGCCAAGGCATACCCCCAGGGACACCTGTGTCCAAGCTGCGACAGGTCAAAGCTGGCTTTTGTGGCATGAAGGAGACCTAGACTATATTAGGCAGGAGGCTTAAATGTTGTGGCTTTTGAAGAAAGGAATGACCTTCAGTAACCTTCAGTTCTGACAGTGATATCACCGACTGTATTTTCCTCGTTATCATGTGCATTATGTAACAACTGAAATGTAAGTATAGAGCTCAATAGCTCAGCCTTACTTACTTCTGGGAGTCTTTCCCAGGCGTCTCAGGAGCGCGCTCAGTCCCGTCTTTTCCTTTGAGGGTGTGGCACAGAGAAGCTCTGCTTTCCCCATGAGTGACAGCTCATCTCCAGCCTGCAGAGTGAAACTGTAGGGCTCACTGTCTTCACTAAACTCCCCTGAAACCACCTGCAGCACAGACATGCATGCATGTGTGCATGAGATATTGCATGACTGCAACGTTAATTCCTATGAAAATACCTGTTGTTAGTCAATTCAAGGTAAGATATGAAACTACCTGTAGCCAAAAGCTACTCCCCATCCATAGATCTTGTTTTCTGGGCTAAAGCTGGTCAGCCCATCATGGCCTTGAAAAAGACGTTCCTTTATGAGTAAATTTGTTTAAACAAAGTTTAAAAGTGTTGTTTTCAGGGTTTTACAAAAACTTAAACCTGATTTAAATCACTGAAACCCCCCCCCCCCCGAGTAAGTATTTGTTGATCTAAAAGATTTTCTGAATGAAGCTTATGCGTAAGTTCAATAAGGAAGATCTGTATTCACTCCTCTGTCTGCCATCCTGGGTATTTGGCTGCTACCTCACTTCTGCTTCCCTATGCTGTCAAACTCAAAGCTGACATCATTGCGCTGCTCCAATCATCTTTCTGCCCTCCATCTTCAAGCCAATCAGTCTCCACTCTGCATACTTTAAATCTCGCTGCTTACCTGTCATTCTTCCCTGCTGGCTCATTAATACAACCCACCTCCTCCCCATCTCCACCTCACCCGAGTCATTCAGTGCGCCATCCAAGCCTCCATTTTTATCTTCACCACCACCAGCGTCTAGACTCCGGGGGGGGGGGGGGGGGGGGGTCCTGCCCTAATTCCTATCAGCACTGGGATTCCATTCTGCTTCAATGGGCCATCGGAGTCTAATTGCCAGATAGCTTAATTAAATTTGATAAATCATGTTCAGCTCTTCCTAATGATCTCGCCTTATTGAAATAGCACATAGCAATCAGCGCTGAAATCAGTTTCTGCATCACACCTAGTTTTTCTTTAAAAAATATGAACATTATTGTTTTTGGTTTTCTCATTACAAAATATGAGAAAACCAAAAACATTTATGTTTCAGTTCTGACTTGAAACATAAATGTATTCAAATACCTGAGAAGAAAGCTTTTCACCTTTCTGTATTTAACCAAATCTTAATGTTGTGGCAAAGCTGTCTTCAGTGTCTATTTAATGTTTTGCTGTGTTGGTAAACAGGGCAAAACAGGGCAAAGCAGAACTGGAAATTCATTATAGGCATGCCTCACTTTGACACTGAAAGTGATCGTCTCCATGACAAAGACTCGGTCCGGGAAGGCACCAGCAACCTCCTCCACACTGGAGAAATACTGGACTGGATCCCTGACGTCCCGATCTTCATCCAGCAACTTGAACTTGCCTATAGAGAAGATCAGTGTGATCGAGGAGGAAAGAAAGGGGTGAAGAGAGGTGAAGGAAGTGAAAGAGAGGACAGAAGAAGACGACGTAGAAAGATGGGAGTCCGCGGGGGGAGGGGGGGAGATGGAAAAGAGGTGGGAGGAGAAAAGTGGAGGAAGAGAGTGAGTTAGGAAAAAGTCAGAGAACGGGTGAAAAGTTGCTTTTCGTCTGCCTATAGCCGAACTATAAACGCATACATACATCTGCAGCACAGAGAGAGGAATATAAAGACACCTCGGTGACCTATGACCTGGCACCAGCTCTTTCCCAATCGACAGCCGACTGGGTTGGCATGGTAACCAATAAAGGACCCCCATTCTCACGCAGAGCAGAGACACATCACCATGGAGACACTTACACATACTCTCTCACGCAAACGCACGCGCGCGCACACACACACACACACACACACACACACCTCTCTCTCTCTTTGACTCTTTGTGTCCCTCGCTCATCCCCTCCTCTGTAAATCTTTCACCCTCCTGAACTTAAGTTTTGTGCTGGTGAAGCTGTAAATTTTTTTTTTTTTTTTACTTTTTCCCACTTTTGATGTTGAAAAGAGTCATTTAACAGCTTCCAAAGCAGCCTTGTTAGGAGAACATTTTAAATGCTTTATTCCTGTTTACCACTTTATCAGACTGCAATTGAGTAGCTAGAGCCTTTTGAGGATCCTCCTCCTTTTCACAGAGTCAAAGTCTTTTTGAGGGAACGAGGGAAGTTTTTTTTGTGTGTGTGTGTGTGTGTGTGTGTGTGTGTGTGTGGTAGACAGAGTAGAATACCAAACTCCACCATCATCTACGCCAGCACCTCTCTCTTTTTCTCCCCCACCCCCCACCTTCCAATTTAAACAGAGCCCCTAGGATAAGGAGCTTCCACCTACCGAACAATACCAGCAAATGCTATTTTTCAACACAGCCCACCACCCTCTCAAAGAGGGGGGGGGGGGTTGAAATGAAATGAGGTTTACCACCAAACTAAACAAAGTCCTGCTCAAAAGTGAGACCCCAAATGTTACTGACGGACAACAGAACAGAGATGTGACGCTATATTAAGAAGCCACTGTTGCTATGTGAGAAAATCAGGCCGGTGCTTTTAAATGCCTCCACGTAAGGCTTTGGCTGCTGGTTCCACATTACAAGGGTGGCTGTGGCGCCACTTGCTTCCCTGAAACCCATTCATGACAAGGGATCATTCAGCTTTTCTGTCCTCTGTCATCCCTGCCTCTCACTGAGGAGGCTGCAGACAGATAGGGAGAAAAAGAAGGAGGGAGGCATCCTGTTGTCCGTTCCCGAGGGGAAACCTATATTGCACTCATCCTACGCTTATTTAGACTTCCTGTATGAAGTCATCACACAGACATTAGCTCATCACAGGCGACGGCCTGTGATTACAAAACAACTCACCTAACATATTTAAAGAGACACAAAAGCAGTGCTGACAGGATGCATTCATATAAACTGTTGTTTTCATATCTGCTGGAATGCGTCATTAACTGAAGAGGATTTCAGGTTGATGATTTACTTCAGGGTGCAGCAGCAGCAGCATTTCCAGACTCATCTCCTATTTTCTCACATAAAACCCCCCCAAAACACTCTTAGAAAGCCACAGTCTTTGATTACTAACACACTTTTTCATGATTGCCAGTTGATTAGACACAAATACAAAACAGCTAATGTTTAAATTGATGTCAAAAAAGCCAAAAAAAGCCTTCTATCTTTAAAGCTGGACAGACACTGCTTTTTAATTAATCTTGGAAGCACACAAGATGTTTTAATCGGCTTTTCTACATGGCCAGAACTTTTATGCTCACATTGCACGGATGAGCTGACTGGCCACAACAAGGGCCCTAAACCCACTGAATGTAAGCATGGGACCACCGGTTGAGTGTGTCCATTGTTGTTGTGTTTAGTGTAGTGAGGAAGAGAGAAAGGCAGCATCACTTTGTGCAAATCTGGCAAGAAGAAAAGAGAAAAGCAGGAGGCCACACATGGCTGGAAGATGCAGACAACACAGCCTGTTTGTTGTGAAGTAAAGTTCGATGTGATTTTTGTCAGAGCCCCGCCTGAGACTGCAGCGTAAGGTCAGGTCATACAAAAGGCTGTCTGCTGATCATTCAAGCAATTAATTGAAGGCTGTGACTCGCCCGGGACAGTGAACATAAAAGAACAACTCACTTTGCCAGATCCTGAAATTAGTCATTAAGAGACCCCTTTTTGGAACTCACAAAAAGCTATGCAAATCTTCATGTGTTTATGCCAGTAATATCCATCAGGTTCCACATAAAAACAAATATTTGATACATTTTGTGGCTCTGCAGAGAACCTTAAAAGTTGGAAAAAACAACTGATGCTAATAACAGATGCCATTAAGTTTAAAAAATCTGCCTGTCTCAGATTCTGCTGATGGATGTTCTTTTTAAAGGGGACCAATTACGCTCATTTTCATCTTCATATCTTCATTTATTTATAGATCTTGGATTCTACTAGAGCAGCTTTAAACGATCTGTCCGAAATAATAATATTTATCCTTTAATGAGCCTTGGTGCAGCCCCTCAGTTCTGACTATAAAGATATTCCCTCTATATGACATCATGCAGAGCCAAAAGGAAAAGCCTGAGCTGAGTCTGAAGCCTGAGCTCCTTGGCTCACAGGGCTTACTTGTACATACACTGACCTCATTAACTGAATCTTTCAACATGTTTAATGAGCATCCATGAGTATAACAGTATCATGAAAGCTGGCCTTTAATGTCCTTATTATTATGTGTATCTATTAAACTACTTACCTTTGGACATCCCTTATTTACTTATTATTCTTAGTAGCATATATGTATTTGTTATTTTATTACTGCTTATGTTTTTAATCTCTAATATGGGCAATACTGGCTGTCATGTGTTTCCGATATGAAATGCTTAAAATGATCTCAAAGTACCCCCCCCCACCCCCCCTCCCAGCCAAATGTTCTCTCTCTCTTCCGAAAAGGAGCCTGAGAGGTGGTGGTAACGTGAGGTGACATCAGCACTCCATCAGTGGAGGAAGCAATGGAGAGGAGGCATTAAGATCCAGTTACACTGAGAATAATGTGACTGGGCTGAGAGACGGAACAATGGGATGGTGGGGATGAGCTCCGGTGAGGTCATTCTGGCTAGACTCATTCAGCAGGAAGACACGAGTCAATGGACAACAGGAGTCAGACAAGGTCACATGGTAGCTGAGTGAACGTGTGAATGAAGGTGGTAGTAGAAGGTGAATTCATCTGTACATCTGTACATTAGGGCTTAAAGCTGCAGCATGTAACTCCTCCTTAAAGTGAAACTATTACGCTTTTCCTCGTTTCCTGTCTGTTATAATGGTGGATGCTCAGATTAAAGATAGCCAAAGTTTTACATAATGAGGTGGAAGTGAAGTCTGAGACAAAAGCTCAGGTTGCAGAATGCTTGTAAACACTCTGTTTAGACAGTGTTTTTCCACTCTGAGTGGACAGCCAAAATCACTGGCACACCCGCCTTTTAAACCTTCTGTTTGTGAGGGGCAGCCAATCAGATAAAAGTTGGCCTGAAAGAGGGAAGAGTTAGAATAGAGGGACTACACCAAGGCCCAATATAAGACCAACAAATGATTACTTTGGTCTGTAACTCATTCAGAGATACTCTAACAGAGCTGAAGAATAAACGCTACACTTATGGCTCCAGATTTTTGTGTTATTTAGCAGACAACTGCCAGAATTATTGGAACGGACTGGAAAGCGTAGGATTTCCACTAGAATTTCCAAATCCTGCAGGGTATATACATGCTGGCTAGCTCATAAGTGGGCTACTCTTAAGCAAAATCATTCCCTGAGTGTTAAATATCTTAAAGGAATTGTAGCATTAGCAATTCTACTGCGTATCACCTAAGAGGTGTGAACCGTAATAAAGAGGGATATTGTTACTGGCATAACACCCCAAAAAAGAAAGTCTAAAATCAACCCTAGGGAGGGTTTGATCACCCAAGCCTACAAAACACGAGAACTATTTAAGTTCTCAATTTATTATTAATATAAATCAAATGGTTATCAACTTGCTTTCATGTAGGAATAAACCACTGAGCACTGAGCTGTACAATTTATCCCTCGAGCCTGCTGACAAACGGTGTTGTGTGAAACAGGGGATGCAGTCGTAACGAGAAGCAGTGCTGTGCAAAAGTCTTGAGTCACTCGTCATATTTTTTGCAATACGTTGCTAGGAAAACAGAAAATGGGTGCAGTGATTTATTGAAACGTGTGCAAACATA
This sequence comes from Cichlasoma orientale, assembly GCA_034780415.1. Taxonomy (NCBI): domain Eukaryota; kingdom Metazoa; phylum Chordata; class Actinopteri; order Cichliformes; family Cichlidae; genus Cichlasoma; species Cichlasoma orientale. The sequence continues at coordinate 55,129 of JAVDPK010001959.1, forward strand.
AATGTAAATACAGAATATAAGGCACAAACAGAGTTTGTACAATTCTCATGAGCTTGAAAGTCAACATTTGATATGACCACCTTTATTCTTCTACACAGCCTGAACTCTCTGAGGCGGCTTTCTTGTAATTTCTTTAAGCAGTCTTCAGGAACAGTTCTCCAGGCTTCTTGAAGGACATTCAGAGCTCTTCTTTGGATGTTGGCTGCCTTTTGTTCTGTTCTCTGTCAGGATGATCCCACACTGCTTCAATAATGTTGAGGTCTGGACTCTGGGGAGTCCATGACTGATAGTACTGCATTATGTGTTTTTCTATCCAGGTATGCTTTTACTGCATTGGCAGTGTGTTTTGGGATCACTGTATTACTGAAAAACGAAGCGGTTGCCAATCAGATACTTTCCAGATTGTATTGCATGGCGGATCAAAATCTGATGGTGCTTTTCATAATTCCATCAATTTTGACACGATGCCTGGAGAACTATTGCTCAAGATCACTTTAAAAATGAAAAGAAAGTCTGGCTCCTTGGAAGTAAAGTATAAAGAAATGAGGGTTGGCTTAAGACCTTAGCGCATACTGTATATTGAACAGCTTAACACTTGAATTAAATGGCACTGTGAGGTTTGAAAGAACTTTCAACACAAAAGGCAAAACTTTCAGCGTATTGATCTATTCCTACTTTGTGTGTCTGCTCTCAAAGAAACACAAATTCCCCACCATATTTAGAACAAGTGGAAATTCTTGACCCTGGGACAAAAATATGAACTTATTTTTACCCCTAGAGGAAATGTACATCTTAGGGAAAACATATATATTTAGGACATGGATTACTAATTAGGTTTTGTACCATCTGGTGTAAAAAAGCAGTGTGTGTGTGTGGCTGCATGCTCACCCTGGTACTGCAGAGGGATGTCAATCTTGGGACCAATAACGTAGTGACCCTCCTCTAAGCTGTGGGCTGTCACTGTGGTCCACTGACGGCAGGAGTGTAAGAGCACCACATCGTCCTCTGACAGACCCTCCACACATTCACCTGCAGCAAACAAACACACACTCAGAAAGGAATAGACAAATAGTGTGCAAGTCTCAGGTTTCTAAATTCCAAGGTCATACGAAGTAACTCAGCAGTGGAAAACATTAAAACACCCTCATACAAGCACACATAATTACCACAATCAGTGATGGATCACCACCCCTAACCTACTCACCGGGACCTTGCTATGCAACTGGCAACCTACAATTACACAGCCCCCACATGCACACACGCACACACACAGCAATCCAGCTTTCACAAGAGCTGTGTAGCGCAGCAGCATTGATTTCTGCTGATAGCACAGCAGTACAATTCAATCATGCAACACAATGTTACTCCCCAGCCTTTGAGTCAAACAATCGTGTTGATAGATGGCTGACTATAAACACAGAAAAGGATCCTAGGTAGAAATAAAGAACATCTACTGAAACAACGTTGGCTTTCTTTAGGAAGGTTTGCTGATTCTCACGTAATGCTTTCCACTAAACCGTGATATCAGTACGTCTCATATCACTCTTGCCTAAAGATGTAGCAGTTCTCTTTGTTCTTTGACATTTCTCTCAGTTCAAACCTCAATTATTGAGCCACGGTTTTGGTAAATACTTGGATTTTTGGGCCTAGGCATTTCTTTATTGGAGATCTATTTTTTGTGTTAAAAAAACAAAACAGAAGCTTTTTCCAAAAGGAAATACAAAAAACACTTCACCTACTAGCCGCTCTGATATATTTTAGTGGGTCAGATATATTGAAAATTTCCCTTGTGTAGCCTCATATGTTTGCCTCAATGCAGTCAGTTAGGTGGCTATTTAATTTGCAGTCTGGAGCGTTCATAATGCAGCCCATCACACTGAATTGCTTCCTTGCCCACTCCTGCCGCTGAACAAGCACACACTCTCCATATGGATAAACACTAGTTGTTTGTTGATGCTGCTCCGAAAAGGAGCTGTCAGCATGCCCTGCTGTAAATAACTAACTACCATCTGGGCTGGCTGGATATACAAACAAACAGGTACAGTATCATCAGTGGGGTGACTGCGGTGCAGTTAATAAACACCTACGGCCGCGCTCTCTATACAATGATCACGCGCGCCCCGAGGAGCAAGGTGCGTAATTTTCCGGGACTGTGACACGGCTTCGGGTGCGCGCTTTTGTACAGCAAGGAAACTTGGAGGTTTTCCTCCGAAGTCGCTGCTCGTTAGTATTCACCACATTCACCGACAGATTACAGCATTTGCATATGAATAGGATTGAGCAGCACTTCAGCAGCACAACAGATACTTTGTGGCTTTCCGGGCCTCGCTGGGACTGGAACAACTTTGGCCATGACACCCGTCGCCCGTTTCCAAATTAAAGACACCGAATCTGGTGAAGCGGGGAATCACGTTGGCAGCGAAACACTTGTCACATTAATAGAAAATTTAACACTAATGTTAGAACATAACTTGCTAGAGTCAGTAAATTGGTGCGGACCAGGCTGCTAACGTCGGTATGTGGGATACAATGTTGCGGGTGAATCAAGGTGGCCCCTTTGAACTGAACTTTTAACGGAAATGCCATCAGATTGGTTTCAAAGTAAGAGCAAGGAACGTGCACACGCAACTGGGGTCAGTGATGAACCACCATAGATTAATTTATATTTAATAATATATTTGACCTTAATTAAGAGTATGACAGGCACAAAAACAGATCAGAATGCCTCCTACATTAATTGTAACATGATGGGAAATATATCCATTAGTCTGCAGTGCCTGCAGTTTAGAGCAGTTTACTGTGATCACCTTTTAATGTTATCAGACCATCAACATACAAAAGATTTACACCTGTTTTTACTTATGCAGTTTTTATTTATAAGACAGCGTTTTTCTGTTAATGAAATTTGCTGCCTAAATTAAAGGGTAATTCGTTTGTTTTGCTCATAGGTAAAGTAAGCTCCTTACAGCTTCTTGCATTTAAAGTTTTATTCTATCATTTGGAACGATCCATTCCTCCCCTTTAACTGAACCCTCTGATAAATGTGAAGATTCATTTTGAAAGTTTAAACCGGAAGAGGTCATTTCTCTGCCGGCCTTGACGCTGTTAAAACGCTCCACACGTTCTCCTATAAATCTCTCACACTTGTTTTTAAAGCCTACACATTGTTATCCTCATGAAACTCCGTAAAAAAGCTAATTTTATTTATAAGGCTTCACGTTTTGATCCATTTCCCGCTCGTATAACCGTACTCATCATCATTTATGCCCACCGGTATCACGGCTATGATGCCTAAACGATATGAAGCGTCGGAGTTGGACAAGAGTTGGCAAAAGAATACCGCATAGCCAAAAGTTTAAAACGGTCCTGTTGGAGGTGAAATCACCCGGTAAAGCGGGTGTCCGTCTCTTACCGTGGGCCAGGCGGACCAGAGTGGGCAGACGGAACTTGCTGACCACCGCGTCCAGCGGCAGCGCCAACGGGCTCCAAGTGATCTCCGACAGGCTCGCCGACAACTTCTCCATCCTCGCGGGTCATCACGCTACCGGAGATAACGGTGATGTTGATGGTGGCGAAGATGCTGATGGCGTTAGTAGTGATGCTAGTGATAGAGTGGAGAAAGGTGAGAGTGACGGTGGTGGTCTAATGGCAAAGAGTTTCGCCATGTTATAATGTAGGAGAGAGGGAGCGGAGTCACGGTCGGTGCGCCGGAGAGGAGAGGAGAGGAGGGAGGGAGCGGAGCACTCTAGTTCACTCTCCCCTTCTATCAACCACTATTTGTCCACCACCACCCTCAGACACACGCAAGTGAGTCAAAAACCCAGTCAAACTTTAAACCGGGCCTTAAAATAATCTGAAAGGAGGTTAAATGTTGTACGAATGCTATCGTGGAACTGCACTGGTTTGTAACTCGCTCATGTTTTTCCACATTATTCATTGCATCACTCTGTCCACTGAGGTTAAACTGCGTAGGTGGCACATGATGTTAGAAGCAGGAAGTTTTGGCATGCATTAAGGTCTGGTTTTGTCAGCTGCAGATTCATTTTCAATACCCAAAAGCTTTATGGCCACAGATAGACCTCATCCACAGCCTGTCATTTACTTTAATGATATACACTCCCTTGGCATTTCATTGGGTACATCTGTCTTAAAATAATATAGTAATTCAGCAGCACTGCAATAAATTTGGCCTTCATGGAAATCATGCTGATACATTTTTGCTGTAATTGTCTCAGACTCAACTCTGGTCATGTTAGAGGTTGTGCTTGTGTGTCAGCCACAGCACAAACCTCCAAAATGATCAGAAAATTAAATCGCTTTTTTTTTTTTTTTTTTTTTACACCTGTAGGCATTAATCTCATCACCAGCACATGTAGACACTACATTTCCTCACCCAGCACTTAATTTGTGGCCCCAGGCAGGACTCTGGTCAACTCACTCAGTTCGCTGAACCAAACTGCACAGAGAAACCTATTCATTTCCTATTGATTTTTTTGTCAACACATCAGTTGTGATGCTACAATCCACTGTGCAGTTGAATAGATGAGTGTGCACATCACAAGAATTATGTAACCAATGTTAGATATACCAATGCGTTCAAAACATTTAATGCAAAAATAAGAGGGTTATGTGTGTAACATCTTTATCAAGTGACCTCTGCACATCAAATACTGAGCTTGCTTGCTTCCCAGAATGACTGACCACACTAGCACCCACTCATCCCCAAATACGGTAGTGCTGCAGCTTATTCCCAATTCAATTAGTTAAAATGCAAACCCAAACTGTGATTCACTGCCTATAAATAGCTCACTTATTCCCAGCTTTTTGTCCCCTCTAAAAAGAAACACTAAAATGCAAAAGGATACAACAGTCTAAAGCAGCACAGGCCTGACAGTGATGATGAGACACCAAATTGGGATGCAACAGTTCCCAGAAGTTTCTCTGAATTTCATTTGAAGTCTACACCATAAAAGTTCAATATAGTTGGTGAATGTATAACAAAGATAAGGTAGTACAAAGCACATACAATAATGTGACTAGTCCAAATTGTATACCTTTAAGAATGTATTGACTCAAATATACTCAATAAGAGTAATTTTTACTTAAAAACAGTGTAGACACTATAGGCTTCTCATAGTGTTGATCAGAGAAGAGTTTCAGGATAAATTATAAACCTTTAGGTTTATTAAAATATAATTGTTTGTGCAGACAAAACCCAATCACCATTGCGAACAACCAACCCAAAATAAATCTACAGTGGTGTTATTTTATAGTCATTGTGACACAAAATATAGAAAAAAAGCCAACAAATTAACCAAAGTTGAGGAAAACAACTTTATTTGTTCCATATTAACAAAAATTCTAATATGAAGCTGAGCCTCTGGATGGGGGGTATTATTTCACAGCGGGTGGAAGGGTGGTCTGAATGGTGGAAAGCTCAGTGGGCGGGCTCTGAAAGAAAGAAAAAAAAAAGGGGGGGGTCAGTAATTCCTGTCCAACCATGCAAGAGGAGACAATAGTCAATTTATTGCAGCAACAAAAATATCCAACATCTAAGACTAATATCAGCCAGAAATGACAACACTGATGTGACATGTCAGTGACATCTGGAGGTAAACACATGTAATGGCACATGACTTGATTTTTCTTGGTATATCCACAGCTCATGTTCACTGCTGCAACCTTTCACCAAACAAAGAACATTTCAGCCATTTTTTCTGAATGTAGCATTTTCTGATTAAGACACATTAGGGGTTTTGAAAGCAATCTTTGGACATGAAAAAAAGCTCATTTCAAGTAGCTGTCCAGGGTGCTTAAAAAAAATAAATAAAAAGTTCACTGGCGAACCGGTGAAATTCTCAGCACGGCGCAGCACCGGGCGATCAACTGCTGGCTAGAACCCTGGGTGTCTGAATCTGTTTTTACAGCAGTCTGTGGTATAAATATTCCAATTTACAGCTACCTTTGTGTGCTGCACGCAAGCTAACTGGTAAACAGGAAGACTGAAGCAAAATTCATTTTAATCACACAAGGTATCGTTAGCAGAAATATTTTCATTTTGGGGCAAAAAGAAATGCCCCATAGTGCTTACAAAGATCAGTGGCCATTTGGTATCGCTACCACCATTATAGACAAGCTTATGTAAAGTCCAGGGATCTAGCAAACCGTGGTGATGGCAATCCGTTACAATACCCAACAGCTGAAATCCTCAGCCTGGCGAAGGGCTGGGCGATTAACTGCCAGCTAGAATCGTGATAGTCATTTTTCCACACCCAAATTATAGTATGAATAAAATGTGTTACTACTTACTGTCCTTCACAGCCTTCTTGCCTGAAATGGGAAGAAAAAAAAAAAAAAAGATTTTTATCATCATTAACCAATACAACTGAATCACTATATCTAGCTTGTCAATCCTAATTTAAATTACATTTTTATTGCTATAACACTTTCCAAACAAGGGGCACGGCATTAAGAAAAACATAACAGTAAAATACAAGCACATAATTAAGAGACTATACAAAAGCATGACAATATAAAAAGTAAACGAATTAAGCAAAGCTTAAAATCCAGTGGTTTCACAACAGAGCTGTATTGTGTAAACAAAACCAGATGTCAGGTACCAAGGCAGGTACCAAGGCAAGTAAGTGTAAATGGGTTTCATAAAACAGAAAAAGTGTCCACAGAGTGAATATCAATTTGAAGACTGGCCCAAAGCTGAGGTGTCTTTACAGCAAATACAGTAAATACAATTTCACAAGTGTTTCATGATTTAATCAGCTCTATGAAAGATTTCACAGCCATTTCAGTTTTCTTATTTTACATCATTTTGTACAGAAACTGAGGACAAGCGCCTAAAAGGTCTTTCTCAATCTCAGTCTGTTTACTGCCGAAAACTTAAGTCAGTTACAATGCGTGTTCGAAGGGCCACTTCAAATTTGCACGTCACATTTTACTGAACATAAGCAGCTACATTACATGCACATCTAGCAGGTGAACACCCTATATACTGTAAAATAAAATAAATCATGAAGTTTGAACTCACCCCCATAGGAAACTTTGTAGTACAGGTATGTCATGATGCCAACACCCACCCACATCTCTTGGTATGCCTTAGCATAGTAAGGCCTCATCAAGGCCCACCAGTTTGCAAACGCCCGTCCAGCCATCTGCAGGAGGAAGCAGCAGCACAGTATGAAAATATGGCTCATCTACTCTGTTAAAATGATGTCAAACCCCTAAAAATTATTTAACCATGAACACCAAACAAACTTTCATTCACAGTGTTATCATGTGGTCTGAGTTGTTGCTCTTCCTAACTTTATATATATTCTTAATCATTAGATTTCCTACTAGTAGTCCAATAAGTACAAGCAACACCAATTCTGACTAAAACTAAACTTCAGAAACTAGCTAATCAGAAATGGACACAGGACGGCACCTTGAAACTCAACACAGAGGTCTAAATAATGACTCTGGCCAACGAAGAGAACGTGATCAAAAGAAGAATTACAGAGACATCGCTCTAAACTTCAATAACATCGATTGTCTGACTTTTAGGGTTGATAAGCTTTATTAATGACAGTTAGCTAAGATTAATGTCCCTGCTAATACTGAATCTCATATCTAACTAGCTGTTATCTCAGTTATATGTAGCAGTAAATGTATACAACTGGATAACACGAGAAAAAAAAAATACACGCCCATAAATAATAGTTTAAGGTTAGCAGCTAACTATTTCAATAAATGACTACGACATTAGCATATTTTCTGTAGAACTACAAAGAACGCTAACTGGCCTTAGCAAGACGCTAACTAGCTGGGAACACCTGCAAAAGCAGCACAATACGAGTCCGCGGCTTCGTTTTAAATCACTATCGTGATGCAGCGAGTGTTTTTATGCAACGGTCAAGGTAATCTGGTTACATAAAACTGAACTTTTTCCTTACTTTTTAGTTGGTCACACTGCAAAAGGAAGGTCAAGACAGCACTGCTACTAAACGTCAAAGTCGTGGGGGAAAGCTTCTTCTATTTTCAATGGTGTAGTACTTCCGGTGTGCTTTTGCTCCGTAGCGCCACCAAATGGAGGGACTTTTCAAGCGTTCGGACGTGATGATAAATGCTTCAAACAGTAATCTTTTTTTCCCTTTTTGCTCTTCACAACAGTGTTGTTTTCGTTAACGACGACCCTTTTTTCATGACGATAACGAGACGATGACGAGATACACATGGCTCTTTGATGACTAAAACATGACGAGACGTCTGTG